>JAWWEV010000152.1:18336985-18347946 GCA_035583235.1 Hafferia zeledoni | reverse complement strand
TTCCCTGGGTGCTGTCCCTGGTCCCACAGAAAAGAGATCAGTGCCTGCCCCTCCTGAGGAAGTTCAGGCGTTCTCCAGCAAACCAGCTGCTTTTGGCTGCTGTTTGGAAAACCACCCTGGGACAAGGAGGAGGAGGAGGAGGATGGGCTGAGAACACCCCCCACGCCACCCCACAGCCTGGGCAGTGCTGGTGCAGGCAGAGCTTGTGGGGGTGAGTGCCAGGCAGCGTGGCACAGAGCTAATGCATGCACACAGCATGTGCTCCCCACTCCAACTGTTTATCAGATGGGAGCAGCACTGCGGCATCCAGAGCGGGATGTGCTGTTTTGTTCCCATTTTAATGTGCCATCTTGCAGTAGCTGCTTGCACAGCAGAGTAAATACAATCTCTATATATACCCTGTGTGGGTGGCAGGGGTTATTTCTGACTGTCTTCATTACACTTCATCGCCAATTTAAACGGGAAAAAAAGAAAACCCTCAACAATTCTCCAAAGTGATTTCAGGCTGATTTTTATAATTATTTCCAGAACCTTTTCATTATGCAATTTTGAATACTTATTGAAAGCTCTCTCTCTTACAAAGTTGTCCTTGATGCAAGTCAAGCAAACCAGACAAGCTAAACCCTCTCCCTCTTCTTTCTTTATTAATAAACACAGACATGAATGACATTCAGTGTTTAGCCCGGAGAACAGTTTAATAATAATGCTGCAGTTTGCTTTATAGGGAGGGAGCTAAAAAGGAAACTCAAAGGCTAATAGGTACAAATATTATGCTTCAATTGCAATAAAAAATAGTGCTGAACTGTAGAATGTAACTGATAGCAGCAATCTGGAAGATGTGGGTTCTGGTAACCCTCAAGCTAAAGCCGATTAGGTTTTGTTACATCGCTCCTTTGTGTATTTTTGTGCTGCTGTACCAGTTAAATTGACCTCTACAGGCATGTGTGTTGCTTTTATCCTTTAATGGCTTCCCATTCCAAACCAAACTCAGGCTAAAAAAAAGCCCAAACAAATAAAGAATTCCCCTTCCAACCTGATGCCATGTGTTGAACCCACCTGTGAAAGGGAGATCTCAGCACGGGGACGTCACGCACGAAAATCCAGGCAATTAGCACGATGGCAGGAGGATGTGTGAGCTGTCAGGAGGGATGCTGGGCCTCCAAAATGCAATGCCAGGAGGAAACTGGGCACAAGTGCCTGGCCCCAGCCAGCCCAGCTGCCCCAGCAAACCTGCTGGGCAGGGCAGGGGCTGTGTGCCCTCCCCAGCCTGCAGTGGGCAGGGATTAATGGCTCAGACACACACATTGCACAGCACAAGGGAAAAAAAATCTTCCCAGAATTTCCTTAGTTTTGATAATTGCCTGTAGAAGTCTGTAATCAGCTGTACAAATAAAACCCAGCAACAAATGAAGCTCTCTGTAAATCCAACCATTTCATGTCCAGCAGAGTGACCGAACCCAGAGCTGGTCCCTTTTTCCTCTCTGCAACAATGATGCAACCAGTCTCTTGCTCTGTGACATGATTTTTCACAAAAACCAGAGACCTGAGGAGTTTATTTAAGAAAAGCCTTTTGCATTCAGTGATGTGAAGGAGCCCAACCAGCACATCCACACAAAACAAGCCCCCTTGGCTGGAACAGGGCGCAGCTGCCACCAAAAACAGGCTCAAAAAAAAGGAGGAGAGAAAGAGATGGAAAAATTGGTTCCAAATGTTCTCACATTGAAACACCTTTGTTTGCCCACTTAGAACAGCCTGACATCAGGGAGACATCATTAGGTCACTAAAAGGAAGTTTTAGCCACATTATTCTAAACATGTGCATTTTTCTGAAAGGAGCGGAACTGGTCAGTTTGGGTACAGGCCATAAAACATAACTAGTTATGTGAATGATGTTTAAATATGTACCTACAACTCCTAATAGGAGTGCCCAGCCCCATAAATGATATGATGGGCAAGCAGCTGGGCACAGGAAAAATGCAAGAGATGCTTCCCAAAGGAATTACCACCTCTTCAGAAAGACAGTTCAGAAGATGCAATATAAGTAAGAGCATATAGAGATGAAATCAGTGAGGAAGGAGGGCAAAATGGTGCATCTTTAGAACAGGTGGAACATCCATGAAATACAGTTTGGGTCCTGTGAGAAGAAAGCAGGAGAAATCTGCCCATGGAGCAAGAGCCCATGTCCTGCCTTCAGGAGATTGAAGGATCATGGACAAGAAACTTCCCCTGGAGACACAACAGCTACAAAATAGAATCCCAGAGAACCTCAGACACCACAGGCAGGACCCCCAGAACACCTCACAGACATTGCTGAGCAGCAACAAACCTGCAAGATATTAAAATAAAAGAATGGTGTATTAAGTGATGTGGTAACTGCAATTTGTCATTTAGCACTGTGAATCTATGGATTTTAATGACAGGGTCTCATTTACATTTAACAATCAGTGTACTAGAACATTTCTTGGGAACTGGGGATATTTTCTTGTCTCAGTAGGAATATATAGAAATTTCTTCTTGATTAACAAGAAGTTCTGCCCTCAAATCTCAGTCCCTTGGTTTCTGTCTGGAGCTGGATGAATATCAACACACCAAACTGCAATCCTGACAAGAAACTCTCTCCAAAATTCAGCTGTTTGTGATAATTATGTATTTAACAATTCTTCCAGAAGAATAGCATTATAAAGCACCTTTCACTTTATTGTTCATTTATACTACACACCTGCTTTAAAAAACATTAGCAGCATATCTTGTTCTTAATGATACATTCTGGATGTGATTTTCAAAAGCATTTACAGCAACTTAGGAGCATAAATCCTACTGCTACTCAACAGTATTTGTGCCCTTAATGCCTGTAGCCATTACTGAAAATCTCATTCTTTTCCAGAGCTTTGGAGATATTCCAGAGGTCGTACATGTAGAAAGAAATGGCAAGTGTCACAAGGTATTTTATGTTTTACAGAAATGCTCTGCAGCTTTAGGACAGGCATCAAGAATACTGAATACATGCACTTAAAACAATAATGGGGAGTTTAGGAAGCAGGGAAAAGCTGCAGCCAAATTTAACCAGTGAATTTGGGGATAAGGTTGCTCTCTGTTACATCCAAGGCAACAAAAGTGAGATTGTCATCCTTTTTTATTCCACTGGCTCACGGGGCAAGCTGCAAAGTGACTGAACAGTTACACCATCACACACCAGAAACATCTTTGCCCACTTTGGCAAGAACAATCAAAACTTTAGGTCTTTGTTACAACTAAATTAAGCTGCTAAACAGTTCAACTAGGCCCTTTAAAATGCAGAATTCCGGGCAAGTCCTAATTAGCTTCCAGCAAACAGGAAACCCCATCCTTTATTAAAACCACCTCAGAGCCTGCACCCATCACTGGGATCAGAAGTTGATGTGCAACTGCAGAAGATTTGAAATTCCAAGTACAACTGCAATTTCACAGGGACCAGACAATCAAAGAATCCCAAATTGGTTTGGGTTGGAAGTACCTTAAAGCCCACCTGGTACCAGACCCTGCCATGGGCAGGGTCACCTTCCACTATCCCAGGTTGCTCCAAGCCCTGTCCAACCTGGCCTTGGACACTCCCAGGGATGGGACAGGTTGGTTTGCAGTGGCTCTTGTAGCTGCCACTGCTTCCAGATCACAGAAATAAAAATCACTTCAACACAATTCATGGATGAGCATCCAGCAGGTCCCATTCCAGGGAACAGGTCCATCTCGCAGCAGCTCTACAGGGAACCTGCTTGCACTGCAGGAATCAACAGCAACACATGTGGGGGGGGGCGGTTTGCCACATTAAATAAGCTCTTGTCATCACCCTCACTGACATCCATGGGGAGTGAGCACCTGGAGCACCTTCCCACAGCTGGACCACTAACCCCCTCCTCTCAGTATAACCAACCTTCTGTGAAAAGAGGATTAGAAGACTAATTAATGATCATCACCAGCACTTAGCAGGGCCACGGTGTTGCTTTTGGAGCAAAACTGGCTAAATTTGATGGACACTTGTACACAACTGCACAGGCCTGGTGTTTCTGTGGTAAACTCCTACACACTGCAAAAAGAATTTTTAAGAAGTGCAAAGTGCACAGGAATTGGTTCCCAACAGACCTGAGAGCTGTACTGTTATTATGCCATCAAGTGAGAAGCAAGAGTAAAACAGAAACTTCCCAGTGAACACACACACAAAAAACTTCTGCTCCAAACATCTGCTTATAAACCGCTTAGAATCAAGCACTTTACGATCTTTTTATTTCCTCCTGCCCCCCTTCCATGCCACCACTTTTGTCTTGCTGCTTTAGTTTCTTGAACATTTGGGTACACTCACAACTTTGACTGCATTATTTGCTTAAAGCAACAACAAACTCCAGGAGCTGCACGAGGGAAGAGCCAGACCATAATGAATTTTATGGAGTGTTTATGTATCCATATATATATTATCCATATAAACCAACCTTGCAGGCTGCTGTGCTCTGCAGAAGGGCTGTGCAGGCAGTGCTGCAGCAGCTCTGTGTGTGACTCCTCAGCCAGTGCCAGGGCACTGCCAGCACCTCGCCAGCTCCCACCACCACCCGCAGCCTGAGACGCTGCCTCCATGCCAGGAACACGCAGGATCCAAGGCAGGGGAAGCCAGGGAGACACCTCAGCCAGCCTGGCAGTGCCCAGCTTTCCTGCCAGCACCGCTACAGCCCAGTGTGACCATCCAACCCACACGGCACTGTCACGTGCTGGTCACGGCACAACTGCTGGGGCCGGACGGCGCTTCCCGAGCTGTGCAATGCCATAATCATCATCCCCAGCTTTGCTTCTCCTTCAAAGCAGCTCTGCCTGAGCAGCACTTGACCCACCAGATGGCTGAACCTGTTCCACAACACTCAAGAGACACCACAGCCAAAGAGTGTCCCAGACTAGAGCTGTATTTCTTGGAGATGGCAGTGCAATGTCCCCCAACCTCCAGCTCTCCCTGCAGGCACAGCCCAGCATCCCAAATTTCTTTGCTGCCCAGGAGGGTTGGAAAGAAGACAGAAGAGCAGCACAGCTGCAGAAGATGAGTGGTCACTCCTCCTGCCACCACCTCACCTCAGGCCAGCGAGTCCCAGGGCTCCACTCTCCAGTCTGGGTCACACACACCCATCTGGCAAGTGACTTCTCAGCCCTGTCTGGAATTGCTGATCTGGTATTACACAAGCTGGGAATCATTTCCATATAACCTCAATTCCTCCTCCTCCAGCTCCTGGACACACTTCAGGTACAGTCTGAGACTCTCTCAAGAGAACACGCTTGAGTTGTCGAATGGAGACCTCGAACAGACACACTGCAAATACACTGTTCAACTCCCTTAATCCTTAATTAGGTTTCATTTTTTAATGTAAGGCTTCAACAATTAGCTCAGGAGAAACTGTAAAAAGCAGATGCCAGGCCACCAAGGACTTCTCCCACACACATCTCTCTGCTGGTGTGGCTACACATTCCCACACAGCTCCTGCAGTCCTGCAGACACTCACCTGCCATGCAGCTGCACCCACGGGAACTGTGGACAGAACAGGCCACTGACACCTGCTTTGAGCCAGAAAATAATCATGTCTCCTTAATGTCTGATCTACAAATGAGATCTTCACTGTTTTCGTAATTTATACTGTTTATACACACAGTTTCATAAAACTCCCCAGTAACAATTCATCTCGATAATTAACTGATGGAGGTGGAGACCAGAGGGAGGATTAAAGAGAGGTTTCCTCAGCCAAACTTGTTCACTCAAAGGTGTCTCCAGCCAACCTTGCACCTTCCATGTGCTGCCCCTGCCCTTGTCTGCCCTCCTGCTGCCATGGGGAACAGGCAGCACTTGGCATTTTGGCAATTCCAGTTGGTTCCCTGTATTGGTTTGCACACAGACCCAACAGCCACCTGTGGGAATTAGCAAAGCTTTGAGTTTTAACTCCAAATCTGAGCTTTAAAGGGTGCTTTTAAAAACTCTTCTACCATGTTTTGCCTTTGTAAAACATAAAATCTCTTAAATAACATGTACAACCACTAAGAACAGCTTAAAGAAAAAATAATAAATCATGATGTAAGACTAAACCCTCTAGATTAACTAATCACAGCATATAATACCTTGCCTGTGCATTCCCTGCTCCAACAGGAGCCTGCCAGCAGTCCAAAGCAATCCCCACCCCAGTGGATCAGAGTTGCTGCTCCCAGGGGTCCCATCCCAGCACACACAGCCACCCTGCTGGGGAGGGACCAGCCCCAAGCATGGAAACTCCCCTTTGATTCCCTCCAAAACTCAGAACATAAAGTGACTTCAACTCAGTGTGAAGTTCTGTAGTTCACTTGTCCTCTGCCTCCCTTTTCCCCCAGAACTCCAAGATGTTCAACCACATACTCTGTGGAAGAATCCCAGTGGCTTCCAAAAGAACACAGACAATCCCAAATGTGCTGCTCTGGTTCCACCACGCTCTCACCACACCAGCAGCCCCTCCGAGAACAGCTCCAGACCTGCTGAGACCTCCCATGGAATTCTGTAAGAACCAGACTCCTAAAGACAGGCACATGCTCATGTTCACTCTTCCCAAAGCATCTGTCTGCAAAGTGCTGATTTTAATGCTGTTATTTACAACTGACAATGCAATAATCCATAAAAACATGGGTTTATAGGTTTCCTTTCCACAGTAACATTTATCTGACAACAATTTCGTGGACCCCAAGGTTTATGGAGCAAGGAAACGTGGTCACCAGTCTCCACTGAGGTCCCATCAAGTGGCAGGCAGTGGTACCACTGCTCACCCATCCTCATTCCTTCAACTCAGCCACCTGAAGACTCAAGTTTCTTCAACTTTCTTTGCCTTTATATCTTCTTTTATTAATGTTACTAAAACTATTGTCATCTTGTATGGATTTATCTGAACTCCCTTTCCACCAAGTTTCCACAAAATGGTCTCTATAACCCTACTATTGTCTCATGACTTTTTTTAACTTAGATCAGTCACTCACAGCCTGCAAAGGAAAACTGAAAAGCTTCAACTGAACCACCTCATTTCCAAAGAGAACCCTGTTTCTGTTCTTGCAAAAGAGAAACCAATACTGGATAGTCCTGGATATCTAAGGCCACTGTGCTCTCCAGGTGAATTAAAAATCAGTGGAATCTTGGATATTGGAAGAACAACTAGAACTGTAAAGGAGGTTGTTAACCTTTAATAAATATCCTGAATAGGGGCACTGGAAACACATAGAAACAGTGGAAGAAATAATGCACTTTGCAAACTTCAAATGGTTTCTCTTTCCTCACACATCAGGAAGAACAAAGCTCCCTTTGCTGGAATGAGCCTGTTGCATCCCTGCCACAACCAGGGCAGGCAGGATGGGATACCTGGAGCTCTCTGAGTCTTCCCAGTCCTGTCCAAACCCAACCAACCCAGAAGGAATTGGCACAAACCACCAAAGCCTTTTTGTTCCACACAACTTTCCCCTGTTGCTGCATCGAGCTCACAGGAAGGATGATCTCACATACTCAGGGCTCATGGACAGCTCTGTATTTACTCACAGGCTACACCTGCCCCTCAAACAGGCACTTCAGCACCTACTACCCTGTTTTTAAATAATATGTGGGTCTACAGGCACCTGGATTTGCATTTGGATATATTTACTACAATGCTGTCAGGTTTGATGCATACTTTCCACAAGCACATTTTTAAAAATAGAGGAGTAACACCTTGTTCTTACTTAAAAGTTCTAAAATATTAGGCTAGACAGAGATCCAATTCCAGGCTTTAAAGTGCCTGATAGACCTTGACAACAGGGTTGGCTTTTATGCATCATCTTGTAATGCAATAAATTTCACTTGAAACATCTTCACCTGTGCACAAGACATGTCACTGCGACACAAAAACCCTGACAGGGAAATAAAAATAAATTAATAAATTAGCTGCTGGAAGAACAACTGTCTTATGACCTGAAAAACACACTTCCTATGAGAGACTCAGGGAAATAACCTTATTTTAGTTTATTGAAAGGTAATTTAAGTGAGGAATAATTATGAATTACAACTAATCAGGCAGCATGTAATTCAAGACTAGAGACAAAGGTATGAGAGCCACAGTCCTCGGGTTTTAAACTGGAAATGCAGTTAATGGAAAGCTGAGATTTCAACCTGAAGTTAATATTCCACCTCCAGTGATGGTGCAGGAAGTTTGAGAGGTGTAACCTGAGCACCCAGTAATGGAAAACAAACAGAAGAACCAAATGTTTCTCATTTTTAATGCCTGTGTTTCTGTGTGCCTGCTTTTTTGGAGATTTGCTTCCTACAGAAAACTCTCTCCCTTTTCCAAGCTGACATTGTTTGCCAACCTCCTTTTCATCACTGAGCACCACAATTCCTCCCTTTTACTAGTATTCATGAAAACCCTCTGAATTCTTATCCTTCTCCTTCCTTCCAAACCCTCCACACACAGACATTTTTCCTTACCATACAAACATGTGCATCATCAACTCAGTGATGTGGCCACTTCCCACCAGGAACATCACCCAGAACAGACTCAGGGGCACGGCTGGAATTCCCAAGCGCTTCCCATGGGCAGGTGCCCACCTAGAGCACGACCTGACACACACAGAGCTGCCAGTGCCAGTTTTGCACACAGACACTTCCAGCCTCCCAGCCTGGGAAAGGAAACCAGAGCTTTTAGCACAGCCCAGTCTCTCCTCTGCAGGATGCAGCTCTCTACACGTATCTGCAAAAAAACATCTCAGAATTTCTCCACCCCCTCCCCATGTTTCTCCTTTTTGTCAGGCTCTCCAGCATTTGTTCTGGGATCTAATTAAGGTCCCTTATCACCATGGCAAGAGGGGGGCAAGGTCTAACAAAACAGCATTAATGAACTGATTGTTTTCATTGGGCACATACAGAGTTCTAATCCCCAAGACTGGAACGTATCTGCAGTTGGAAAAAAATTACATCTAAAGGAGTCCGTGTTGTTTACATTTTCAGAAGACTTTAACAAGAAGCCCTGCAAAACTGGCATAATCCAACAGCACCTCAGAACTTATTTTTAATGGGAGATTTTATTCCAATTAGAACAGGCAGCTTCATTTTGTTTCCTCTTCTGAGCATCTGCAGAAGTCTCGCACCTACCACGTGACTCTCCTTCTAAGAGATGAGCTTCCCGTAAACTTCATTAGTTAGATGCCATTTTACAGGTAATTCAGAACCTCTTCCCACCTTTCTGGGTTATTAAATCTATTAACATCCCAGGATACTGTTATGTAAGTACTGCTCATCTCCATTATGCAGCAGCATTAGACGAGAGCGATTAGAACCAAGTTTGCCTTGTTCCATCTCATTCTCTGGGTGAACTCAGACACCAGAAACAAGACAACCTTCAGGGGATGCAGCTTTGACACTGAACAGAGAGACAAGCAAAGGAGAATGGAGAAAGTCCATCAGGGAAAAATGACACGGGTATTTCAGGTGAGAGTTGTAAGGGAGATGGCAAAGTGGTTTTTTGTCCTGCAAAGAGTTTAAATTCTTCGCTCCCCCTGGCATTCATCTCCTTGTTCTCTCCCTTCATCTTCAATCCAACTTCCAGTCACATCCAAGGATTTCAATACCCCTACAGTCAGCCTAGATGACCCCTTGGAAGGATCCCCTCCAAGAAATGTCTAGTTTAAATGCTACAGAAGGTGTTCCTCTGAACTCTGCCCCCTCTTGATTTGGTTCAACTGCTCCCCAGGCGCTTTCTGAAGACACTGCTGGAAGAGGTGAATTTTTTGACAAGAAATCAGTCCTGGCCACAAGTAATCTGGAGAAAGATCTCTTCACCTTTTCCTAGAATAGAAACCTTGAAAATAGTATCATGAACCTTTTAATGAAGTGTGCTAGCTCCCCTCTGTCATATAAAGGAGAAGTTTTACAGCTCAAACTCTGAAGGTTGCCTTGTTTTTTCAGCACTTTGGAATATGCAACTTGAGACATGTGGGGTCTGTTTCACTTGATGATCTAACAGCTGGCTGGTCCCAAACCTTCATCTGTGGTTGCATTGGAACTGTTTGTCCTCAGAGAACGTGCCAGCAGTCACCACCTTGTCTCAGTGCTGCAGAGGAGCAAGGATTTCTCTCCCAAGATGTCACCTCACATCTCTGGGTCCATCCCTCCGTGCTCCTGTCAGCCTGTTTGCTCCTCAGCTTCCTCCAGAGACACAGCTCACATGGAAGAGCTTCAAGGATCCCTCCTGGTCTAAAAACCTTCTTTAAACAGCAGTGATGGTGCATGGTTGCAGATCTGTGTCAGTGCCTGCATGACCCACAGGCACCCCTGAGCAACCAGGAGGCTCCAGCAGCACAAGGCTCTCTGCCTCCTGCTCACAGTCTGTGTAATGACACACACACTGAGAATCTGAGCCTCAAACACAGGATAAAACATAGAAAATATAATGCTTTACAAAGCAGGATGCATATTGGAAGAGCCCAGGGATACAGCACAAAAGCAACACGAAAAACGTGAGGAAACTCCAACAGAAGAGGAAACATTTTTGCTACAAGAAATAAAAAAGTATTTTTAAAGCAGTACTTGTAATAATGATCAACACTGAGAGACTTCTCCAACACACTTTTTGTACCTTAACTGATTCTCCCAACACTCCTGGGAAGCGAACACATTCATGTTATAATTCCATTAGAGAGGTGGGGTGAGCAGGACAGAGGAACGGTGGCACTGCTGTATGGTGGCACTGCTGTGCAGTGGCACTGCTGTACGGTGACACCGCTGTACAGTGGCGCTGCTGTACGGTGGCACTGCTGTACGGTGGCGCTGCATGGTGGCACTGCTGTATGGTGGCACTGCTTCATGGTGGCACTGCTGTATGGTGGCACTGCTGTACGGTGGCACTGCATGGTGGCACTGCTGTATGATGGCACTGCTGTATGATGGCACTGCTGTGCGGTGGCACTGCATGGTGGCACTGCTGT
>JAWWEV010000152.1:18319086-18332861 GCA_035583235.1 Hafferia zeledoni | reverse complement strand
TGATGATGGACTCAATCCCCTCATCTAAATCATCAATAAAGATGTTAAACAGGACTGGACCCAACACAGACCCCTGAGGACACCACTGGTGACCAGCTGGATACAGCCCCGTTCACCAGCACTCTCTGTTAGAGAGTTGTTAGAAATACCAAAAGGAGGGCATTTCATGTTCTCGTGCCCATTCCACCAGGGAATGAGAGTCCTGGATGCAATTTCTCCCTTCTGCTGAACCCCAGTGTATTTCTATCTGCATCTCCTCACTTAAACCTTCACAAAAAAGCAACTTTTAAAGGTGTTGCTTGCAGCTGCAGTGACACAAACACTCAGTACCACCCATGCTGAGCCAGGTATTTCCTCCTCACACCCCTTAACTCTCAGCACTATCACTGATCATGCTGCAAAACTTCATTGTGGACAACATTTTATTGGATATACATTTGAATTTGGTCTCAAGTCCCCAGATATTTAAGCATGAGCCCAAAAATTCAGTACTCCCCCAAGTTGGCTTTTCAGGCTGTCTGTAACACACACAACAAACTCCAGCAGATAAAACACATTCATTCTCTACCTGAAGAGCTCCACTCCACAGATCAGCCTTTCACAAATGTGCCAGCTTCAACTCTAACAAGCTCTTCACACTTTTTTAAGACTAATAGGCTCCACATATTCATCTCCAAAGGGTATAAATTCCCTTCCTCTCTTTCCCTTTTTAAATATGTCAGGCAACATTGCAAAAAATAACATCTGTGCCACAGTTATGCAATAAGCAGCATGAGAACCACTAAACTGCACTTTATAAAGACTGGACTGAATGAAAAAAACAAAACAATAAAAAAAAAAAAAACAGGAAAAAGAAGTTTAAAAGTTCACTTTTAAACCTTGAGCTCAGGGAGGCTTTCAGCATTACCTCTCCTCCTTGCTTATTCTGAACTCCCTGTTGTGCTGCCCTTCCTCCCTGATGCTTCATGGCTGTTTTTGGGAGGCCTGGACACACCAAGGGCCTGAATGTGCCTGGGAAGGGTTTCACCATCCCCCAAAAAGATGCAGAACCCCGAAGGTGGCTTTAGTATGTGTGTGTATGTTTTGTCAGACTACACAACTGCACTACATATTTTTTCTTGCTACACTTAGCAAGTCTTCTCATAAATATAGGTCAACAGAGCTAAACTCTGTTTTTGTCTCAACTCTCACTTTAAATGCATAAAAAATTAGATTTTTAGGCAGCAGAATGGAAGAAATGGTGCATTTCATGCTATTATATACCCAGCCAAGGATCCCAAAGGGTTTGTTTGGGCTTTAAAAACAAAACAAAAACCCTTGGCATTTGTCAGACTAAAACCATTTTTCTTTGGTCTTTGCACAACCATCCTTTCCAGATTTGAATAAATAACATCAAACAAATTTTTTTGACTTCCATTACCATGGAATGCACAGACGTTGTTCAAGGCAAGACAGAGCAGTGTGGAAAGCACTTGGGAACTCCAAGGATCATCCTGCACAGCCACCATCCGATCTGGAAATATTCATTCCAACCTCTCCACTACTCTCTGGTTATTTAAGCAGCCTTATATTGCCCCAAAAAGAAACTCTTCCAACAGCCACAGAGATCAAGTTTAGCAGCCACCACCACCACAGGGTATGGCTGTGCCCATAAATACATGTGAGGGGACTGAAAGGATGAGCAAAATAACAAAAACACTGACTAAACACTGAGCTAAAAATCATGTTTTCAACCTGCCTTTTCATTTACTGCCACTTGCAAAAGTACCTAACACAGCACCTTCAGGAAATGCTCAGGCCCAAGTAAATAATGCAACAGAATATATTATAACACCCTTAAATATAATTATGTATTATATAAATACAATATATTTTAAGTATGTTCTGCAAATATAGTAATACCCTTAA
Source organism: Hafferia zeledoni (assembly GCA_035583235.1). Classification (NCBI taxonomy): domain Eukaryota; kingdom Metazoa; phylum Chordata; class Aves; order Passeriformes; family Thamnophilidae; genus Hafferia; species Hafferia zeledoni. The sequence continues at coordinate 18,330,953 of JAWWEV010000152.1, read as the reverse complement.
ACTCCCTTTTGTTTTAACATCAGCCCACAGAATGCAGAGTGAGAACTCACAGATGATATTGTCAGCTGCAGATTTTAGATACTTTATGCTTATTACAGGTTTTAACGGGGAAAATAAGCCTTATGCTTCCACATGAGGTTTAAGGCCCCACATGAAGCGTTTCTGATCCAATATTTGGACTCCACTGTGCACAAACTTACTGATCCCAGCCCAGATGAAGACTCTCCACACCACACCAGGCAGCTTCAAAACACACCCTGAGCAGCACTTTCCTCCTCTCCCCATCACTGCTGCTGCAATGTCACATGCAGCATGTGCTGCAGCATCACCACCTCTCCCCTGCCACGAGTCCCCTCCCTCCATTCCTGCTCTTGGCTCTCTGCTCCTGGTGGGAGGGTTGGGGCTGTGTCCTTCTCAAACCACTCAATTTGCACAATGTCCCCTCCACAGCACCTGCAGTGGTTGAAAAGGTAATCCAAGATGCTTCTGAATTCCTCCTGAACTAACCTTTTAAAACTTGTCCTGGTGTGCAGAGAGGACTCCAAACACACTGGTAGATGGTGCCTGCAGAGCACACCTGGGAACAAGGGAAGGTGTAGTTTATGGGGGGAAAAAAGCAGAGGGTTGGGATACCAGGGTTTGCTTCACACATGAGCTGGAACCAGTAATTGCACACACCAGCAACCAGACCCAGTCATTCCATACAGCAGCAACCACAGCATCAGGCAGCAGCTCACTCTACCTCCAGCTCTGCATCTCAGCCATCATTCCTGCAGAGCCAGAAACGCTCCAGGAGGCTGAAATCAGCACTGAACCCTGTTGATCATTAAGCACCAGATCCTGAACGACCCTCTGCAAAAGAAGGGGCAGCTGTAAGTAGCACTCTTAGCTTGGCTCTTAATACAGAATAAACTATAGCCTGAAGGCAAACCCCAACACATGACTTTGCATTGGCCTATGCAGCAATAAATCCTGACAGTGAGTGACCAAACCAAGCAAAAATCCACCCTTCCAAAGCAGAGACTTCTTGGAAATACAGTGGACTGGATCCCATTCCCCTTCTGAAACTGCTGCTGAGGAAGGCACAGTTCAAACCCAGAAAGCAGCAGGCAAGGAATGAGCATAAATTAACCCAAACAGGCACAATAAACAAAACTCTTTTTCCTGCAGCACAGACTCTCCATCAAATGATAAGCTCAGCAGACAAATATGACAATTAAGCAAGGGAAGGTTACTGGGTTAGGAGGAGTGATTTGTTCTGCAGGACGTCTCAGCTGAAGGGTTTGCCATGCCTGGTTGGGTTAACTCACGTGGCCCCTTTGCTGTCCAGAACCTCCCAGACACTGTGGGCACAGGATGGGCCTGAATGCCACTGTCACACACCAGCCTGTATGGCAGCCCAGGCTGGCAATGAATGCTCCACACAGCTCAGGGCTCATCTATCTCACACACACAAAGGAGCTAAGACAAGTCACTACATGGCCAGGTGATTTTGATAGAGTGGATTTTCTCCGAGACATACATAAACAAACCATGGGAAATTACTGTGTGTTGCTCCCTCCAGAGCCAGAGGTGGCAGGAAGGCAGGAGCTTGCTTGTTTGCTTTAATAAGAGCTGGAAAATTGTGGTCAGCAGCACTTTCCCTTCTGATCTTCCCAAAAATTCTACCTATCCTTCCACAGCTATCGATGAAGTAAACGTGTCTATGGAATACAAGCAGAAACATCAACCACATCACAACTTTCTGTAGCTAAAATTATCCATCCCCCCAATGGTTTTCTTCACACAAATGAGAACGGCGACCACCCCGACAAAGGCAATTTTCATTTTTACCCTCGAGGTTCAGAGAGGGCCAAGATTACCAATTAACTGCTCCATTCCCTGAAGCAATAGGAAGTAACACCAAACATTCATCTGTATTACCCCTAAAACACCAGCACGACCCTTAAATTCGTATTCAGAGGATTAAAACAAGACCTTGCGGGCTCCCAGGAACACACGCTGCTCTCTGGAAAAGCAGACAGAGGATTCACCTCACTGATTCAATTCCCACCCACAGCCCTTGTGCCCATGACGCAGGTCAGGATTGCTCTGAAGTTATTCAACAACTGTGAAGGTCAAGGATTGTCCTAACCGGCCAGTGGCAAACAAATGCACCTTTCATGTGTCGCCCTGTGCTTCAGCCACAAAGTAAAACCCCCACCAGAGGGGGAAAACACAATAAATCAGTAGCAAAGTGCACACACCTGGTTTACAGAGCAGAGCTGATGCTTGCAGAGGGTCTAACCAACCCAGCAAGAGACCTGAAAATTGGGGCCAAACTCAGAACTAATTTTTTTTGATGTATAAAACTCATAGTTTCAGCTAAAACACGAAAAATTAAAAAAAGAGCTTCACTAGCACTTCTGAAGAATTAAAAAAAAAGGATTTGGAAGCTTTAGATTTGAAGCTTCACAAGCTTCTTATGAAAAATGCAAGCTTTGAAAAACTTCTGAAGAATTAATATTCTTACTTTGGGCTCTTCTACTGCCAACGGACTACGGATGCTGTAACTAATAAAAAATAATTAATGCCAATAAACAGGCCCATCTCAAGGCTCCATCAAGGACTCAAGTCATTCATTGAGACATTACACAGGAAACAAAATTCATCCACAGAGCTTGTCTTTGTCATGTTTGGTTCTTCTGTGCTGGAACTCACAGTCCAAAACCTTCCAAGTACAAGGAAAGAAATTAAGATTTTTTTTAAGAAGCACACAGCTCCAAAAGCAACTCCACAGCATGGCAGAGACCTCACCTAGGATGGAACTGAGAGAGCTGAGAATAGTGAGGAAACAGAGTTTGAGTGCCAGCCCTCCAAAGAGCCCAGGTCTCATGTAGGCAATGACACAACCAGGCAGATCCTCTGGAGTGCTGAGCAGTTCCCTGTGCTCCACCAAGCCACATCCTGGCTTTCCTGAAAGTCTGGACATGTCTTGCAAGACTCACAAGAGCTGGTTTTCCTGATCATAGAATCATAGAATCGACTGGGTTGGAAAAGACCTTCAAGATCATCAAGTCCAACCCTTGGGCCAACTCCAGTCCCTTTACCAGATCATGGCACTCAGTGCCACGGCCAAGCTCAGTTGAAAAACCTCCAGGGATGGGGAATCCACCCCCTCTCTGGGCAGCCCATTCCAAAGCCTGATTACTCTCTCTGATGCTCTCCAACTGAGCACCCAAATGCCCTCACACACAAACCAGTCTCAGAGCATGAGCCACCTTCTCACCAGACTCAGCAGGGCAGCAAAAGGACAGTGACAGTGCTCAGGTTTTAGAAGGTGAGAAGCTCCTTACCCCAGGACAGAGAGGAAGGTAAAAAGTGCCTCCGGTGGTTTTTACTTTATTTTAGAAATCCTGACCCTCTTCTCTCAAAGGGACTCAGTGGACAAGTGTGTAACAGCTCCAAACACCAACAAAGGACACCACAAAGCAGGAAGGATGACCTGAACCCCCTGAACCCCCAGCCCACACACCAGGAGCCCTTCTGTGGACCAGGAGCCCTTTCGTGGACCAGGAGCCCTGTGTCAGCAAGGTCAGAGCACTGGGAAGTTGGCAAAACACCCAGCTGGTGTGCAGGCCAAGCCCTGCTGCCCCTGCCAGCCTCAATGGCGTGCTGAAGACTGGCACAGCCACACCATGCATGGGGACATGCAGAAGGCAGAGCTCTCTCCAGACAGAGGCACTCGTGGTCTCAAGCCTAAGGAAAACAGCAGAGACAGTGATCCCAGTAATGACAGTGACAACTCAGAAGAGTGTTAAAACTGCTTTAGTAAATTAATTAGCCTCCAAGCAGAAGCAGTGTCAGCCCTGTTGGTCCAGAAGACTATTGTCCTATCCTCCCATGGGACAACAGCAGCAAATCTGGATAAGAAGACTGATCAGAAACTCCAGGTGACATATCCACCCATATTCTGAAGATACAGCAAAACCCCAAGAAACAGCAGATCAGTGAAAGGCAACAATTAGCCAGCAGAATTTTCTATCACAGGGACTATCGAGACAAGAGCTTGGATAAATTAAGCAAATAGAGCATCTCGTAGCAAAAAGTGTTTCCAGAGCTTTGTTAAGGCCAAACAAGACCGCAAATATGAGCTCAGATAGCTGGGCACAATCACCCTCTGAATACTTAAGGGTCAGAGGAAAACTCTGCCCAGGGCCAACATCCCCCATCACTGCCCACTCCCAGATCCCCCCCACAGTGCCCCCAGACACAGCTGGCACTGACACCTCCTGGGACCAGAGGGCACTGGGCCACAGCCCTGGATTATTCCCAGAGCTGACATGGCAATGCAGACACAGAGTCACCTCACAGGGACACAGGGACACCTCACAGGGACACAGAGCCTCCTCACAGGGACACCTCACAGGGACAGAGAGCCACCTCACACACACCCAGAGCCACCTCACATGTGTCACTGTTTGCAGGATGCATAATCACCAAGCTCAGCCCATGAGAGTGCAACATGAGGAACACCTTCTGTACAGGAAAAATTCTTGAGATTTAAAGTTTTAACACAAGCTAACAAACGCCAGGGATGAAAGAAATCCTGGGATGAAAGATCTCCATGACACCTGCTTTGAATAAAAAGACACTGCTACAAAAATATCACAGACCTGCTGGTCTAGAGCCTTTGCTACATGTCATTCCCCAGACATCAATTTGCAAGAGAGGCACACAAAAGCAGCATTACACAGATTACATGCTACTCCCCTGAACTGCAAACAAAATCCACCCAGCACTACTGCCACAGTCCAAAGCACCACTGAAGCAAAGCCACCTTCTCGTGCTGTTCCTAAGAGGACTTTGTAAGGATAAGGGGTCAAGGCACATTTGCAGAGCTGACAGCTCCTCCCACAAACTTCTCTCCAGCTCAGCTCTGCTAAACACTCCCCATTTTCCCTCTCATCCACAGGCAGGGAATGGGTGGTACCAACCCCTTGGCACTGAGAGCAGGACAGGTTATCCTCAATTCCTGCATCCTTCAGGCAAACCCCACACCCACACCTGGATGCTCAAATCTGCAGCTTCACTGCTTTCTGCACACCACAACACATGGCAATTATTTAATGTTCTGTTGCAACAGCACCCAGAAGCCCCAAAATCAAAAAGTCAAAAGGCTGCAATCCCACCACCTCCAGGTAACACATCACTGGGTACCTGTGCTGGCACAGCCCAGAGCCCACACAGGTGGCACTGGGAGGGGTGTGGGACCAGCCTGGAGGAAAGAGGGAAGAGCAAGGTACCAACAAAACATGGTTTGCTCAGTTTTATGCCACATGGCTCATTTCCTCACTGCTGGCAGCTTCCACAAAATCAGGCTCGTCAAGCACCTGACTGTATACACAGGTAATGATTATAAAGCCAACTCAAGCAGGGCTAAAAGTACACAAAGATCGAGCATAAAAATAAAAAAGTGCAATCCTCTCCCAGGTGGAAAGCAGGACTTTGAACCTAGCAGGTGGATTATATAACAATTATTTTGCTCCCAATTCTCAAAATATTTTTTTTTAAATATCCTCACAGACAAAAAATTGTCATTACTGAGAAGCAACAGCAATTTTAGGCTGTTTAACAGGGAGGCTCTGCCCACCTTTCTCAGGGCCAAACAAACTCAGCTACAACAGCATCTGCACAGCCCCCATGGCCTGGAGTATCCACAGCTTCCCTCCCTGGATTCTGCCCAAGGAAAAGAGTATTTCCTAATGCTGCTTTTTGCTTGTGACAAGGCATAAACTTCAAGGGGATGGTTCTCTGCTATGCCTGGGCAAAGCAGCACGGTTGGTTTATCACTCTGGCTATGAAGAAAAGCCTTAATATTCAAAAAATCATCCAAGGTTCTGCTCCACATCCAGGATGCCAACCTGAGTCAGACCCCTTTGTTTGGAACACTTTCTCCCTAAGCCTGTGGCCTCCTTGGTCCTGCAAGCACATTTGAGCCTTTTCATACATTTCTTTGCAGAGACAGGAAAAAGATCCACACGTGATCCATCACAAAAACATCCATGAGGCCTCACCATCTCACAAGGGGAGGACACCACCAAGGCACAGCCACACACAGACGTACTCCCTGTCCCAGTTAAAACCCACTGGCCACAATCTTTTCTCTTTTTTTTTCCATCTGAAAGAGACTCCTCAGCATTCAGAACTCAACGTTTCAGTGGGCTGCTGCAGCCTCGCCCCCAAAGGGCAACAGCAAACACAAAAAAGCAAAAATAACCCCACCAAAATCCCCCTGCCCTCCTCCAGAGCTGAGCCGAGGTGAGGGGCAGAGGGAAGGGGGACAAGGAGCAGGGGAAGCCTGGTGGGTGCTCCCCTTTTCTGCCTCCCTTTTATTCCTGCTGAGGGGAGTAACACTGGAACTGGCTCTCTTTATTTGCAGCCGGATACGAGCTTTCAAAGATACTGTACCACTGTGTAGGCCAAGCAGGGACTCTCTTTCTTCCCTTGGTTAGGGCTTTTGGGAAAATAATTATTCACCAGAACTGCCATCGTGAACAGAGCAAGCTAAATCAATGTAGCTTTGTATGGGCCACTGCCACTGCAAAGCAAATACTCCATCAAGACATGGATCAGTGAGAATTTTATCACCAGGAATCCTTATGCACATCTTTGTGTATTTTTAATATCCACCTTATTACTTGGCATGCCCCCCCTCCCCACACTCCTGCACCTCAATCTCCCCATGGATTTGTCTTGTGTCATTGACAGCTACGGGGCTTGGCCAGGAATTCACATCAGTAAAAACATCTTAAATACACAGGTTTATTCTCCTTAAAAAATAATAATAAAGCATCGGTGCAGAGCAGATTTATTCACTGAACAGGTTGATTTATTTAACAGACTTGACATACATCAAAACCTACTATAGGCTTACATAATTGTTATCCATTTAGCAGGTCTGGTTCTTTTGTCAAGTATTTGTTTTTCCAAAGTGATTCACTGAAGACTGCTGCCTTCTGCACAGCTCACATACCTTAACAAATGCAGCCTTGCACGGGGTATTAGCTGGAGTGACTTTAAATTGCATCCTACCTGCTCCAGCGCTGCCGTTATGTTTTTTTTATCCTCTCTATTATTCCATTACTAAACCACACCAAAAAAAAATCAAATAAAACCAAGAGGCAGGAGCGTGTGCGGAGCCACACACGAGCCCGTTCCCGGCAGACCTGCCGCGGGCTCGGTGTTACCGCAGTCCCGCGGTGGCGGCGATGCCCGCGGGTCCCCCCGGCTCGGCCCCGCCGAAAACCAGGATGCTGATGGCTGCGGGGGGCCCGGGGCCGCGGGGCGAGCGGGGCCGGGCGGCAGCGGCGGAACCCCCGCGGCAGCTCCGAGGGACCGCGGAGCCGTTTTGTTTTCCCGCAGGAGGCTCACCGAGGCCTGGGCTCGCACAGGCGCAGCGCTCGCTCCGGCCTCACGCATCCACCCCCGGCCGCGACCGCCCCGCACACGCACCCATCCTGCGCGGGTTCGCCGCGGGAGGCGGAGCGGCGCGGAGCATCCCCGCCAGCGAACGGATCGCCTCGGCGTTCAGCGCCGGTCCCTCACGGCTTGTTTGGGTCCATCCATCACACGGAGCCTCGCTGGCTCACCGCGGAGCCAAGGAGCTCACCCCCCCTCGCTCCAGCATCCTCCTCGCACACACACCGGGCACACCGCGGGGCTCGGCACGGCAGCGCCCGGTACCGACCACCCGGCCCCGGCGCTCCGCCGCCCGCCAGACAGATGGTTAATTACATTCACAGCCGCATTTTGCGCTGGGATAGAGTTTCAGACAATGAGCCAGTTTTATTTGATTAGCCAGTTCTCTAGTTTAATACGCGCAGTGACAGCTACTCCCAGAGCTGGGGCTTTTTTTTTTTTTTAATAAAAATCCAAATCCCATCCCCCCTCCTTTTATTATGTTTTTGTTCTGGCCGAGGCTGAAGTGAGCGCGGCCCCCGCGGGGGCCCCGGCGGGGACCCGCTGCCCCCGGGCCCGGCGGGGCGGCGCCCCCGCCCAGCGCGGCACCTGCCCGGGGGGGGACACGGCGCCAAGTTGCCGCTCCCCCCTCACCTCAGACCACCCTCACACACACACACCCCCCCGCAACTTCCCCGCAGGCCTCCGCGCAGGCCGGCGCTGCCATCAGCATCCCCTCCTCCTCCTCCTCCTCCTGCTGCTGCTGCTGCCGCCGCCGCCGCGCTGCCCCCGCAGAGCTGCCGGGGGCGGGGGATGGATGCGCGGACGCGGCTCGGACGCGGTGACACTCACCTTAGCGCGGGCCCCGCGCTGGAGGGGGGGTCCCCCCGCGGCGGGCGCTGCCGGTGCCGCGGCGCTCAGCGCTGCTCCTCCATGCGCCCGGGGCCCGGCGCACGCAGGTGGACGCGCCCGCCCCGGCCCCCGCCTCCCGCCGCGCCCCCGCCCCTTCCCCCTGCCCTGCCCCGTCCCCCGCCGCCGCCGCCGCCCCACGGACGGGCCCCCCGGCCCCGCGTCCCTGCGCAGGGACGGGCGGAGGGCGGGAGGGAGGATGGGGGGCGGCGGCTCCCGCCTCGCCCCGCCGCCGCTGCCTCCTCCTCCGCCTCCTCCTCCTCGCCGCCACCGCCCCCAGGCCTGCGCCCATTCAGGAGGTGCCGGGCAGCGCCGCCGCTGCCATTGTTCGCTCGGAGCGGGACCGGCGCCCGCCCGCGCCCCGCACACAGATACACGCACACACACACACCGGGCCGCGGGAGCGCGCACCGGCCATAAAGGGCGCGCGGCCGCCGCGCCCCGCAGGTGCCGCCCCGGGGTGCGGGGGCAGCGCATCCTCCGCCGGGGATGCGGCAGCGCCGGGGCCGTGCGGGAAACGCGGCCCCGCCAGAAAGGGTCGGGGCTGCGCCCGCCGCGGACGGGAGGAAGGGCAGGGCAGGCCGGGCCGGGCCGTGCCCGCGGGGAGGGGACAGCGGGGACGGGCCGGTGGCACCCCGTGCAGGGCTCAGCCAGAGCCCGGGGGGGAAGCTCGCCCCTGGCGCAATCCATCCGGCTTCATTCGCTGTAGCTGAGAGGGGAATCACCTTGGGGCTTGCAGCAGCCCGTCTGATTTGTTTTCGTTATCCCGTTATTAATAACAGCGTTTAAAACCCTGCTTTACCTTCAGATGCGCATTAAAAGGAGGAGGCTGCCTCATCTCAGGATGGCTCAGGACTCGCCGAGGTGCCAGGCACGCAGAGGGAAGGCAGGGACACAGCAGGCTCGGCGTTTGGGGGAGCAGGAGGGCGGCAGGAACAGGCAGGGCAGGAACCCGCATCGCAGGGGGTGCGGGCTCACGATGGGCACCCCTCTGGCAGCACCCCCGGAGCAGCTCGTGGTGCTGCTGCCCTGTCTCTGTGCCACCCTCACTGCCAGAGTTACTGCACCGGGGACTGGGGAAACTTTGTTATTTCATTTCTCAATCAACTGTATGGGTTAGCAAAGAGAGGGCAAACTAGACACACCTATTCTGACTGCAATGGGAGAAATGCAAGTTGAGTGTTACCCTTTTGATTTACTTAGGTTCACTGTGACACTGAGAAGACGTTCCTAGTTTTAAGCTACCACTTGAAAAGGCAGCAGAATTTCATGTGCACTCATCTTAACCAACTCATACAGTCTACAAAGTTGATTAGGTAATACTGTGACAAAAAAAGTATCGAGCACTTTAGCCCTTGTTCCCACAGCCCTGGAGACCCCCATACATGTAGTAATAAAACAGCACATGGAATGCTCTTAATTCAGAACACTTTATACAACCTGCAGCACTGCAAAATAAGCAACTAATCTCATTTGTCCATCGTTAGCAGCAGCACCCAGGATGTGCCATCCAGCACGTGAATAAATTATTGATTCCCATGAGGAGGGTTATACCCTATTGGAGAACTAGAGACCAGCAGTGAGTGATTTGACCAAGGCCACAGAGTGAGGCAGTGTCAGAGCAGGAGCACTTCCCAGTCCTATCCCAAATTAGGGTCTTTCTCTCCAGCCTCACCATGTCCCTGTGGGAATCACACACTTCAGTACCTGTACCTTTGTATGCTTGTAACGCTGCATTTTATTTCACTGGTCCCGCTCCTTTCTTGACAGAAAGATTCAATTAATATAAATGAGTAATTAATCAAGGGCAGGTGAGATGGTGACAGCACACCTGGCAGTGTTCACTCAAATAAACACACAGGTGGATGGTGGCCATGAACTGCTTTCAAAATGTCATGAACTCGGGGGGGAGGGGTGTGTGTGTGTCCTCAGTCTCTGCCACTGGCACACTCACAAATGGGCTGTTACCTTCAAAAGTGCCACCCAAGGCACACAAGCTCCTCTGCTGAGGCACCCCAGGGCAGGAATTGTAAGCACCAGGGCACCTACACCTGGTCAGCCCCACCCAAATGCTCCCGATGCCTTTGGAAAGGAGCTGGCAGTGAGCTGTGCCAGGAGGCTGGAGGGGATGGCAACCAGCTGGATGCAATCACCAAGGGAAGGTTAGACCTGAGCTGGGGAGAGCCATTGTGGGGATGAAAAGACACATTCAATTAAATGGGTGTTTCACCTGGATCCAGTTTAGAAGTATTTATTTAAGTGCTGTATTTTACAGGGAACACAGACATAAGTCTCAAAGATTATCCTTGGGTCTGTGACACAATATAATGCCATTTCACTTACCCACACTACTCATTTAAAGTCTTTCAGTTACAGAACCACCACAATACTGATCGATTGGCAGCATAAAATTCTGCACTGCATCTCAGGCAATCTGAAAAATTAACAGTCTGTGCACTGTGATCTTTCCATGCACTGCCACAACCAGATGTGGAAGGGGCACTGACATGATGGAAGCACAGAACACACCTTGGCTGGGGATTAATTTTCCAGACTGTCAAACAGAGGCTCACAGGTAGGAGAACAAGGTGCTAAGAGAGCTCCTTTTGGCAGGAGGGGATGAACAGCCCCCAGGAGAGGAGTGATGGTGATGCCAGCCCCACCTGGCTCTGCCCTCCTGCTCATCCTCACTGCTCTCCCAACCTCCCACCTGCCACACAATGGGCATCACAATCACTTACTACAGTCTGCAGCACAGAGCAGATCAGACATTTACATCTGTCCCAGCCTTCCAGCTGTCTTCACACAAACCCCCTGCGCCCAGACATGGAGACAGGCTGGGAGCTTCCTGGTGTCTCTAGGAAGCAGGAGTCAGAATCTAGAGCTGAAGAACCTTGGTTATGGCAGGAGGCCAATGCTGTGGTGGTTTCCAGTTCTCCAAGTGCCCATTTCCTGATCATTCCTTTTTTCTGTCATCATTCTTTCTTTGATGCATGGGAGCCTCACTGCAGCACACCCAGTAAGGATTAAATCCTTCCTTTGGCGTGGCCCAATGAATTCCTGCCATTCACAGTCCCTGTGCTGAAGCACACCAGGGAAGTTCACTAGAGGGTTCTTGTTTGCCTGTGGCACAAGTTCCACATAAATGTGGCTATCGAAGATCTCAAATCCTACACTTTCAGGTCAGTCTGGAAAGCACAGTCCAAGCAGAAAGCTGCCCAGATGTTGTGACCCTTAAAAACCCACAGGAAAATGCAGCAGGATAATGGGAGGCATCACCCTCTCATCCCATCCTACCACCGAGAGCTGGAGCGGATTCCTTCCCCACTCCATCAGACTTCCAGGATCAACTTCTGAAAAAGCACAATGTAACATAGGCTGCTGGCAAAAATGGGAAGTACTCTGGGAGGAAGGATGGGGTTTGGATTCAGGTGGGTGAAGGACTCACCCTCTCACCTCCTCCTTCCTTCCCAGGTCCTGAATTGCAATTCCAAACCAAGCGTGTGCTGTGGGAAACA
>JAWWEV010000152.1:18307921-18318190 GCA_035583235.1 Hafferia zeledoni | reverse complement strand
TGTAGGTTTGATCCAATCATGGGCAGTAAATCCATGACCCAGTGAGGCCACAGACCTCTGCTGAGCATGGGCTGATGAACTTCAGAGATGCAGGAGATGTTTCTGGGTATCCCAGAGTCCAAACCCAGCTGCTGCTTTGGCCGAGCTGGGTGGCACCTGGGACCCCTGGGTGAAGCTGGCAGAGCCCAGAGAGCTGCCCAGGGCTCTTTGGTAACAGTGGGAACTCAGATTTTATATTGCATTTCCATCCTTGCTGCACAGACCAGCAAAAAGCCAAGTCCTGTGCACTGCTGATGGAGCTGTTACTCATAGTGCTCTATAAATTATTTCCTTTCTTTAGCAAACATGAAGCTCTCTGTGCCTGGAGACACCCTGTGCTTTATGCTCTTGCTTCAAGTGCAGAGGATGCTCCAGTGGTGAGCAGAGGTCCCAGGGAGCAGAGGTGGTGGAAAGGGTCATTTTTAACCCTGACAGGGCAGCCATGTGGCTCCTGCCATCCCCAGGGCTGCTTGGCCAGCCTTCAAAAATAAACCCAGCCTTGGAGAAACACAGGAAGCTAAATTCCTCTGACCAGCAAGAGTGTTCTCTAAGAGGAATGTTCAAGGAAGTGTTCCCTGCCTTTGAACCCAAACATCCTGAAACTACTTCCTGAGGCACTGATGCCTCTGGAAGTCCCAGGAGCCGGTTTGCAGCTCACCTGGGGGAGGTCCATGAGCTGGTTTGCAGCTCACCTGGGTTAAGTCCATGAGCTGGTTTGCAGCTCACCTGGTTTGCAGCTCACCTGGGTGAGATCCATGAGCTGGTTTGCAGCTCACCTGGTTTGCAGCTTACCTGGGTGAGATCCATGAGCTGGTTTGTGGTTCCCCTCTGCCTCAGCCTGCACAGTCACTGATGTTCATCTCTCTCTAAGCCCCATCTAATTATGCAATTTAACTGCAGCAAGAACAACAGTTTTGCTGAATATGCAACAGTCTCCTGATTGTATTTTGATGTGGGGAGAGAGAAGGAAAAGGTTGTTTTGTTTAAAGTTCAAGCATCTCTACAGGACTGGTGTGATGTGGAGAAGACAGAGCCCTCTCTCCCCTGTGCCTGAGGTCACACCTTTCCCTGGTGTGTCTTGGGTGCATCCACCCCTACCTGAACAGAAAGGAACAAACCCTGGCGTTTTTCCTGCCCATTTTTCTTCAGGACTGTAGTTCATTAACTCCAGTAAGGCAGTTTCATTAATGTGCATTAACCAATGACTTTCCCATTACCGCTGCTGTCTCCAATCAAAGGCCCATTTATGGAAAACAAGGGCAGAGGGAACAACATGCTTTGGCAGCTGTAAGATCATATGCCCAGAGCTTTATACTCTCTGTCTTATATTTTTACGTTAAAGTATCACGAGCTATTACCATATTTTTCATTATTATTTGTGGCACTAAATACTGCAGCTCCCAGTGCCAGATGGCGAATATTCAGAATAAAAATAATGCAAGGCCAATCTTAGAAAGGCTCAATGGGAGTGTAACAGCACATATTCATCCTCCCCTCCTAATGCATACAGTTAAAATATTAGCAGACTTCAAATCTGCTTTTCCAATTTAGAGGACTCACATATTATGGAATGATAAGCATGCATATATACATATATTTAAATATGTGCATTTAAAAATTTTAATTTCTTTCCATTTTATTTGCATGTTTCAAGGGTCTTAACGTAATACATGGGCACATCTTCTTTCACTCTTCAGAAGGTTATTTTAACCAGTAGAGAAAACCAAATAGTTTTGAAATGGAACACAAGCAAAAACCTTCTTCCAGAAATTGTTATTGGTACAAAATACTTTTTTTTTAATATACAAACAGCTTGAGTCCTAAACTTAACCAGATGGAAACGTGCCTACAAAGCATTGGATCTCATTCAGAAGAGACTGACAGCCAACAGATGAGCCAATTTAGCCCATCCCATGCCAAAAATGGTCAATCATGTTCTCTTACGTGTGACTCGACTCTGGCAGATGCCAACTCTATCCAAACAACTTCAAGCATCTCTTTGGAGGACTGGATTATTTTACACACACTTTTAAAAAATCATAATAATGCTTGATTTTTCTGGAAACGTTCCACTTAGTTTCAGCATTTTCCCAAGAGATTTTTATTAATTTATTTTAAGGATAATTTTTTTAATGTTATAGCCTAACAGAATTTAGCTTTCCAATCCAACAAAGCCTAATTAAAAAATTACTAAATTGCAGTTCAGTGACAAGCCCCCATTTATTTAAATATTCATACAAGGAAAGCTTTACACCTGTGCAAACCACTTTACCTTCTTCCTTAAGCCAAATGTTTACTTTCAACAACACAAAGAAACATGACAGTAAGTACAAATTAAAGGTACTTCCTGCATCCCTCATCACCTTCCCCAAAATTAAGAAAAGTTAAAATTAAAGGACTTTTTTCACAGTGAGTGATTATAACCAAGGCATTTTAAAAAAAATTTTTAATTCATAATCTCTCAGTGAATTTTTTTTCTTACTCCTCAGAAGAGGTATTGACAGATATGCTGTTTATCTGCCTCCAACTGCACAAGGAAGGGACTTAAAGGACTTCCACCCCCTCTCACCCACTCACTCTGGGCAATACAGTGCTGGGATGCTGATTTGTTTCCTTCTTGCCCCTAATTTGAATAAGAATAGTAAAAAGGAAAAAAACCCAAACACTTAGTCAGTGATGAGTCCATCCTCACAGCACAGGACCATTGGGGTCACATCCAGTGCATCACAGCCCTGCAGTTAAACCCTGGATCTGCTCCCAGCTTGGGCTCTGCTGAAGCTCACTCTGAATTTCAGTTTCCCATTAATGCCCTAAGCGGTCTCAGGTGATGGCATTTCCACCTCTGTTAGACTGGGAGCTGCAGGAAGCAGAGTAAACACTGAGCAGATCCTCATCTTTCACAGGACACCTCGAAGGGCCAGATTTTAAAGGATGAACACCTTCAAATCTCCTGCTTGCAGAGAGGGCAGTGCCAGCTGTGCTGCCACAGAGCCTGGAGTTTGGGTTGTCTTCTTGACAGTCACACACAAAGTTGCAATTCCATTTTCCATTTGTACAGGAGGTAATTGCTGTGCCTGTGTGAGGTGACCTTCCTGCACAGCATTTGGGAGCCAGGCAATTATCCACAGCACTGGCAGCAGCCTCTCCATTGCCAGCCTTTTTATGGTGTCCTTTGTGATGACAGTCCAGGATTTTGAGATTCACAGACATTCCTCTAAACTGAAGGCTGGACATTTGGAAGGTTTCAGAGATCTTCCTTACAGAACAAACACACATTCTCAGTTGTGTGACCATTCCCTGACATTGTTCCTGCTTCTCTCTAATGAGATGATGTCAAGGTGTGGGTGGCCAATGAGCTTGACTGCAGGTGTTGATGTTGGATTGGAGGCAGCTCTCACAGAAAAGGTCAGACACACTGAAAAGATTCACTTGTGCCCTTCCCAGGCATAAACCACTCAGTTTTCAGTGGCTGAGAACACCAGGGTTTAGGTAACTACATCCTGCTCACATCAAACTGGTCCCTAACTAGTCCTAGCTAGGTTTTAGATTGCAGAATTGTGGAATCACAGAATCATTTAGATTGCAGGATACCCCCACGACAGAGGATTTGTGGATTAATTGTTGTATCTTGGCAGCACAGGGGGCTCCACTTTAGAACCATTCCCAGATATTTCAGGTGGTCCTTATAATGCTTTGTATTTCTGACCCTTTCGGACACAAATCACCCCATCAAACAGTGCAACTGATCCACAATGATCCCTGTGTTTGCTGTGCCACAGACTGATCCACAATGATCCCTGTGTTTGCTGTGCCACAGACTGATTCACAACAATCTCTTTGATTTGATGTTCCACAGACTGATCCACAACCATCCCTTTGGTTTGCCGTGCCACAGACTGATCCACAATGATCCCTTCCCAGGCTGCAGTGTGGAGCAGCTTCAAGGTGACTCCTCTGTGGGACCAGGGATGCTCTGTGCCAAAGCCGGTGGGAAGGTATGGAGTCCTTGGAAAGAACCTCAAACTGCTGGAGAAGCCTTTGGAAAGAATGGAAAAGTTAAAATTGTATCCTTATGGCGGGCTTGGACTTTTTAAAGAATAATTATTTCATTTCTTCTGTTTATGGGTCACTGGATAACTAAACACATTAATCAGCCTCAGACAGGCTTATCCCAGCTTGTCTTCAGACCCAGATAAAGCTCTGGCTGAACAGCAAGAGGCAGCTCAGACAGTGCAAAGGGCTCCCCTTCATTCTTGTTACCATCCCCACAGCCACTGCCCCCCTCTGTTGTATGGTCTGTGACACAAAAACTGTGTCTGTGATGCAAAAACTGTTGGCAACACTTGGATGAATCACTTGGGTGATTCAGCAGGGACAGTTTTTCCACAGCCATGTTCCTTTTTGCACCTGTTTTTAGAGCAGCATTGGCTGATGTGAGCTGGCTGTGCTGACACCCCCAGTGTTCCTTTCAGCTTCTGGGCCACCGCCCCAACAGGTCTTACCTGCAGCTTCAGCAGGGAGAACTTTAGACTGAGCATGCATTAAAACAAGTAGATGTTGCCTACAAAACATGTAACAAACTTTGTTCCACTGTGAGGAACTTCAGTCCTGGGCACAACATCCCACCCAGCAGGGACCTTTCTTGTGGGAAAACACAGCTCTTCTATTTGACTGCTCACACCTCCACATCTTGCGTGTTCAAGGCTGCCTGCACTTAGGTGATATCAGTGCACTTGTGAGTTCACAGCTGTCCTGGCGCTGTCCTGGCACTGCCCATTTGGTTTTGAGCTGTGGCTGAGCTGCTCTGCCCCACGAAGCCATCGGTGAGCAGTCCCCACCCCAGAGCTTGCAGCACTGAGGGCTCCACTGCCTCCTCCTGCTCCTGCAGAGTTCACAGGCCTTTCACCTCATTACCTCCTGCACTCAGGGAGAAATAATCTGTTGAGAAACTTCTTTTTAATCTGGCTCAAGTATTCAAGTGTGTCCTGGCCATTTATATACAGAATTCACCTGAATGACAGCGCAGGTCCTCGAGGGAGGCTGTTGGAACACAACCGCTCCCTTTCCAAGAAACACTGCTCACATCTCACTGCAGTCAGCAGGAATAAAAACAAGTGTGTTTAACAGATGTCACAAACCGTTCCCAGGCTGTCACAGCTTCCCAGCATTTTCCAGTGGATTGTTATTACCAGATCCCTGTAAATCAGCAGCGAGCGGAGCAGCCTCTGACTCTGCTCATCCTGTCCCGGCCGACGACAGGAGCTGTCAGACTGGAAACTCAGAGGTGTCAAATAGCTATAATTTGCAGATTTAGTAAAAGAGCTTAACATTCCTTTGAGTAAAGTACTTAAGAGATGTATTCCATGGGATTTATGGGCTGTGAAAGTCTGTGTGGTTTTTAGTTGGAGCAGGATCTCCATAGGACGGTTCCAGTGTCAGTAAAGCAGCTTTGGCCTAAATCAGAGGCTGCCATTAGACATGAGCTTATATTGCACTGAAGGAAATTCCACAGAGACTCTGATAGCAAGTCTGAAAACAGCCATTTGGAGGATTTGCCTTTCTAGACACCTATTTGAATCCCACGGACTTTTATTTGCTGGAGCTTGACTGCTTCCCATAGACTGAGTAACACCCAGAAAGCCTTACCGTAAAATAAAACAAACCTCAAAAAATAATCAACAAAAACCACTTCTTGTCAGCTTCTGCACCTGATCATCCACTGGAAAGTAGTTTTCTGTAATGCCCTTTAGTTTTCACCAGTGTTATTTGCATTTGACTTTGTGTCCATGACTCCTGTGCTGTTTCCATCAGGAAATCCCTTCAGTGCTGCAGCCCCATTTCTGTTGTTCCCTGTTCCTCCTTTTAACATACTCAGTACACATAAACATCCCAGGGCTCGGTGGCTTTACCTGTAGGAATGAGGGGTTGAGAGCAATACTCATTTCACACGCATCCCCTGTGAGAGGACACAAAGTGCTGCAAACACCCCACAGCACACGTGGCTCTTGTGCCAGTCAGTTCTTCCCTGCAAGAAGCCACTGCATCATGGAAGTATCCAGCTAAACCTGTCAGAGTCAGGGTAACTCATGCACAAACCCAAGACACAAACTGCACAGAGGCCTGGAAATGTTTATGCAACTTTCAGCCACTTTTTGCTCTGACAGATTCTGTGACTTGAGAATCCAATGGATGGACTTGTCAGGCAACTGTTCTGCTGCAAGCACAGCTCAGAGCAACTGCTTTTAAAATACCCACTTCACGGGGCAATTCTTTCCTGGGCTGTTATTCAGGAGGTCACATTTCAGGCACGGAGCTCCACATTAGGTGAAGGTTAAGGTGAAGGTTTTTATGGTCAGCTGAAGATTTCTAACATCAAAAATTCCAGGGACTTGGTAAGAAGTGATGGAGACTGAATTCCATTGCAGCACAGCACCCAAACACACCTCCAACAGACAGGTCTGCTTTTTGCAGCAGCACAGGGTTCTGGTAAACACCGATTTTTGGTGGACAGGACATTCAAATTGGTCTTTCCACACTGTGGGATCGGTGCATGTACCACTGTCTGCAAAGCTCCGTGACCAGTTTGGAAGCACAGCCACAGAACCTGATGGTTATATAGCTGTGCTTCCAAACAGACTGGAAGGGACACTGAGCACGTTTGAAGATGACACAAAGCTGGGAGGAACTGGTGACTCCCTTGAAAACAGGGAGGAAGGGATGGGAATCACCAACCATAGGAAGTTCAACAAGGGGAAGTGTTGGATTCTGCCACTGGGATGGGGCAATCGTGGATGAATGGACAGACTGGAAATGAGATGCTGGGAAGGGCCCTGGGGGTCCTGGTGGGTGGCCAGTTGGCCATGAGTTAGCAGTGCCCTGGAGCCAGGAGGGACATCCCTGTCCTGGGGGGACATCACCAGCTGGGCGAGGGAGGGGATTGTCCCGCTCTGCTCTGCTCTGCTCTGGGGCAGCCTCACCTGCAATGGGGGGGCAGTTTAGGGGGATACAATGGAAGGGAGAGATTGAGCCATTGGAGAGTGTCCAAAGGAGGGCAATGAAGACAGTGAAGTAGGGAAGGGTCTGCAGGGGAAGGTGTGAGGGCACTGAGGGCACTTGGTCTGTTCAGCTGGAGAAGAGGAGGCCGAGGGGAGACCTCATTGCAGGTAAAACTTCCTTGAGAGGGGCAGGCACTGATCTCTGCTCTGTGGGGACCAGGGACAGCACCCAGAGAATGGCTGGAGCTGTGCCAGGGCAGGGTCAGCACCCAGGGAATGGCTGGAGCTGTGCCAGGGCAGGGACAGCACCCAGGGAATGGCTGGAGCTGTGCCAGGGCAGGGTCAGGTTGGATCTCAGGAAAAGGCTCTTCCCCCAGAGGGCAGCGGGCACAGCCCCAAGGCTGCCAGAGCTCCAGGAGGGTTTGGAAGATTCTCTGGAGCACAGGATGTGACTCCTGGGCATGGTCCTGTGCAGCACTGATGGTTGGACTGGCTGATCCTGGTGGGTCCCTTCCAACTCAGTATATTCTGTGATTCTGTTTCAGGTGACCCGAAGCCCAAACTGGAACATGCAAGAGCCGTGGCAGAGCTCCCCAAGCTTCACTTCACAAAGCAAACCTCTCCCTGCAGGACAGTGGCTACAGAGGCCCACAGTCAGCACAAGGGCCCTCCCCATGTCCCACCATGGTCACCTGGAGAAGTCCTTTAGAGGCAGCACCTCCTTCACTGAACATGAGGGGAAAAGCCCAGCCCTCAGACAGAAGCTGTGAATGTTCCTCCAGTTTAGAGACAGGAAATGTTTTAGGGAGACTTCCAGGCCAGATATGGGGAGAGGGAGGAAGAGAAGGCAGGAGCAAAGTAAGGTCATGTCTAAGGAGAAGTGACCATGCACAGCTCCAGGAGCAGCCTCAAGCAGCCGCTGTTACACGAGGCCCAGATCAGCATTTGCAGTTTGCAGTGAGGGGACTGAATGTAGAAGTCTTCCTTCTCCACTAACCCAAGCCCAGAGCTCTGATTTTCTCTTCCTCTGACATTTACATACTGTAAAATATTGTTAAAACAAAAAGTCACTGCATTGTACACCTTCAGGTCATCATTTTTTTTACCCTGGGAACTCAGCAAACACAGTGTGTGTGTGTGTTACCAGCACAGACCTTGTGTGGGCTTTGAAGTGAACCAATTTGTACATGGCAGAAGCAACAACTCCAGCCTAAAATCCTTGTGCTTTGTGCTCTTCCCCCTCCCTTGGATCCTGCCAATATCCCACATTACTGCACTCCCATCTCAAGTGATGTCACTCATCACCTTTTACAGATTTTGCAAACATTATTTTCCCCAGGAAACATTCCCTGGTTTAAATTGTAAATAAGCTGAATCTTTTATCTGTGTTTTTCAAAAGCCAGGAAGTTTTTCAAATCACTGGAGAAATGAAGATTTTTCCACCCCTGTGTGAAAGCACATGAACATGCATTTCCATGCTTTAAATTCACAGCCCATTCCATAATTCCTGCACCGGCTGCTTGAAACATTCCCTCCCAATTACAGACTGATCTTCATGTTCCATTTTCTCTAACAAGTGTAAAACAGAAACTTTTCATCTGTTAAACCTCCACTTTTCTAAACATTTGTTGGTGTGTGCACAAGGCCCCAGATCTGCAGCTGACACTTGCAGAGCTCTGCACAACCCACACCACCTGATGTGTCCAGCTCCAGCCTCTTTCTTCCTCTCTCTCCATAATGGAAGGGAAAAACTTCCTCCTTTTCCCTCTCCAGCACAAGACTGGGACCTTTACAAGTTTATGTTGGTGTGACTTAAATGCTTTACTTGGCAATTGCACAAAGGGCTCCAAAGCTTTAAAAAACTGGAAATGAATGTAGGGGACCTGAGCTCTCTCACAACTCTTTCAGCTCTGCGGTTCCTGTTTTCAATTCTGCCCAAAGACCCCAGCAAAGCATTTTGCCTTTTTCTTCTCAATAAGAAATCTCTGTGGAATTTAGTACAACTGACACTTCTCATTTGAGGGAGATGCCCCACCCCAGCCTGCAGACCTGCCTCTGGAGAAGTCCTCTTCAGGGTTCCTGCTGGTCTTCCAGGATGGATAAAAGCTCATGGCTTTTCCGAGTTTAGTCCCAACAGCTGCACAAATTGATCAAAAGTCACATGGCAGGAATTTAAAGATATTTTCCAAGGACTAACCATTTAAGGATTTTTCTATAAAGACATCAAATTTATACATTAAAGCCAAGAAGTAGCTGAATTCTACAGTATCTGTTCTAGACATTAATAATTACCTACAATTTATCACCTCCACCATGACATGGCCATTCCACCAATAAAACACCGATACACTACAGCACTGCCATATCACACCTCTTAAAAACCCATGTAATTATTGCTTGAAAAGAATGCCCTGGCTCCTCAGAGTCACACCAACCTCCTCAGTGTGCTGTCAGAAGGTGTCCAGTGCCACCAAACCTCCTGTCCTGTGTGCAGCCAAAATGGTGAGTCCTCAGCAGATCCCAGGACTAAAGGTTGGGAAGACAGTTCGGATGCTCAACTCCCTAGAAAAAACAGAACTGGGGAGTTGTGACTGGAAAGCAGCACACAACAGGGAATTGTCACTTCTGCCCCCATTGTCTGAGCATTGATGGGATGTGCAATGAGCATGGTAACCTCAGCATTACTCCTAATTCCTGTGAAGATTATCAAATGCTACATTTACTGTTTTCCTCGATGCAGACATGCAGCTCAAATTAGCACTAACAGAAGTTACATGGATATAAGAAGAAAAAGCCCCGAATATATTCCCATTACAGCTCTTTCCCCTTAAAAGTCAATGACTTGTTTTGTCAGGAATATTTATGGAGCATTGCTGCACAGTATCACTACCAGGGTTAAAGACAGAGCAAATGAACCCTTAGAGACATCAGCTGGGAGTTGATACAGTCAGACTTAAAAAAACCCAGGCTGCTCAGGGATCTCCCATCCCTCCCTCCCTCCCTCCCTCCATCCCCCCCTCCGTCCCTCCCTCCCTCCCTCCCTTCATCCATCCATCCATCCATCCATCCATCCATCCATCCATCCATCCATCCATCCCTCCCTCCCTCCATCCTTTCATCCCATCCATCCATCCCTCCCATCCATTCATCCCTCCTTCCATCCATCCATCCATCCATCCATCCATCCATCCATCCATCCATCCTATCCATCCATCCCTCCATCCATCCCTCCATC
>JAWWEV010000152.1:18294601-18307821 GCA_035583235.1 Hafferia zeledoni | reverse complement strand
CCTCCATCCATCCATCCATCCATCCATCCATCCATCCATCCATCCATCCATCCCTCCATCCTTCCATCCCATCCATCCATCCATCCATCCATCCATCCCTCCATCCATCCACCTCACACACACCATGCCCTGGGACTTACCTTGCTGATGGATCACCCGGAATTCTGTCCCCTTATGCCACCCCACACCCCTGTGACTGGTCACCAGCCCCACTGGCACCCCCAGGCACCACAAACAGCTGCTGTCACTAAGGCTCACATTCCATGGCAGAGTGACTCTTTCCTCTGGGAATGGCTGCAGAGCTGAAGAGCCCTTGCGACAGGACATCCATTTCTATTCACAAAGATAAATTCTTTATTTAGTAAGAATTATCTACACACAGCTGAAGGACAGGAGTTGGGATACGGAGATACGGAGTCTTCCAGCAGAAGGGTTGCACAGTCTGATCTCAGCTGAGCTTTCTGTGTTCTGTCACCTTCTTGTACAATGAAAATTTAAATTTCCATCCCGAGAAGAAACTTGAACACCATTTAAAAACCTCAGTGTTGAGAGGTGTAGGTAACTAATAATCCATGGAACAGAATAGCTGAGACAACCTGAGGGATCATCTGCAAGGAGCAAATTGTGAACATCCAGTTGGAAAAAGCACAACCACCTCCCCACAAATCACTCATTAAGTTTTCTAACTTGGAGGTTTAAACAGCCCAAATGTTGTTTGTTGTGACAAACACCCTGTGCCTAGTAAGTTCTCACATGGGAATTGGAACTGAATTCTCTAAGTTCACAGTTAATAGATCACTACACACTGCAAGAAGCAGCCCCTTTTTAATGTCCATTTCCCACAAAGACATTTCCTTTAAAAACAGAAAATGAAGAAAAAAAATTATATGGCTTTTCCACACTAAAATTTCAGACAAAGATTTTATAATGGGAGTGAATGACTTGAATTTTGAAAACCAACCAACTACAAGTCCAGAATATGAAAAGCTGCAGTTTAAAAAATGATGTTCCAATTTAGAGCAGAGCAGAATTACCAAGATCCACAGAGACTGGGAGAGAGCTCCAAAACCAGTCTGTTTTCTCTGAGAATCATAAGGCTTTTCCAAGAGATGCCATGTGGACTGTCCCAGGGGTCAGTGTGCTACAGGGAGTCTCTCCAAAGCCATGACTCTCCCTTTCAGAGTTTTAAACATCTGCTTCAATGGTGCCACTTCAGAGTCATAGTACAGGAATAAAAATTGAAAATAAAAATAGAATTTTAAAAAAGAGAGCTCAAGTTTGACTTTGTAGCAGACAGGAGACTCACCAAGTGTTCCTGGGGCATCTCCCCAGCAATTCACTCCAGTACAGCCACCACCAAGCCAGGAATGCTCATCCATGACATGGGAAGTTTTCAGCATTCCAGAAACTCACCGCAGTTCTTTAAAGAGCATGTTCTGCCCTATAACCAGCCTCTTGCTTTAGGAAATGCCCTTGTTTGGAATTCCCTCCTGTCATTCCATTTGCTTAAAACTGGGCAGAGCTGCAGCACATCCACTGGCACCAAAAGGCAGGGAATGGCCTTGGAGCTACATCAAACACGTACAGATTTGAACAAATACGGATCATTCCTGGCATTTACCACCTGAAAACAGTTCTGATTCCAGACCTGCATGCCCAAGACTCTCAGAGTCCTTGCAAAGCCCATTCCCAGTGGCAAAATCCAGGAGCTTTCCTCTGAAATTGGCCCCTCACAAACACAACCAAACTTGGCATTAAAACAGCTTCTGGTTCGAGAGATCTCACAGATGATTCCCAATTCTGTGTGTTCTGTAGGAACCTTCTGCATGTCCAGGCCCTGCAATATGGAAAACTATTTATTGAGAAAAACCCTTTCCCTCCACCTTTCAGACCAGAGACATTTCTAATCCTTGTGTCAAAAGGAAAAAATTCCTAAGACTGAAATATTCCTATTTACAGCCTTTGCCTGTTCCCTGCTGCAGGAACAGCAGATTAGTTAATTCCAAAAATAAGCTCCTGTGGGGTAGGGAGGGAAGACACATAGTTTGGGGTTTGTCATCATACAGGAAAAGGAGATGCCTCATAAAGACACTTTTCAATAAACTTCAGCTGTTCCTGGCAGCTGGGACATAAATGCACCTTCAGAGTCCCCTCACTGCTGTCTGCAGCTAAATCAGGAGGCAATTAGGGAAAATAAAGGGAAGGCTGTAAGCTGGAATTCTGCACTGCCACTACATTAATAGGACTTCACTTCTGCACTCCAAGGAAGAAAATTAAAGTACACTTTAAAAATAATTTTTAACTGGAGATTGATGCCAGGTTGGGTTTTTTCACCCATCATTTTAGAAGAAAGAAAATTAATAACTAGCAAGGGTTTCACTCCTTTTAAGCTACTGTTCCTATATTTAGTTTCAGAGGAGGGTATAACACAAAAAATAAATGCTATTTGCAATTAAATTTCCAGAAGCACCAAATCCAGCCCTTCCCTAGTGCCCACACTGAGAAGTCTTGCATCTGATTTACAAACATAATTACATCAGTGTAATTATACTGGTGTAATTCCCAGGAATAAGTTATTTTTCAACATCCAAGAGAAAGATTTTAATTCTTAAATTCAACATGAAGAATCACACCAGAACAGCTTGTGCTAAATAGAGATGGTGAATTTCCCTGAAGAGACAAGGCCAAAAAATACAATCCTGTTGTTGTGGGCTGCCCCTGGCAGGACACTGGTGCCCACCAAACCCTCTCCATCCCTGCCCTCCTCAGCTGGGCAGGGGAGAGAAAATACCAGGAAAGGACAGGGAGAGATCACTCAGCAATTCCTGTCATGGGCAAAGCAGACTCAACTTGGGGAAATTAATTTAATTTATTGCCAATTAGAAATCTGAATAGGGTAATGAGAAAATGAAACCAAACCCTAAAACACCTTCCCCCCATCCCTTCCTTCTTCCTGGGCTCAACTTCCCTCCTGAACTCTCCAACCATTCCAAGGGGTGCTGTGGTCAGTTCATCATGTTGTCTCTGCTGCTCCTTCCTCCTCACTCTCTTCCCCTGCTCCAGCGTGTCCTTCCCACAGGATGAGTCCTTCAGGCTCAGCCTCCTCCAGTGTGTCTTCCATGGGATCACACATCCTGCTAGGACCCTTCTCCAGAAGGGGCTCCTCTCTCAATGGGATCACAGGTCCTGCCAGGCCCCTGCTCCAGAATGGACTCCTCTCTCCACAGGATCACACATCCTGCCAGGCCCCTGCTCCAGTGTGGGGTTCCCACAGTGGCACAGCCTGCTCTGGGCACACCCCCTGCTCTAGTGTGGCTGCTCCATGGGCTGCAGGGGAATCTCAGCACCTGGAGCTGCTCCTGCCCCTCCTTCCCTGGTGTCTGCAGGGCTGTTCTCTCACACATTCCCACTCCTCTCTGGCTGCAGCTGCTCTTACACTTACAAGCTTTTTCCTGCCTTCCCAAGTGGTTATCCCAGCAGTGCATTATCCTGCTGCTGGGGAGCTCAGCCTGGGCCAGCAGTGGGTCCAAGGAGCCATTTGGGATGGGCTCTGCTGGACACAGGGGAATCTCCTGGCACCTTCTCCCAGCAGCACCCCCTGCAGCCCCCCCAGTGTCCTGCAGACCCCAAACACTGAGCTGTCCTGACACTGGAGAAGTTTGGGCTGTTGAAATGAGGAGATTATTGTAGCAATGCTGTCAGCATTATCCAGGCCATTTTCTCATACATTAACGAGATAATAGAAATTTATGGAAGTCTTTATTGAATCTTAATTGCTCCCTAAGACCGTGACTGAATTAGAAAAAGTGACTGCATTCTGCCTCAACTACTACAGCAGATGCTGAGGATACAGAATCCTGAACTCGGGTTTTTTTTTCATTTTTCACTTAAAAATACTGTTAGTTTTCCTTCAGAATGACACCAATCCATTCCTAATAGTGCAGCACAAAAGGTGCTTCTGAAGGGTGAGATGGATAATTTCAATATTTAGTTTGCTATTAAAAGCCTCTATTATTTTGTTGAGACTTTTCTTATTCTTTATGAGGAAGAACATTTTAAACCAAAACACCACAGAAGAATGTAAATGGCATCTTCCTCACTAGCAGATGAGTTCAAATTAGCCCAATTACAATAAAAACATGGTATATTTATCAACCATTAATGATGAGAAATAATGTAAATTGAGGTCAAATCTGTTTACAATTTAATAATCCACATCGAGTGACTACCAGGAGAATTTACCAATATCTAAAAATTGCCATGGATTGCACTCTTAGTTGGGAAGTTTAAAGTTTTTGAAAAGCCCAGCTCTTGCAGATGCCACTGAAGATTACAGATTTCTAAAGATGCAAAAATAGAACTCCTTTGGTTGAAATTATGTCCCTCTGTGAAACTGCAAAACCCAAATACTGCAAAACCCAGAAGTTTTTGAATGCTGACTTTAAAACAAGAGCTGCATTTCAGTGTATTCTTGTGCATTTTGAACCTGCTACACAAGACTGATCCAGGATTGCTCTCAGCATGAACAGTTCCCACAGCCTTTCACACTATTGATAATTTCTTCTTCTAGCTTCTTCCTCTCCTCCTCTTTGGATGTCTGGCTGCTCCTCCCCTCCCAGTCTGGATTGCTGTGGCTGTGCAGGACTCTGCTGCTCTGTGTGTGCCACATCTCAGAGTACAGGTTGTTGGGGCTCGCCAGGAGCTCTGTGTGTGTGCCACGTTCCACCACCTTCCCCTGCAAAACAAAGGCAGCAAGTCAGGAATCCACATTAGCAGATCTTTAGGAATATGGTCCACATGGTCCACAATTTCACAGTACGGATAAGAGCAGTTATTAATGAGAAGGAGCTTGGGGCAGCAAGGACAGACTGAATGCACAGTGCACTCAATAGTGTTTCACACTGAAAACAAGAAGCTGTGCTCTTCCCAAACTCACAGAAATGGGAATACAGGTGCCTTTTGTCCATCTGGGAAAATTTAAAGCCCACCAGCATGAAAACTTTTACTACTTAAAGTGGAAGAACTACTTAAAGTAAACATGGAGCTCCATACCAGGAGCAAGGTGCAAAAGCCACATGAATGTACCAAAACAAACACCTATTTGGTTTTGCTCGGTAACTGTGGGGTGATGGCCCCTGATAAGCCCTGATGGGTTGAGGGAGATGTCTCAGCCCCCTGGAGGGATGCTCCAGCAGAGAACAAAAGCTTTCAAACTGTTGAGATTAACAAAGGGTGGAGTGTTAAAAAATGACACGGCCTCCCTTTGCGATATCTTCTGTGACCACTCAAAGGAGCCACCCCTCTCAGGCATCTGCATCACCCCCCCAGAACTCTGACCTTACTTACAAAACCACATGAAGGAAAAAAAAGGTATAAAAAGTGTGGAGTTTAAACTCCAGCAGAGAGGAGAAAATGCCACCACTCTGTGAGGGTGGCTGCTGCAGCTTGTCCTGTCTCCTCCTACCTCCTGGAACAATGTAGGGGTGAGAGGACCATGTGCTTTCTATTTTTCTATACTTTACTTTCTTGCAAAGCTTATTCCTTTATACATTCTATCTTGCATCTTATGCTAACAGCTACTTTGATTCTTATTTTATAAGCATCTCCTTTACTAACTGTGTTTTGCTGCCTTAATACTAATAACAGTAACTTGCTTCACACTTTGCTACTTTATATTGGTTATTGCTTTTTGCTATTCTTACTTTATAAGACCAGCTCTGTTTTGCAACTACAGTAACTTGCTTTACTCTCAATGCGCAGTTTCTTTTACAACATGTGTGTTGGTAAGAAGCAGCTCTGCTCTTTCTTTTTGTTTTGTGTTACAGAGAGAGTGGTGTGCAAGATATTTTATTGTCCTATGTTATTGAGAGTGTCTAGATAAGTGTTTTAGGTGGCTGGTTTTAGTCAGCAGTTCTTTGTTGCTAGTTTCTGTCTGTTGTGATTGTAACTTGAGTTTAGTGTGTTTGTCTCTGTAAAATGTGCTTTGTGCTGGTTTCTTTTAGGGTTTTTTATTATCAATTAAATACAATCTTGCAGTTAAACGTTTTCACCGGCAAAGCAGAACCCACAATAACTGTCACATATTTGTATTAATAAATGTTATTTCGGGAGCTGTTGTGGGGACTTTTTTAATAGCTTTTTTTTTGCTATTAAGTGTGGTCCTCCTATCAGGGGTTAGAAAACTTTCCAGCCTGTGTTCTGTCCAGCAGCTCAGCAGGCAGTGCTGGGTTCATAAGGCTCTAATTTTTTCTGGAGGCCTTTATTGCTAATAATTTCTCCCTGGATTAAGTGTGGTCCTCATAGGGAGTCAAAAATCTTTCCAGTCTGTGTTCTGTCCTAGTTTGGCAGGCAGTGCTGGGTTCATAAAGTTTTGATTATCCCGAGGGTGCTTATAGATAATAACTTTTTATTAATACAGTTAAGACTAGAAATCTTTGCATTTCTGTCTCCCTCCTCCCTTTCACGTGACAGTAACAAACACACAGTAAGAAGCTAAAAAAAAAGAGCAAACAGAGAGGGATTTATATTAGACAAGCAAATGACATTTAAAATCGAACCCTGAAAACAATGAGTGTAAACTGTGCTTTGATGGGTGCTCTGTAGTTTGTGTCCCTGCAATCACCACCCCAAAAACTGCGTGAGCAGTTCAGTTCATCTGGGCTGTGCTCAAGGGAAAGATCATTTATTGACCATCCCTGTGGAAACGGGAGGGAAGAGTTGGAGATGAGAACTCCATGGGAACTCCAACCCCACAGACAGAGAAACACCACCACTTTTCAAAAAACCAAACTGATCTTTTCACTTTGAGAAACACATTCACTCACTTCAGATTAAAGTAATCTATTTGTTCTCCAGCTACTCTTTCCTCTGGTAAAGGACAGCATTACACAGACAACTACACAGATCTGATGTTTGTTCTGAATTCTGATCCACAATTAAATCTACATCCTTGTGACAGCTGCTGAAGGACATGCTGGGAAAAAATGTGGGTCTTGGCACTTCAGTCAGTAGTTAAGCAGGTGGAATCTGAACAGACATAAATCTGACCAACAGAACTGCAGAATTTACTTAAAACCTTCAAGTGATTAATAAGGAGTTAATTATAGTGGAGACCAAGCTTTTGAATTATGGTACTTTTTGTAATAACTCTTGACCAATCACCGAACAGGCAACTTCTCTGTTCAGCCTCACAGTGCTAAAACCTGTTACTCAGGAATGACTATGGCTCTACCTCTGCAAAGCTGAAAAAACCAAGCAGATCAAAACCAAATAAAAGCTCCATGGAACACTGCAAGTGATTTATTCCACTACTTCATTCTGAGATTCATATAAAGCTGACATTTGTGTAGCAAAGATAGTCATGAATGTCACCATTTCATAAGAATTTGTTCTAATTCCCCATGAAACCACTGAATGCACTGTAGGAATAATTTATTTGCTTTCAGATGTGTATTTTAAGTCACTAAACACACCTATGATCACAAGCATATAAATAGTAACTGATAAAAAAGAAAGCAGAGATAAATTTAACGTCTTTTATCAGCAGATTAGAGCACTGCACTTTCAGCATTATCAGTTCAAAGAGTAATTATGAAGTTATTGTAAGGACATTTGTTTATCATAAATCTCCTGCCAGATATGGGTAATAGAGAAGAACCTGAACTTTGGACACACTGAGTACGAGGACAGCTCAGTGGTGATATTAGCAAATCAAATGTTGAAATTTATTGGTTATTTCTGACAAGAGAGGCCTCCAGAAAGGGAACAATGACATTTTCTACAGGTACAACAGAGAATGGTGTTCAGATTTATAACATAATGAGGTTGAACAATCCTGCAGTAGTTCTATCTGCATGGAAACAGAACATGCTGTCCTGCCTCTTTCCATTGAAATCAAAAAATGTGAAAAATAGACACTCAGCACTGAGAGTGAAGCATAAATTGGGGGAACACATTGGGAAACTTCATCTGATGGAAGCATGTAATAAATTAGATCAGAACCATAAAAATAACAACATATGAGGCAGTCACACATGTAAGTTTGTGAAGAGAAACACACAAAAAGCCACGCTCAGGTAGAATTCCCCAGCATGGATCACTTCCAAAGAAAGACCTTCCAGCAGGTGAGAGCATGGTGATTCAAACTGGACACACAGAGTCCCTAAACCAGCTGCTGACAAATGTGAAAGCCCCCCAGCAGAGGGGATGCCCTCACCTGATCCAACACGATGATCTCATCTGCATCCACCACTGTAGACAACCTGTGGGCAATGAAAATGGACGTCCGGTGCTTCACCATGTCCCTCATGGCTTTGAGAATGTTCTGCAAGGGTGGAACACAGACAAACTCTTACAAGCTCCTGGCGGGGATGAGGAGAAATAAAATGCTGCTGGAAATATGCTAATTACTGCAACTAAGTTTTGAGAGACACCTCTGGTACTGCTACAGCTGCATAATAACAAACAACCACAAGTATCTACCAACAGACGAGTCCCAGGCATGAAGTATCTGTGATTCTGGTAAAGCCTCAAACTGCAAAAAAAGCTTCTATTCACAGCAAAACACAGCTATCCCAAGGGACAAAGGAAGAGAAGTGTCACTAGATTGCAGGAAAACCTTCCCCATGGAGCCATGGTACACAAGCAACAAACAGCACTAGAAGCATCTGAAAATAGTAACTCATCATCATCATCATCCTTTCCAATGAAAGCTGAAGGAAAAAATCCCCCTCGATATCATGGCAACATGGAACATAAAGTTAAAGCAATTCTGGGAATTATTTCTCTAATGCAGTGCTTCCTTTATGAGCCCTCTGCCACCTTTCCAAACCCATTCTTTTGCAAGGAGCACTAACTGGGAATTGGTGCCCTCACTACCATCAGTGAAGTGTCCACTTTATTTCCCTGAAAACTCTTTTTTGTCAGAAAACATTTCCATTGCCAGGCACACTCTTGTGGAAAGAGCTCATTTTCATTTGCTGCCTTTCAAGTGCATTTCTGCTCTGAAACTTTCAGCTTTGCTTATGACTCTTGCAACAGATACAGCAAAACAGGAGGAAAGAATGCACATGCTGTTCTGTAGAGCTGAGTGTGTTATGGACATTCCTGGTCCACAAGGGAGCTGTGCTGTGTTTCAGGGCTGTGCTGGATGGATGTACAGTTCACACTCTGATTTCTTTGTACTGGAAAATGAAAGTAATTTAGTGATTACAGGTCAATAAATTCACTCAATCTGCATAAGTGAACGCAGTCACAGCTCAGCTCTGGTTTTTGATGACATTACTTTGGGAAATAACTGCTGGGGCTGAGAGTTTTGTGCTTAAGCCAAGATGTTGTTATGAAGCCTGATGCAGTTCCTGTCACAGTGTCACGACATCCATGTCACAGCCCCTCCTGTGAAACGAACTCAAATGAACAGCAGCACTGCAGGTCCCACCCACCTGATCTGCAGCTCAGGAAGGTGCTGCACAACAAGCAAGAGGTTTTCTGTCCTGCATTATGTCACAACTATTTATGAGACATTTTTAATGGATGCTAGATGACATCTAAACACCTTTCAAAGTGGACTGGAAAGCTTCACACTTCAAGGCCACCTGAGGTATTTGCACCAGTTCCAAGGGATGAATGTGTAAAGGTGAATGGGACCTCCAGAGGGTAACAGAAAATGTCCCAGGGGGGGTGATATCCCTCACTGTGTCCCCAGGCAGACTCAGCATCTCTGCTCTGTCTTCAGGACAACAACTTAGACACAGCATCTCTCACTAATACTGAGAAAACACTTGACAGCACTTTGGCAAAAAGAACAGAATTCTTTCTGAGAGGAAAAGAAGAAGAGAAAGAGCATCAGAATCAGACACAATTGCACCATTTGAGCTTTAGAATTGTTTATACCAATTTACCTCTTCTGTAATTGAATCTAAAGATGATGTGGCTTCATCATAGAGAAAAATATGTGGCTCCTTTAACATTGCTCTAGCAATTGCAACTCTTTGCTTTTCTCCACCTGAATGAGGGAGGAAGAAGGAAATAAAAGAAAAAAAATTAAGTTAGAACTGTGATAGACTTAATTCAACAGCAGACATGACTTCTGAGGGTTGGTTCTTGTTTTTTTTTCTTTTTTTTAATAGACATAGTTACTGCTGACAGAGGTCTGAGACATTACATAAGACACCACACAAGTTCCTGCTCCCTGGTGATTCAAGATTGCTTATCCTTCTGGAAAAGGACAGAGAATTATTTTGTATCTGCTGTAAGGCAGGAGCCTGGCACAGGTAAGTACCAGTGTTGTACAGCTGCTCACCCTGTGAGAATGAGCCCTTTTACCTGGGCTGGGCTCTGCCCCATCCAGTAACTGCACACACAAATCCTGTTTTCTCTCCCCAACAACCACTGCTCTGTCCACACTGCTGTACTGGATTTCATGCTTCCTGCCCACACGTTGTGCCTTTCAGGTAACTTTCTACTCCACAATGGCAAGTTTCATTCAAGAACGCAGTTAATATGGTACTGAAAACCACCTTCACTCTGCAAACTACAGCCTGTTGGTTTCTAGTGTAACCCAGTTTCAGTCTAGTTTCCCCTCCTTCAAAATTCTTACAGCCAACATCTACTCAAGAATAACTCGGGGCAACTTTTACAGACAGGAAAACAGGTGCATTTGAGAACTTAAAATCTGCTAACCATTTGGTATGCGACGCAAACACGTCATATTTGTGCACTTGTCCTCCTTTGTTTTACTCAAGACTTCAAAACATTCCATTTAATACCATTACATCCTTGTTAATGTTCCATTCCTATCAGAACATGCTTTCATAAACCATTTACAAGGCTGATGGAAATGCTGCAGTTCACATTTCAGACTGTCTTTGGCAGAACTCAGAGCAATTAGAACTGTACCATTCACTCAGTCTATTTTAATGTGCTCTCCCTCCCTCTCCTTTACATCCCTCCCTCTCCTTTACAGCATGTTCAGAACTCACAGGTTGACAATACCCATGTTTGAAAGCCATCCTACAACAACAAAATCCCTTACATTTGTAGCACATCCACTTGTTTCATGTTCTTCCCCATTCACACTCAGGACAGCAGCACATGAACAGTTTCATTCACTGAGTCAGGGCTTTGGCTCTGCCTATCACACATCTGTGAGAAAACACTGACATGGATTCTCCTTTGAAAGGCCCAGACAGCTTGAGTTTCATTCTCTGCTGTTGATGAATCAAACACTGAGACCAGTAGGAACTGCACTAAATGCTACTTCACCATTTCAGTTGTTAAAATTCTCACTGCAACTAAAACCTTGTTCTTCCATCATGCACATGAAACACCTGGATTTCAAAGAGGACCCTTCAATCCACAGACCTTTCAGCCCCACTATTTCTGTCACAAAATACTATTTAAAAAAAAGGACAAAACAAATCAGTACTTCATGTTTTTCTTAGACCAGAAGTATAAGAAACCTCAATCAACTTAAACAAACAAACAAACAAACAATCAAAACCCAACAAATCAGATGCAGAAATGAATCCAATACCTTTATAAGAATTTAGGGAGCCATTCAGCTCTTCAGAAAACTAGAGATTCCAATTAAGAGATGTCATACTTTCACAGAGCTACTGAAGGAACTCAAAGATTTTCACTTGGTATCTCCAATGCTTTGAACAACTGAACCACTGCTGAGAGCACCAGCCCAGGACTCCTGTACCTGACTGCACACACTTTGCAGCTTGGTCACTGCTGTTATTGCCAACCCTCACCTAACTGTTGAAAACAAGACACTGAAGCTGCTATTTCAGTGGCAGATACCCACTCCAAGCTCTTTTCCTGTACCCAAGGAATTCCATTGCCTTCCTCCTAAGTATTTTATATACTTTTATTTTCTTTAAATACAAACAAAGCAGGAAACGCCCCACATTTCCACACTTCCCTTCACATTCTAAACATACTTTGTTGAAGCACAGGCAGATGGGTGCTTTGTGGCAGCAAAAAATGAAGGATGGAGTAAAGGCAGAACCCATTTTCAGAAAGGCTCTGTGAAAGGAGTCTTGAGGCCAGAAGGAAACCCCGACATACCCACACACAATGCTCCAGGTTTAGAATGGGACATGGAATTATGGAATTGTTCAGGCTGGGAAAGCATTCTAAGACCATGGAGTTCCCCAGCACTGCCAAGGCCACCACTGACCCATGTCCCCAGGGGTCACATCCACATGACTTTTAAATCCCTCCAGAGATGGGGACTCTGTCACAGCCCTGGATAGCTGTGCCAGGGCTGGACAGCCCTTTGGGTGAAGAAATTCCTCCTAAAATCCAACGTAAATCTCAACATAAGGTTAAGACTTTGGAGCAACCTGATCTAGTCCCTGCTCACAGCAGGGGGGTTGGCCTAGATGATTTTAGAAGGTTCCCTCCAACCCCAACCATTCTATGCTTTTATAAACACCAAGACATTTCAAACCTATTGTTAGACAAATCCTCTTTCTAGAAATTACCAGTGTGGGGAGACAGGCAGCACAAGAGAAATCTTTCATCGTTATCACCATTCTCAAGTTCTGCCAGTACCTACATTGTATCTTTGTATTCCCTCACCCACATTTGTGCTTCACATATTTTATTTCCCTTCTCCCGTTCTCTGTATTCCCCTTCAGCAGCTGTGCAGAGTCTCCTGCACACACGTTCTGGGGGCAGACTGTGACCTCTGAGCCCCTGTTTCAGACAGACCAGGACTCCTGACTGCATCACTGCAGAGTCTGTGCAACAGGCAGCCCCTCTGCCTGCACCCACTGCACCCTCTGCTCCTGCCCTTCAGCATGAACAGGGCCCAAAGTACACACACAGAACGTCCTCAATCTCATCCCACTACCCACATTATGAGGAAGATCATTTTTACTAAGATGGATCTCCATGCTTACATATCATCTCATTTAACAACATTCCCTGAACACACACTCCTTTAAACATCTTGCAGGCTCCAGCTGCCTTATACTGCAGATCTTCATATTAAAATTTAGCCTTTACAGTCATGTGTTTTGGGAAACTCACTGCAAGGACACTGAGGGGCTGGAGCATGTCCAGCGGAGAGAATGAAGCTGGGGAGGGGCTGGAGCAGCAGGAGCAGCTGAGGGAGCTGGGGGGTCTCAGCCTGGAGAAAAGGAGGCTCAGGGGGGACCTTCTGGCTCTGCAATCCCTGCCAGGAGGGGGGAACCGGGGGGGGGGGGGTC
>JAWWEV010000152.1:18283308-18294568 GCA_035583235.1 Hafferia zeledoni | reverse complement strand
TTGGCCTTCTTGCCCACCTGGGCACACTCTGCTGCCTCATCTTCAGCCTCCTGTCAATCCAACCCCCAGGTCCCTTTCCCCCTGGCTGCTCTCCAGCCACTCTGTGCCCACCCTGTGCTGCTGCAGAGGGTTGTTGTGGCCAAAGGGCAGGACCTGCACTTGGCCTTGTTAAAAGGTTGGACTTGATGATCTTGGAGGCCTTTTCCAATATTAATGACTCTGTGTCATAGGATAAATAGGCTAAAAGCAAGTCTGGCTGAGGAATAAACTCTTCACTGAGCTTTGAGGCAGCAGAAGGGATGCAAGGCACTTGTGTGGCTCTCCCTACCTGAGAGCTTGAGGCCTCTCTCCCCGACCTGGGTGTTGTAGCCGTTGGGCATCCTGAGGATGGCATCGTGGATCCCGGCCAGCCTGGCCACGGCGTGCACCTGCTCGGGGCTGGCGCCCGTGTTCCCGTACAGCAGGTTGTAATAGATGGTGTTGTGGAAGAGAACAGCATCCTGTGTTGGGGGAAAGAACAGCTTCAGTAAGAAACCACGGAAAAAATGTCCCCAGATCATGGAAGAATTCAATACAGAAGAGCTTGTATTTTTCTATGAAGCCTGAAGGGAAAAGTGTTTGGGGACATTTTTTCCCCAAAAATGGGATTAATATATTTTGTGTCCTAAGTATGTATGTCATGCATACTTTAACCACTTTGCTAACTTGTTATGGGTGGTAATCAGCTATTAAGCTAAATCACTTAAAGCTGGAGGCATTTTCTCATGGGGAGGCTTAAACACATTTCAAAGATTGGATCTATATGATGATGTACACAAAAACAGTATTTCCTGGGGGAAAAAAAGGCATGGTGACTTTCAAAGGAATTAAGACAACACCACTGCATTAGGATTGACCTTCACTGAACCACAGCATCAGAACACTGAGAATTTTCATTGCAATGGACTATCTGGGGAGAAGGAAACATGGAATACCTGAGGGGGAGAGAAGGAAACATGGAATACCTGAGGTACAACTCCTATTGCCTTTCTCAGACTGTCCAAACTGACATCTTGGATGTTCTGTCCAGCAACATAAATATTTCCTTTCTGAGGTTCATAGAAACGAAACAATAATCTCACAATTGTGCTTTTCCTGGAATTGAGAAGAATTGAGTTAATGTCACATTCTGGTTTGCCTTTTAGAATCTCCAATTGGAATTATGTCACAAAGAAAAATTACAAAAAGCAAACACAAGAAGCACCACGTTTAAGAAACTAAATTCTGCATTGATTGGCATATTTAGTCCATTTACCCACCCTGACCCACTACCTCCTACAATGGCCACTTTCTTTCCTGCAGGGACTTCAAAGGACATTCCAGCAAGGACTTTCTGCCCCTCAAGGTATTCGAAATGCACATTATCAAAGGCGATGGTGGCAGTCTGGGGGGTGATCTGCAGGGGGGGAGCCAGCTCTTTGTCCTGTTAAAAGAAGAGTTCCACTTGATCTGCTGCCCAGAAAGTACCTCCAATGGTTCAACAAGCAGAACAGTCAATTTGCCAGCTCAGAAAAAGGCAACCAGCCACTCCAGTTCTGGTATGTGGAAAATGATTATCATTTGCTGCACAAGTGACACTGGTTTGTTCATCCTTTTCCCCAAAGGAGGTAAAAATTTCTGCTGTGAACACTCTGCCTCACAACTTCTTTTGCAATAACAAATTCAGCATCATTAATTACCAACAAAAATAAAAAGCACGAGGCATGAATACTTAAATTAAAAAAACTCAATACAAACACAGCGTCCATGAAACAACTTTTGCTTCTTTGCAAGAAAAATACTCAACTGCTATAGCAGTAACTGCACTTAAAGAGGAAGCAGAACAGCATCCTTACACACAACTCATTCATGAACAGAAATACAACCTGGAAGGGAAGAAAACGGGGTGAAATGATGGCATTGCCACAAATAGTCCTATTAAACACCCAGATACTTTAGGAAAATAAGCTACTACTTACTTTAATTTTGGTATCTACACTGAGAAGTGTAAATAAGGTATTCATATCTATAAGTGCTTGTCTTGTCTCTCTGTACACTGTTCCCAGGAAGTTTAGGGGAAGAGAAAGCTGGAACAGCAATCCATTCACCATTACTAGATCTCCAACAGAAAGGCTGCCTTGAGACAAAATGGATGTGAGAGAATAAGGAGACTTGAAGGGTTGTCTTGTTAGGAAGTAGCAGAAGAATTTAAAAATAATCCAGTCAATCAATTTGAGTTTCTTTTACCACATTTCTAAACCCATATATTTAAATAGCAAACAACATCCATTCCCAGATCAGATTTTATATAGGAAGGTGCCTGAAATGAATGGCACTGTCTGTGTGGATTTCATTTTAAAAAAAGATATAAAACATCAGATTGTACAGTTGCAAATTCCACTGACACATAAAGGGGCCTAAGTAAGTTAAGAAGGGGAGCAGCTAATACATGAAAGTACAAATCAGGAAAGATAATCTTAAGTACAATTACAGAAAAATCCAAATGATAGAATTTGTCACCATCAGGAGAACTTTCACACTATAGACCACAGAGCTGCTAAAACACACAGTGAGAACCTCTGGGCAGCTTAGTATCAAACAGGCTGATCAAGGGGAAACTCAGGATGACACACAGCTAAGGCAAGTGCCAAGCGAGTTCAGCTGAAACAGACCCAGAAGGATGATTTAAAGCCATATTTCTACCATCCTGCTTAAAGCTATTCTAAATTTTCCTCAAAACAGCCATGAACTGCACCAAGATCTGTTCACAGTGTAACCCTTCCCTGCCCTGGCACCTCTTAAAAAGCAGATGCAAGAAAAACCACATGGTATAAAGGTCTGCCCTTCAAACACTTCTGGATGTTAACAGTGTTTAAAGTATCAATATTTTTACTCTAAACCCACCTTGCTTAAGCTGATACATACCTAATACTGCAATTGAATTGTACTTTGTCTTCCTAAACAAGCAGGCTTTGTGTAGTAAATTAGGCTAACATAGATTAGACGCCCTAAAATGTGGAAACAATTGTTTGAATTATGTGCCCTTACTAATCTAAGGAAAGTGAAGGAATAAATAAGGTAATAAAACTACTGGAGACAAAGCACATGGGTATATACACTTTGGGGAACAGTTCTGAGTCTTGCCAACATGGGAAGGAAGAAGGGAAAAAAGAAAGTGGGTCTTGGTATAAAGTCCACAGAAGTACTTGTATTTTTACAAATGTCTTTCACAACCCTTCAACAGAAACTTCCTGAAGTGACATTTTCTTGGGATTGATGCCTAAGGATTTAGTGTGTTTTTGTAGATTTTTAGAATCATGTTACATGGATTCTCCTGGGTTGCTCACATCTGAGGTGAGTTACTAAAGCTCTTTCTCACAGATTCATGAGCTTTCTCATGCCCTGCCAAGGCCATGGTGTTTGTGAGAAGCCACCTCTACACCGTGTGAAGACAAAACACAAGAAGAAGGCCTGGAGGTCCTGGAACTTCTCCAAGGGGAAGTTCTGAAGAGCCCCATGGAAGGTGCACAGAGGGAAATGAGGATCATGGTTGATTATTGATATCTCATATGTAAATTGCTGGAGAGGTTATAAAATGGTAACATCCCTGGTCATTTTTGCAGACCTTCAGGTGTGCATCTTAGAAGCTTCTGATAAAGGTAACCTATATATCTTTCTCCATTAAACTGTTTTTCAGTGTCTATTTTCACAGGGCTTTAGGTAACAGGACCTTTCTCTAACTGCTAAACTTTTTAAAGAATTTTGATGGCATCATACCAGTTATTTCTATATATACATAATGGAATTAATAATACTACAAGAAGCAGAAACAGACAAAACTCCTAAGCAAAAGCTCTCAAAATAAACTATCACATCAACCATAAGTTAGTTAAAATTAACTCCTCTATTATGGATGAATCAAGGTAAAGGAGAGTCATTTTTAGCTTCCAGACAGAAGAGTTACCTGCAACAATGCCCTGGCTGGCAAGCACCATGATGGCTGTTAGGCCAACGCTGAATATGGCACTCTGGCCAAAGTTGAGGAGAGCTAAAGTAGAGGTAGTCTTCAAGGAGGCATTTTCATAGGTCTTCAGGAACTCATCATACCGTTGGGCTTCGTATTTTTCATTATTGAAATACTACAATACACACAAAAATGGAAAATGTGACAGCCTCAAACATGAACTGTTTAAGTTGTTATAAAATAGAGTATTAACATGCTGCATGCACAGATACACACACAACTCCTCTCCAAAAGATGTAACAAACTAAAGAGAAAAGAATCACAGATTAGGCTGAGCAGGGAGGATCACTGAGTCCAACTCCTGGCCCTGCACAGACACTCCAACAATCCCACTCTATCCTGTTGTCCAAACCCTCCTGGAGCTCTGGCAGCCTTGGGGCTGTGCCCACTGCCCTGGGGAGCCTGGTCAGTGCCCACCACCCTCTGGATGTAAAACCTTTTCCTGGGATCCAACTAAAGATTACATTTTGCAGAAACTGATGGTCAAGGTGATTCAGTCATGAGAGACACTTCTCATTGTCCCTGAGCAAAAAGATTCTTTCAGGCCCCACTAACACCCTCCACGCTTCTCTGCCATTCCATGCAGTCCTCTGCAAATGAATAATGTTTAAAAACACGCTACTGCTCCAAATACATGGCCCTATAAAAGATGAATCTTATGACTCACTTGCCTAAGGGTGACAAAACCAAGACAAAGAGCCTGGTAGCAAAGACTGGCCTCACCTTCACAGTCTCATAATTCAGCAGCGAGTCAATGGCAGCATTACCAGCGTCGTTATCGGCTTTGTTCATCTCTATGCGAAACTTGGTCCTGCCAGGGAAGGTGTGACACAGTCAGGGGCTCAGCTGAGCTGTGCCCAAGCCCCCTCCGAGAGGCAGTGCCAGCCTTACCTCCACTGGGTCACCGCGATGGTGAACGCTGCGTAGGCTCCCAGGGTGCCCAGGGTGACCAACGCAAACTCGGCGCCGCACTTGTAATACTGCAGAATTGCAAAGGAAAGGAAAAATAAATTATATTTATTTTCAAAAGTTTGCTGTTGTCTCCAGTTAAGCCATCCTGATTTT
Source organism: Hafferia zeledoni (assembly GCA_035583235.1). NCBI lineage: Eukaryota > Metazoa > Chordata > Aves > Passeriformes > Thamnophilidae > Hafferia > Hafferia zeledoni. The sequence continues at coordinate 18,289,461 of JAWWEV010000152.1, read as the reverse complement.
GAGACAAGGATTCTGATGGTCCCTCTGAATAACTTAAGGCTACTCAAAAGGAAAGCAGCAAAAAGGATTTAGACGAGAAGGCCGGAAGTGATGACCAAAAGCTGGTGTATATGATACTGCAAAATTCTTTTTGCCATTAGAAAACATAAATGCTGCTGATGTTTGTGCTGTTATCACAATTAAGTATTTCTTTCCATGCTTTTTGGGCAGATTTTGAAAGAAAGCAAGCTGAAGACTGGAAGAAGAAATAAATGGCCTTGCAAAACAACTTATGAAGTGTCTTTTGTGCTTCAGAGCACACCAGGAGAGAAGAGCCCTGAGGAAGCAAAGCATAGTTGGTGGCTGTTGGCTGAGCGCCAGCTTGATCTGCAACCTCTAATGGTTATAAAATGTAACATCAACAGGCGTTGGAACTGATGTTGTTACATTCAAACGTGAGTAAGTACTTGTAAAAAGGGAAATAAAACAAGATTCTTGTTCTTAATTTATCCTAAGCTATGTAATCAAGACTTAGATTTTAGCCCAGAAATACCCAAAGATCCTGATTTCAAACACAAGAAGTGTGATTTATAAAAGAAAAGTTTAAAATTGAGCTTATTAAGCAAGGAGGAGAAGCCAATCTTCCAAAGCCAATTTTCACTTTTAAGTTCTGGAAAGAACGAATAATCACTCCTTGCTCAGTCATCAACACACTAACCCACAACGTTCCTGGAGGTCTATATTCTGCTTCCTCTCTATTTACCTGGATATATTTGACACTTGTGTGCATGGTTTACTGTTCTGATTTCATTTTTCCAACAATTCTGAAGAAAAACATTAAAAACTATCCACATAAATACCACTGGCTGAAGACGGGTGTTAAACATGAGAATAATTTTAAATAAGTTGATTCAAAGTAACTAATTATGGATTGCTCTCCTTTACAGGAGTTGCTTTCACAACTATGTTTGAAATTCTATTATTGTTATTATTATTAATACTCAGTAGACTTTGGTAAGAGCAAAACAATGCATTATTATTCCTCAGTGAGACGATTCCAACACTGAACAAACACCACGTACCAGAATCCCACTGACCAGAGCCACTTCAAACATCGTGGGGCCCAGATTAAACACCAAAGCACTGAGGACAAAGCTGATGCCCCTCGTGCCCCTGTCGATGGTTTTGGACAGAGCTCCTGTTTGCCTGCTCAGATGGAACGCCAAATCCAGGTTGTGGAGGTGCAGGAAGACATTCCTGGCTATCCTGCGGATGGAATTCTGAGCCACCTTCCCAAAGACTGCATTTCTCGCCTCGTTAAACAACGCTGCCCCAGCTCTCGAGACACCATCTGAAAAGGGATGAAAAAGTTTACAAAATGAAAATAATTATATTTTCAACTTCCCTTCATGCATGAAATTACACTAGACTCATTCTTTATATATTTTCAAGATTTTCAGTTCAAAGGTAATTTATACTTAATTGGCCCAAGCCTTATGCAATTTTTCATTTACAAACCATTGTGTGCACATTTAAATCAGTTTCTTTTGTAGCTGGTTATGAGAAAGGGCAAGATTTATAATCAAGAATAATTTCTATAAGCATTATTTCATTTTTTAATTGGAATACCAGAAGCAAGGTCAGAGAATATTTGGAACTGACATCAACACAGAGTAACTGTGAAATAGTTACGATGCTGTGAAGGCTGGAGCCAGCCAGGCTGGCGCAGCTGCAGGGGCTCACCTGGAGAAGAGAGGGCTACAAGGAGAGCTTGGAGACCCTTCCAGTGCCTAAACGGGCTCCAAGGGAGCTGGAGAGGAACTCGGGACAAGGCATGGAGGGACAGGACAAGGGGAGTGGCTTCCCAGTGCCAGAGGGCAGGGTCAGATGGGATATTGGGAAGGAATTCTTGGCTGGGAGGGTGGGCAGGCCCTGGCACAGGTTGGGCAGAGAAGCTGTGGCTGACCCATCCCTGGAAGTGTCCCAGGCCAGGTTGGATGGGGCTTGGAGCACCCTGGGCTGGTGGGAGGTGTCCCTGTCTGTGGGAGGGGGTTGGAATGAGATGATCTTTAAGGTCCCCTCCAGCCCAAGCCCTTGTGTGATTCCATGCAGGAACCACCCACAGTGCTCAGCAGTGCCAAGGCTCTGCTGCCCCCTCCCCTCCTGAAGGGCAGGAACCCTCGTGCCAGCGCTGGCAGTGCCACTCACAGCCAATGAGAACAGCCGTTGCCAGGGTGGCCACCGTGCTCGGGGCATCGCCGAGGTGCAGCACGTTTCCAGACACCTGGTTCAGGTTGTCCACTGCATATTTAAACATGAAGGGAACCAATATATTCATGGCCTGGAAGCAGGAGAACAGCAATTAGTCCACATGCATTAAAACATGTCCACGTGCATGACTATATTTTGTAAACTTGCTCTTCCATTATATTTAGTCCTTAAACACTTAGTGCAGGTGAAAGGCTCTTTATTTCAAGCACAATATTCTCCACACTGTTAAATCTTCACTGCGGGGTTAGTTTGTCTCTCTCGCTGTCTCCTTTAAGTATCGATTTCTATCCTGAACCAACTGTACACTCAAAGGCAGGTGACCTGGGCTGAGCTCTCAGGACAGCAGGGCAGGCCCAGGCAGTGAATCAGGCAGCAGACACTGCATGACACACACTCAGAGCTGCTAAATAGTGTCGTCATTACAGGCTGTTTGCTCTTTGTGGCGCTGACAACATCCAGGAGGAACAAGCCCTGCTACAAAGGAAACCACTCACCCACACGTTGCTAACGCAGGGTCATCAGGATGTACCACACCAAAGGCAGAGAAAATAAGCCGACCCATCCTTTGTCTCTCTGACTGTTAATGCTGCCTCAGAATTCAGTAATGCTTTCCATTTGCAACACCATTATAAACATTAACTTATTATCTACATCAAGCCCAGGGTTTGGCACAGCAGCACAAAAGACCTTCTGTACAGTCTACAAGACACCACAAATTACTTTAAAAATAGAGGAGTTTTCAAACAAAATCCTGGAGTCACATCCCCAGCCCATCCCACAGTCTGTCACTGCACATTTCTGGGAGGGCAGAAACCCCAGATACAGCTTCCCAAGGAGGGGTTCCCTCTGCCTGTAAACCCCAAAACAGCTGGATATTTAAGCACACCCACACCATGATTTTTTTTGTGAGACTGTAGCACAAGAAAACACTGAAAATCTCACAGAAAACAAAATTCTTAAGTCTTGTTAATGTTCCATTCTTACATCACTCATGCATACCAATAAGACAATTTGCTCACAAACTTCATATAATTAATAGAGTTCCTTAATTCAAACCGCTCCTGTCAAGATTTGAAAATGTGGGCACAAGTTTTTTAGCAGTTGAACAAGTGTGTTATGACCTACAATCTTACAATCATGGCAGATGTTAAAATATTTTACAGTAAGTTGACTTCATTAAAGCTGGGGAGGGGGTTCAGTATTTGGAAAAAACTGTGGGTAGATAATGAATTATTTTACATGAGAAGAAACAAAAACATAAAGCAGATTGAGACAGATATTTCAGCTGTCTCTACTAAATAATCTCGCTGAGATCTCAAGTGTATTTAGGGACATCTGTCAAAGCTGAAAGTCCAGGGAAAACCTGTAAATTAACTAGATAAAATCAGGTTTTGAGAGAAGAGAGTGCTACAGTCATTCATAAATTCAGTCCAAGTTCAAGCAGGAAGGACAGACCTCCAGAAATTCTAACAACTATCCCAGTATCCAATATTCCCAGTGTTACAAATTATGGCAACTAATGGAAGACAGAACTTCACCATGGGGGATAACTGGAGTTTTGAAAATAATTTTGTAAACTATGGGATGAAAGAAAAAAAAATGTTTGAATCTGTGCTGTTGGTTTCTTTAGACAGTGTTTTAGGCAAAAGATTTAAATGTAAATAAGGAAGGAATCCATTTTCTCTTCTTCCCCTGCGTCTCCCCCATGAAATACACCAAAAAAAAACACCTCAAAATTCTCAGTACTGTATAATCCAGACAACTCCTGAGAGGAGACAGATGAGATTTGAGAGCACCTGGGTGAGGTTGTTGCTGGTGACTGAAAGAGAAGCAGCTGAAAGATCAGGTCCCACCTCAAACACATCCTTCTGAATTGTATCCAGTGTAGCCTGTGAGACCTTCAGGAACTGCCTTTTCATAGACTGGAATTGTGGAAGTCTCAAATCTCCTCTCCCTTTCACAGCATAGGCAAAAAAAATTAGTTACCAAGACTCGATTTTGGGGTGGCATTTTGTTCTTAATAAAGATGAATCTACTGCCATGTGTGTTCCAGTGACAACCAACATGACAAAGTCCAGGTTTTCCTGGGAGAGACTTCTCAGGAGAAAATAAGAATATTGTAATGCAGACTGTCTTGATTTGCTGCAGATTCTCACAAATCTCTCTGCAGGGATTTTATTCTTCACCAGACTACACTACACTACAGGTAGTTTTGAAATAGAACCACAGATATATTTCAAAGTCCATTTAAAGAGGAGAGATGTGTTCTTTAAACTGCTGTTCTCCACTCACAATTAATTTAACAGGTAACAGCCTACAATTTTGCAGAAATGTCTTCTTTTACATCGATATAATTCTTCCCAATAGAGTTTTAAATGAAATATAAAGCCTAGTCTCAGGTTATAGTTGTTCTGGCTCCTGGAGGGTAAAGCTTGAATAAGAACAAGGCAGCATGGTATTGCACTTCATTAGCAATCAAGACAGTCTGCTTTCCAGTAATTTAAAAAAGAAAAAAGTTAATTTTACAAAGTTTATTGCAAGAGATGAGAGGCCATTATTAGAAACAGGCCTTTCCTATTCAATTTGTTAAGTCAATGAGATCACGTTCACAGTAATGGTAACAAAATTTCATCCTTCTGCATAAATTCACATTTCTCTCTTTAGATTTGCTGGCACAGAACAAAAAGCTTTAAGCACACCTTGGTAGACTATGAAAATCTACCATGAAAAACAATTGTCTTACACAATATATCTATACAGGCTTCCCTCCTCTGCCTAATGCCTGAAAGCTTGATAACAATTCCCATTAAAGAGACTCTTTTAACATGAATTTGTACATTTTCTATTTCTGGGTTTGAATTAATAGCCTGAATTTATTGGAAAGCAAACACAGCACCCATGAAGTCATCCCAACTCAACTGCCCCCATTTAACAGCACGTTGCACTGTAATGAATCATCCTTAAAGGAGTTTAAACATTTTTTTTAATGACTGCACTGTTTTAAGCTGACAATGCAACATCATCTCTATTCCCCCATGGGACTACATTACTTTTAAGGAAAACAGCCTTATCTTTCATTTTGCTCTTCCTAGTATTTCTTGTTTAATAAAGATGACAAATTAGTGACAAGCTGAGCCCCAGTAAGATAAACTGGTTCCCAGTGAACTCTCCTTTTGCCAATAATTCAATGAGAATCGTTGACATGAAGAGGACTGAATTCATTGCTGGATCCATATAAATGTCCACATCCAAGAGTATTTGTGGAGGTACAAACAGGAATCTCATCCCTGGTGGAGGCAAGGCAGCCAAAGAAACTACAAAATATGCTCCTGGTGAGGAAAGAAGCACCTGCCTCCATGGCTTCTTCACATTTAAATGACCTGCACCAGAATTTTTCCAGTAAGAAAAAAAAGAATGTTTTACTTACTTTGCACCTGAAACTTCTCGAAAAGCTAAAGTTTCTAAAGGTTTATTGCAATTATCTAAGCCCATCTGAGCCCCCAGAAAGGGCTCACACACCAAGATCACAGGAACTTGCTTCACTGAGCAGATGGATTTTGTTATTTGCAATTCAGCCCCCATGCCCTGCCTCCCCAGCCAAGCCACTGCTGCTCCTCAATCAGCAGTCAGGGCAAATAGAGAGTCTGAAAGACTTCTCTGGCTCATAATAACGCAAGACTGGCCTGTGACCACCAGGCCAAACATCACTCCAGGCTGAGAGAGGTGACAAGTGACTGTGTCATATTCATGTGTTTCATCCAGCTCCTCAGAAGCCACAGCAGTTCTTGTGGCACAGAAGAATCACAGAATCATAGAATGGATTGGCTTGGAAAAGACCTCCGAGATCATCAAGTCCAACCCTTGGGCCAACTCCAGTCCCTTTACCAGATCATGGCACTCAGT
>JAWWEV010000152.1:18246257-18258875 GCA_035583235.1 Hafferia zeledoni | reverse complement strand
TGGGGTTTAGTCACTCTCGTGTCAGTCAAGTGGAGGGGCTGCATTTCTCCTGTGAGGTATTTTCCTGGGCCCTTTTTGAGTCCAAAATTTCAGGAATTCCATACTGTAGATGAGCTTCTGGCAGAGAAGTGATATCCTTTCCTGTTCTTGTGTTTACATCTGTGTCTCTCGGAATGTCTGGAAAATTACCGCAAGTTTCTTAGTTGGAAAAAGTCAAATGATGTTTGAAAGAAGACACATTTCATGGAAAGACAGTCCAAGCTTGTTGTTTACAGGAGAGTTCTGGTACTTTTTCAACACACATTAGGGTTTATCAAGACCCACACCACTGACATTAGAGGTGTTACAGAGGGATAAATGCTGCTCGAGTTAAGTTGGGCTCTTGGTTGCTTTTCCCCACTGCAAATACAGCAGCTGTTCTCTGGCAGTATCTCTGTACTTGAAAAAAACCCATAAACTTTGACTGATCATGGAAATAATTATCTGCTAAGTAGAAACTCTTAGCTGTCAACATTTGATACATTTAAAGTGGTTGAAAGAATACCTCCTACGTATTTCATCGATATTACAGGAAACTATTAATTGTGGGTGGGATGTTTTCTTCTTTGTTGCTTCCTGAACTGCCCGGACATATTGTTCTTTTCAGCTTTCTCCATATGGTGTCTTGAGATTTGCCTTTTGCACTCAGAGAGAGAGCAAATAAGGGTGCAGGTTCTGGGCTTGGTACCCTACTGTCTGTTTTAACTCACAGCTCTTGACAGATATTTGTCTTTAGCTTCCCTGTATTTAATTGGATCCTCCTTGGTTCCAGAACTTCTTCCTTCTATCATCATTAAGAATTTATCCCCCTTCTTAAATGTTTTAGCAGGGGAAGTAGCCTCCCCTTGGTTGTCTGGAAACTAAACTGCCAGCAGTTAGCACTTTTAATCCCTTTCTCAAAATAAATCACCTCCCTCCAGCAGTCTGCTGATGTGTTTTTTGTGTTAAATGAATGGCAGAATGTCATTGTCAATATTCCATCAGAACATGAAACACTCCTCTTTGTATTTCATGAAAGGGGTGCATTTTTTATGCATTTGGTAGACAAAAACGTTAGGGACTTTGCTAAAGAGAGCATGAACTGAATGATCAAATCCATGTTTTCGATCTTCGGTTTTCGGGTCTCTTTGGGAGTGTGTAAGAGCTGCTGTCCCTGACAGCGTCCGGACACGTGGCACCTGCTCCTCCCTCCCTGTTCAAAGATGGCAAGATTGTCTCGGGATGGTGTTGTGAGGTTTGACAGGTGGTTGTTGCGACATTACAGCGATGTCTGATCCGTGATACCACAGTTCTGGGTTCTTTTATTCACAGGCAGTATAATCCTGTGCAGCTCGTATCCCAAGAGCTTGGCACGGTGGGATTAAGGACACGTGTCAGTGCCGAGAGCTGCGCTGCAGGGCGGAGGTTCCCTGGGTGTCCCCGCAGCCGTCACTCGGTGTACCCAACACCCGGGCAGCTGCATTCAGGAAAAAATCGCAATTCCGTTTTTGGACTTGCTCGAACCTCATCTCTGAACCTGCATCTATTACAGTTTCCAATAGCAGTAGAGGCCCCCCAGACCGAACTAAATTAAGCCGGATAAAACCCCGAGGCAGGACCCGGGGGCGCTGCGGCTCCGAGGGGGAACCCTGCCCGGGGCCGGGGCGGGAGGTACCGGGGTGGGGGCAGGAGGTGCCGGGGCCGGAGATGCAGGGGCCGAGGTGAGAAGTGCCGGCGTCGGGGCCGGGGCGGGAGAGAGCGCAGCGCGGCGGTGCCGGTGCCGGTGCCGGGTGGGAGGTGCCGGAGTTGGGACCGGGCAGGAGGGGCCGGGGCCGGGGCCGGGGCCGGTGCCAGAGTGGGAGGCTGCAGGGCCGGGGTGGGAGGTGCCGGTCCCGCCCCCGCGCTGCGCTCCCGGCGCTGAGCGGCGGTCGCGGCCGCCAATGGGGCGCGGGCGGCGGGCGCGCTTCCCCCGCCCCGGCGGCGCGCACAGGGGCGCGGCCCCGGCGCATGGAGGCGATGCCCTGCCAGAACCAGCGCCTCGGCCCGCGGCCGCAGGATGAGTCCCCGCCGGCCGCCACGGCCACGGCCACGGCGGGCGGCGGCTCCCGGCTGATCCGCTTCGCCGAGCCCAGCGAGGACAGCGGCTGCCCCAGCCCGGACAGCAGCAGCAGCAGTAGCACCGGGGTGGTGGTGGCGGCGGCGCCGGTGCCCGTGGCGGAGGGCCACGCGCCGACCATCGGGCCTCAGCTGAAGCTGCTGCCCATGAACGACCAGCTGCGGGAGCTGCAGACCATCATCAGGGACAAGTAAGTGCCGCGGGGCTGGCGGGGCCGCGAGTGCGGGCAGCGAGGGCCGGGGAGGCTGCGGGGGTATCGCCGCCGGTCGCCCCATCCGTCCGTCCGTCCGTCCATCCATCCATCCATCCATCCATCCATCCATCCATCCATCCATCCATCCCTGCCTCCCCGGGGAACCGCAGCCCCGCCGAGCCGCTCCCGGCCGGCCCCGGTGCCGGCTCTCCCCTCCTCTGCCCGGCGCGGCCGCCGCAGGGATGGATGCGCGGTGGGCGCTGCCCCCGCCGGGGCCGATCCTGGGAGCCGATCCCGGGACCGGCAGGACACGCTGCCGTGCCGGGTGGAGCGGCGGGCCCGGCGGCGCGGCCATGTCTGCTGACGCGGGCCCCGAGGGCTGGGCAGGGTAGCGCCCGCCCCGCAACCCAGCGCGGGCAGCGCTCCCGGGGCTCCCCTGCCCGCCCCGTCCCGGGGCACCGACACGGCGTCTCGGCGGCGCTTAAACCCCCCAGAGGTCTTTCCCCTCCCTCATGGGAGGATTTTGCTCACCTCTGCGCCGTGAGTGGCTCGGAGCTTGCGTGCCACATCATCATCATCACCAGGAGCGTGCGGTGCCAAGGAGTGCAAAGCCCTGGGGGAAGGAGGCTGAGCCTTGTGGTCCCTCCGGCAGCACCGCAGCAGCACCGCAGCAGCACCGCCCGTGCCCCTGGCTGGCCCTGGTTAATCCTGCACCAGAACGGGGCTCTGGCCCTGGTTAATCCTGCCCGCGGGACGGGGCTCTGGCTGCAGGGGATGTGAGCGCCGTGTTCCACTGCACCTCTCAGGTGTTGGGCACATCCATCCCACTGGTCACGTCTGTAGCTTTGATTGTTCACTTGAAAGGTGGTATTGTAAGGTATTAAATTTAATATGCAGTGCAAGACATCCATTAAAAACGTAATTTACTCTAATGCAAGAACCACCAGCAAAGAGGTGTGAAATCAAGTTTACCAATAGAGTGATCAGATTCTGAATAAAACCTCTTCCTGCAGTGTATTGGCTTTGTGACATCTGCAATAATTAACTCATTGCATGGACACTGTCCCTGTGCTTTGTATCTGCCCATCTGCATAGGCTACATTTTGGTATTTTCTGCTTCTTGAGGCTTAACTTTGTCGCTAACAGTAATTGAGTTTTTAATGCCAAACTCATCACCATCTCTGAAAGACAATCTCTCCATTAATTTCATTAGCTTACCTGAGCCTTGTTACCTTAAACTAGCTCTGTTTTGGTTTTTTTTTGTTTTGTGTGTGTGTGTTTTGTTTTTTTTTTAATTTTCAAAGCGTTGTGAAAAAGCATAATGAGCACCCAGAGGCAGTCTTTGTGCGAGGAGGGCACTTGTGGCAAGGTGGCACAGATGATCTCTGCAGGTGGGAATGGCTGCCTGGCAGTGCCCTGCAGAGCACAAAGGGCAGCTCTGATGGGCCAAGCAGAGAAAGGCGGAGAGGACATCTCAGCTAGAGTTGGTGATGGCCTGTGAAAGTTTGGAGGGAAAAGAAAATGACATATAGTTTTGATATCTAGGCAAATACTGGCATGTGGTTATTGTACTTAGGTGGGATCATCATCATCATCATAATTTTGTAAGCAGGTTTTGAACTCTTGCAAATACATTTACTGGGTTTCTGGTTATAGTGAACTTATCCAGAAATCAGCAGCTGCAATTTTAACTTGGAAGACTTTTTTTTTAGGGTTACATCAGCTTCATTGCACAAGACTTTGGTAAGACAAAGTCTAGAATAAGACTTGTAAATAATGAATTACTCAGAGCAGCTGCAGCAATCGCAGCCTGTGCTTTATTCTGAGCAGGACACTGCCCTGGCAGTGGGGATGTAACTGGCACTTCCAAGCTCCCCTCCCAGCCAGTGAGGAAAACTGCTCAGAAAGGCAGGTGTAGCTTTGTAGGGAAGGACAATAGGGAACCATTATTGTTTTGTTGTGTCCCAGAAATTCAGCTGCATCTCATTAAATGAGAGACTTCAGAGAGGCCTATTTTGCCTCTGTCATTCAGAAATGCTGGAAGTGCTCAGCTGTGAACTGCAGAGCATTCCTTAGGCACCGTTCATTAACCTTTCCCTGGACAGGTGCAATTTGCCTTAAGGCAACTCTGTGGCTACTGCAGCATTTAAACCAAGTGATAAAAAACCTGGTCCTCAGAAGTACCCTGGTTGTGAATTGTCAGCTGAAGGAAAACCCACCTTCCTGTGGCTGGTCATCACATCCTGAGGATTGAGAGGCAGCTGGCTGGGTCAGTGCTTTAGCCTGGTGGACTAAAATGACCATGTGTTTCTTTTGCTTCCTTAAGATTGACAATAACTTGGTCTGTGTGGCAGAGTCAGGGAGACGGATAGATCACCTCAATTTACCTGTGCCTGGGTTTGCTCCTTTTCCCGCAGGGTTGTCCCTTTTCCACCTAATGAATGCTTAATGGAGACAGATGCCTTTTACACTGTGTTGGATGTGAGTCTCAGTGCTCTAATGCGATGTGAACTGATGCATTTGAGTATTGAACGTTCTGGAACAAACAGTTACAGCCTCTTCCCAAGGAGGGAATGATCTCCAAGTAATTTCTGGCCTTGCAGATGAGAATCAGGGATCTGGAAGCTGAAATGAGTAGTTCAGTGGTGTATTTATGTCGAAGCAAATTCATTAGTTCAGGTTGGTAGTGTCATTTTAACTCCTAATTTAACAACGGGCATGATTTAAATCTAGATATGTAAAGGTTCTTGTGTCTGTTAGGTGAGATCATTCTGTTGTGTTCTGCAAAGGCTTCTCACTCCCTGGGGAATGGAGTGATACCATGGCAATGCAGATGGCAAAGCAGTGGGACACACAGTCCTGCTGCTGCACAGAGCAGAGTGATGCAGGAGTGTGTAACTCACCTGGAACAGGGTGGAATCCCCTTCACATCCCACCCCCAGCCCAGGCACTGAAAAAATTAGGTACTGAAGGCTATGAAGTGCTGAAGTACTGCAGGTAGAACCTGGACCTGTTTCCCAGCTACATCATCTCCCTGAATGCCAACGGTGTGTCCAGTGCCTTCAGTTTTCTTAAAAAGGCCTTTTATAAATGCTGTGTAAGAAATGGCTTTTTTCCAGCCTTGCCATCACAGTGAGAAACAGGAGTCAGAGAAGCCTCAAAACCTGAAGGCCTGTCAGTGCTTGTGGCTATTGCCAAGTGCTAAAGCAGGAAGAAACCTGGCAGTTACCTTGTGCAAATCCCCCCAAAACCCATTTCTTCTCTCCAGACAGGCATGTGACTGTAACTGTACACCAGCAACGCTCCCATGCCTTCAGAAAAGACCTGAAATTATTTTATATTGTGTAGCAGAACGTTCCCATTGTTGTCTGCGTGCTTCAAGCTTTTAATGCCTCGTGGGTTTTCTGTTCTCTGTTCCTTGATCAAGCAGCTGATACAGTTTCTAGTCTGCCCTGGCTCCTTACTCTCTGTATTTCTGGCTGGAATTTCAGGGGAACAGCTACAGTGTTTTCACACAAGCCTGTTTTTCTGCTCAGAGTATGTGAAATGTGGTCACAGCTTCCTGTGTACTCGAGGTCTTTCATTTTCAGTGTAATTATTATCCTCGTTTTTATGCGCTGTGGTTTCCTGCTGTCCTCCCCTCTCAAAAACCAGGCAGGACCAGCTATGGGTGTCCAGTAAACTGGGCATAAAACTCTCTGTGTCTTTGCAAGCACAGAGTAGTTAGTTTAAAGCCTCTAATAATCTCTATCAATAATTCAGAGTATCCACCCTAAACATGTATCACTTTGCAATCAAAACTGGATACTTGATCTTGTTTGGTTTGTCCTACCAACCATTCCTGAAAGTTGGCTGAAGTTTCTAAAATGCCATAGCCTGGAACAACCTAGATGTGCCACTTTGCTACATTCCTTTTTAAAATATACTGCCAGACCATGGTTGTAAATATGAATCCTATAAAAAATCTTAATAAAATCAGTTCATATAATTATAGGGGTTTGGGGGCGTTTTTTCCAGTTTTGTGGTATTTTTGAACATTATCTCAAAAAAACCCCCAGGCCTGTCCTGTTTTTACCAGAAAGAAGGAAAAAAATAAAATAAAACTCTGTTTTTAGCAGCGTGTTATTAGTACAAGGAAAGAAATCAGATTAGGCTGACACTCTTTTTAAACCTTGTTTTTTCAGTGTGGCTCAGTGAGCAGTTTCCAGGCAAGGAGCACACAAACCTCTTACCCTTCACTCACATTAACATGAGGTGTCACAGAGTCTTGGGGATTAAATGCAAAACTCTCTTTATAGTATTAAGGACATCATGGTTTGAAAATAAGAGAGGGGTATTCCTGCTGTGATTAGTACAACATTTCATTTCGAAGTCCCTGTCCACTGTGGTGGAGCTGTGTCTGAGTGTTTTTAAGTAGAGTGTCCTGTGAGTGTGAGCCCTTTGACTGGAAATGTGTCCTACGCTTCTGGAGTGAGAGTTGGTCTTGGCATGGGAAGCAAGGTGTTAAAATCTGATTCTAAAATTCAGGCTTTGAACCTTTAATTCTGCTGCTGAAAGGCCCAAAAGCCACACACACAAGCAAAAGTTTGTACCCAGGCTAGTCAGAGACATAGAGGTGTTTTAAGGGAATGCCTGTTAATCCCTGCTCACTTTAATCTGAAATTCACTGATCTGTTCACACTCCGAATGAGTTCCAGATAAGATAGGATCTGTCTCCAGCTTATCAGGTGTGTTCCCAGTCTCAGGGTTAGGGATCTGCACTGTCATTGTCCTGGGAGTTCTGACTGAACAGTGTGTGGAGCAGTTTCCCTGCTCAGAGCTGCAGGGAGTGCACTGTGTTGGTGCACACTTGGGCCTGGGAGGTGTTTTGGAACTGAGCTGGAACAGCAGGACAATGGAAACCCCACAGAACATCATCCCTGTGTGTTCTTGCTTTGAGAAGTGGGAGCCAAGCCCCTGGTTACTCTCTGCAGCCAGGAAGGAAACCCACGATGCAGAATCTCTGGGATAAACTCTGTATACAATAGGAGTCTTTTCTCTGAACTGCCTTAGGGAATATTGTCCTTGAATTAATATTATATTTAATCAATGTTCTTAAAGTTATTCCCCAACTTAAAACATAAATTATTACCTTTTTTTTCAGGAAATCCAGTAGAGGAGACTTCGTGTTTTCTGCTGATCGTCTGGTAGGTGAAGAATTTCTTCTTCTTGGCATTGTGCTTTGTCACTCTGCCATTAAAAGGGCCTTTCAGGACAGAGTAATGGTGGAGTGAGAGCAACTTTTCTAACCAAAGGGAATTGCTATTTGACAGCAACTTTCTGTATAAGGATTTCTGTTCTGTTTCCTCTCAATGGGTTCCAGAGGCCACGTTATTATCAGGCACAGCTACATGAGGACAGGGAGCAGCAGCAATAAGAGACTACTGTGTAAAAACAGATGCACAGAGGCTGCAGATGATCAAGTTTTATTTTGAAGCAGTACTTTTGATCTTGTGAGCAGAGCAGTACAATTTCTTACAGCCAAAATGTCAGCAATTGCTTACATGCAGAAGTGCCTCCTGGCCCTTGCTGTGTCCTGTAGCTCTGGATGCATCCACATGATGAACTGGTTTTTAACCATATGGCACTTCCTGGCAGGGCCAAAGCTCTTGGAGGTTTTTGGTAAGTCAGAACAAATCCTGTAGGGAATGCAGCCTTTTTCTCACTTCAATTGCATGCTTAAGGAAAACCACAGCACTTGCTACCACACAGATACTTCCTTGTATGCATGAGGGTGTTTGCTTTTTGCAAATCTGCTCTCATGAACAGAGGGAGGTCTTTTCCCTCTGCAGCAGAGTCTGAGACCGTTCAGTGACCAGCACTGGTTGCCACAGAAGGCAGGTTCTCTGTCGAGCCCAAGCTTAATCCAGACCTTCTCTAGGTTTGCTTAAGGCTTAAGTATGACCACAACCCAAGATTGTGTATCTTTGTGGCTTTACCCTTTCCCCCCTGCATTCCCCTTCTTGAGGATGTTTCCTGCATTGTCAGGATTAGTGTGAGGGACCTCTCCCACACACCTTCTCACTTTACATGGATGTCCTGCCCTGTTTGAGGCACACACTGATTTTTATTTCCCCACCTCTCCTCCCCCTCCATCACTGCTGGAAAGTGCAGCTTCCAGGCAGCGTGTTCAGGCCTTTGTGCCAGCACCTTCCATGGCTGGGGAGCTGCTCTTCGCAGAAACACCTCCTTGTGCTGCTCCTGCAGCTGTTTGCTAAAGAACCTGCTGCTCTGCTTTCCATTGTTTTTAAGAAGAATTTAAAGAACCTGCTGCTCTGCTTTCCATTTTTTAGGAAGAATTTTACACAGAACAATATGTAAGACTCCCACTTTCTGTGTGTTGTTCCTACATGTGGCAAAGAACAGTTACAATTTCATGTGGGATGTGGTCTCTACTAAACTTGAGGGGTGGAACCATAGTTATGATTTGCCTTGTTTTCCACCCAGTGAGAAAATGGGGCTTAATGACAAGATTCAAAACATGAAGAGAAGAAACATAGATGTGGGATTGTAGGGGAATAAAATACAACTTGTTGCAGAGAGAAAATGAGGATGAAGTTAAGCTTGGTGCTATCTTGGCAGCTGACAGTGGCAGTGCCTCATAAGGTCACCATCAGGAGAGGTCTCAAGGAGGGATCCTAAAGCTGATGGGCTTCTGGCAGTTTGTTTCACATGTAAGAGGATGATACAAAGGAAATGTTCAAAGATACTTGTGAGCTAAAGAAGTTCACAGGTGGTGGAGTAAAGTAAACAATAAATACTCAGAGGAATAAGGACACCACGCACCAGACTGATATGATCAAGCCAGTGCCATTTATTACACATTGCACATGGTTTATACAGGGTTAAGGCTACGTTCAGTTGGCTAAATTGAATCTCACACCATCTAACTGCAAACTCTAATAGGTTATAATCCATATCTCACAAGTCCAGTGTTTTGGTGAAATCATCCTGACTGTTTTCAGGAACATCCTCCAGTGTCCTGTGGGAAACCTGAGGAGTTCTCATGAGAAACTTCTGGGGAGTTGCTGGGAACTCCCGGGGAGTGATTTCTCCTTTACCAGACAAGAGCAGCTGTGGCCTTGCTGCTTCTCAGCTGATCTCTGCCTTCAGTCTCGCAGGGTCTATACAGATCTGAATTGCTCACCTTTGATTTTTCTGTACCAACAGTGGAGGTGTAATGGGGTGGGTTCTACAGTTGCTGGAAAAATGAGGCTGAGCACCGTAGAGAGTTCAGAAAACACAGTATCTTTATTAACAAGAGTGACAAGAACCCAAAGAGAAGGGAGAGAGAAGGAGGGAGACTAAAGCACCAAGCCCAAACGTGTAAGCCCCCCAGTCACCAAAGAGTTACTCATGTAAGGTTGTTTTACCGACTCAGGACACTCCCCCAAAGGCAGGAGCTACATCTTTTAAGCACTGGCAGACAGCAGTGTCCCTGCTGTTTTTTTTGGGAAAGAACCACTAACCACCAGAGCATGAGCCCTCTCACCCTTCCTATTGAGCCTCCTGGAGACTCTGCCCGGGAAGGAGAGGCCTCCACCCCTACCCAGGAAGGGGTCACAGACCCTGCTGCTCACTCTGCTCACTCTTTTTTTTCTCCTCTCTCTTCCTCCTTGCTCCCCCCGCATCAGCTCTCCAACCAGTAGGAGAGACTTAAGTAACTTTAGTTTATGCAATGTCTGTCTTCAAGGACGAAACTTTCACTTTATCAGCTTTTGTTCCCTAGAACTTGGCAGAAAAAGGATAAATCTTTTCACAGGTGGCAATGGCAAAAACACAGACCAAAAAGTCAACAGTTTTAGTTCCCGATACAGGAGGTGGTCAAGGAGTGTCTAAAAGCCACTGCCCAGGCTGTGATCCTGAGGCTGAAAGATGTGGGATTAAAATTCTGAGAATGAAGACAATCCATCTGATGTTTGTGAAGGAAGGAAGGCTCTGGCATGGGAAACAATCAGGCATTATGACTTGTGGTGGGACAGGTAGAACTCAGGACAGCTCCTCTCTGTGCAGGAGGGTCCCACTGACCCCAGCACCACACACTGTGCAGGCACTGAAGTGGTGTCACCTCCCTCAGGTCACAGGGACACCAGTGCCTTGCAGCAGAGAGCAGATTTTGGGGTGTGACTGGAGGCCTGAGGCTGAGGAATGAATTAGTTTCTCAGCTCTGCCAGCAGCTCCCAGTGTAACTCTGCCCAGGTCCATCCCCTTTGTGCCCACCTGCCTCTGCCGGGGAGGTTTGCAATGCTGAGCTGCCACGGACACAGAGGTGGCTGGAGCTGCTGTCCTGCCTCCCTTCAGAGTCCAAGAACAGCAACACAAAATGGGTTAGAAGATCCCCTGGGAGTTGCTGTGATTTTGGAAATGAGGTGGTGCATGGCTGTCACCGAAAGTGCAGTCACTACGCTCTTCCCACAGAAGGGGGAGATCATACACTCCAGAATTTAATTAAATTCTGATTTCTTGGCTTTTAAATGCCTCACCTTTTCCCAAGTTGCAGGTACTCAGAAGAGTTGTAGGAGGCAGCTGCTGAGATGACAGATCCTTTTCAGGGTGGCTCTGCAAGGGCTCCCATTCTCCCAGTTTGGTGTGGCTGGAGCAGCACCACCTCCCACTGCTGGTTCCTTGTTTAGTGAAGTTTAGCTCCCTTTTATATGAGAACTGTCACCTGCTTGCTAAAGGTGCCCATATCCAAATTTCTCTGTTCCTGGAATCTGAGGAACTGGTCAAACCTGATTTCTTCCTTGGTATTTGTAGTAAGGAGACTTCATTTGTAGTAAGGAGACTTAATTGGCTGAGAAAAGGTAGATTTCATTAACATTTTCATATACTTGACATGTTGATGTGGTAGTTGGCTAAAGCTCCTTGGCCCCTCTGTTAACTCTTGTGTCTGCTGACAGCTCTGGCAGATCTTGTACTAATGAAGGGTCAAAGCAAACAGTATTTCCCTTTGTTTACTGCAAAGGCCTGGGGTAAATCATACGTGTAAAACTGTAATAAATGAACATATCATTCTGTATATCAGCATCAAATGCTTAATCTAAACCTTCAGCATAACTCTGAAAGCCTTGACAGTTTAACTAGACCTGCCAGAATTAACATACCTCTGAGCCTTGTTTTTGTTGCCCAATTAAAAGTAGACTTTATTGTTCTTATTGATAGCTTGAATTAATGGTTTTAATTTCTAGTCTAACTTTTCTACCTTGGGACAAAATCTTTGCTTCCCTGTATCATGTGGAGCCATAAATAATACCTATTTTATCTTTCAAGCAGTGGCAACCACCTCTCTGGGAGAGGAACAGGGCTGCTGGTTCTTGGGGCCAGAGAGCAAAGAGGTGGAAACTAATCCCTGAGTGTGAGGGTGACAGAAAAGACAGTGCAAAAATAAGCGTTTTATCAACACTGACAAGTTTACAGAAGAATTCTTCCAGGCTCTGCGTGAAACATGGATAAGTGTAGGAAGATCAAGGAGATTATTTGGCCAGAAGACCTTCACTGCTTTATTCTAACCTTTCGGCAGATGATGTAGAGTGATGTTAACCCTGTCAGCAAAAAAAGTGTTTCTTACAAACCTGGTCATAGGTTGGCCTTTTTTGGTGAATTAACTTTCAAATAAAATTGTGTACAGATGTCCCAGAGACTGACCACCACCTCTGAGTTTGGCTGCCACTAACACAAGGAAAAATAAGAAAAATGTTGTACTAAAATAACTAAAAATATCCTCAAAGAGGGATTATTAATTCAAGAGACCATTTCTCATTTTTGGCAGAGGCTGCCTGTGTGTCAGGAACTGGGGCAGAGTGGAAAACCAGGAAAAACTTCCAGTCTGCCCTGTTCCTGGAATAGGAGATGCCTGAGGTGGGCAGGACTCCTGCTCCATCCCAGGAGCCATCTCCTCCCTCCTGCCACCCTACAGGCACTTCTGAATGCCTGGTTTCATCTCTGGCTCAGCTCTGGCTCTCCTTGAGCAGTTCTGGCCTCTCTTTGGCTCATGAACAGAGAGAGGTTTCACCCAGACCATGTCTCAGGGACAATCATTCTGGTGCAGATCAATATACTGGGGCACTTTCCGTGGGGTGCAGCTGCAGGGCAGCACCAGGGGAGCCCTGGGGGGTTGTGGCCACTGGAGGGGTGTGTGGCCCCTGTGCCACTGTGCTGGTTTAAAGGTAAATCAGCAGGAGAAATGAACCCAACACAAAAGAGATTATAAGTCAAAGTTACAATTTAATAACAATATTACAATAAATGCAAT
>JAWWEV010000152.1:18129518-18140637 GCA_035583235.1 Hafferia zeledoni | reverse complement strand
TGCCAATGGGCCATTGGGAACAGTTGCTGGGCAATGGCCCAGAGGGTTTAGAATGCCCAGCTTTGGTCACACCCACAGAGTGGTCTCAGTTGCTGAACCAGGACACAATGCTATTGGCCTTTTTAAAGGTTTTTCCAGTTCTGTTACACCCCAAGACAGAGGAAACCAACCTGGTGAGACACAAGTGTAGCTGGCACTGTGTGTGCTGCTCTCATGCTTTGTCCTGACTCCTTTCACCACAACACTTACATGCCCTTTGTGGTGCTGATGAGCAAAAGGAGGTTCTCCCTTTGTACTTAGAACTTCAGACACAAAATAACACATCAATATAGGACAGAAGAAAATAGAGACTATCTGATTATAACGACAGATGGTCACTGAAATTGTTGCCAGGTTTGTGGGAAAGAGAGAAAGAACTTCAAATAACAAGGTATGGTTTGTACATCTCCTCTACTTCCTTCTGTAGATCAGGTGCAACACCTAAGGAAGCCTCACTGTGGGACCTCAGAAGTGTCCAAGGCCAGGTTGGCTGGGGTTTGGAGCAACCTGGGCTAGTGGGAGGTGTCCCTGTCCATGGCAGGGGGTGGAGTGAGAATCTTTAGGGTCCCTTCCACCTCAAACTATTCTACAAACCTGTGATAAATGTAGTGAGTATAAAATCACTAGAAAAATTCATCAACAGCTGTAAGATGAGATCTCTCAGTGAAACAGTATTTTAAAAAGTGGTTATTACCTTATTTACTCAATCTGGGTACAAACAAGGCAGAGTTCACATTCTTCCTCGGCTGTGGGTAATTTTGGAGCCAGTTGCACCAGCTGCCACAGAATCAGCTGTGACAGCTTCCACCAGGGAGCTGAACTGTCTCCAAGAGCATGGTTTGCTATTGGTAGGAAAAATGATGCCACCTTCCCTCCCCCAGTAAGTCCTGCAGTGTGTCAAAGCCAAGACAAGCTCTTTTTCCTACTGCAATCAAACACAATGCACCTTCAATTCATGATATACCAAAAACTGAGGTCAGAACAATGCCAAACACAGCCTTCTAGAAGGAAGGAGTCCTTACACAGGATCTCTCCCCTGTGCCACCAAAAAACTCCAGACAAGTGCAGGAAAGGCATCCTGCTGGACTATTAAAGATCTTGGAGCCAACAGTCAACACATTAGGTAACCTCATTACCCACTGCCTAGTGCCAAAGGCAAAACAGGTGTGAGGATCCCAAAGCAAGGGGAAAGCACAGCCTGTTAATAGAAATCTGCAGTTTTAAGGGCATGAAAATATTTCCAAATGTTCAGAGAAAAGCCTCCCGGTGAAGCAGACATTTACTAATGGAAAGTAAAAGAAAAATGTGAATTGCTGGAAAGGGGCATCATCTTTAAGACACAGCTTGGTTTTCCCCTTTTTGAGTTCAGACTATTAACACTGAGACTTAAGGGCCTGAATTACCTTTTTTTCCCCAAAGTGAGGGACAGAAAAAAACTGTCACTGTGGTTTTTGTGTCACATTACTAAGTTTATCATTTCAGGGGGATGGGACACTATGGCCTTTTAGAGAGTCCATAAATGAGGCCCTTCCACAGGAGAGGTCATGTTACAATTGCCACATTGTCACATTGTCCCTTCAGCTTCCACTAATCCACCATTTCCAGTTCAGACCTGGAAGTAATTGCTGTCAGAAATAACTCCCAACCAGCAGCAAGTTCTGGTGAAGCTACTGGAATTACACAGCTGCAGACACAAAGTGAGAATCAAACTTTTTTTTCTCAAGCCACCACTCCAATCAGATCCTGGAATATGTATCTGGTATTTTGAAATATCAGGGCAGGAAAGGAAAGACTAGCAGAGTTCCAACCGTCATGGTTTTACAACATGACTTTGATTCTCTGCTACGTTTCCTCAGACATTTAATGTCAGAATTTAGCTGAATTTAATTTTGTCCATTCCTTCAGTCCCCCCACTGGAATCACACAAATCCCTTCCCTTTATTCCAAGGTACATAAACACCTCGACATGGTTTTCACTGGGGGAGTGTTGGTGTGTGAAGGGAACGTTGTACCACCTGAGAGCCAAAATCCCCTAAGAATTGTGCACTAACATTACTGATACCTTTCACATTCAAAACATAACGATGCAGCCACGACCATTGATTGGCAAGAATATACACACAGAAGATGAAGGACACACAGGAGAGCTTCAACAGCTGAGAGCCAAAGCCCATCTTCCCCAGCATCCACCAGTACTGGTGGGTAAGGGACAGACCAGCAGCAACGGGGCAAGAGGGGAAGGATTAACAGTGACCAGCAGAGGATCTCAATGTAAAAGCTGGTATTTGTCCCCAAGCCCTCAGTGTTTCCAGCACCCTTTTCCCAGCAGGTCCCCAGCTCCCAAATCCTGTAGGAGCACACAAGGGGCTGGGCAGTCCCTTCTGAGCTCTCAGCCAACACAGAGCAGTCCAAATCCCAGTGTGAGAGATCTGCACATCCCGGATTAACATGGGAACCTCTAGGGCAGGGAAATACTAACCCCAACTCTCCTGTCTTACATGTGTACATATGCCCTTCTGGAATAGGACCAGAGCTTCCAAAAAGTTCAGAGAAAATAGTTTCTCTCCTCTGGCAAAATTCCAGGTCATTTAGTTTGCTTGGCTCAATCTGTTGCTTTTCCCTCTGTCAGAAATGGACTCTCACTGTGCTTCCTACAACCCAGAATAGAGAAATCTAACAAATTACTCCCAGCCTTTCCTCAGCAGTGTGGTTTAGTGGTTTGAATGGAAAACTTGGACCAGTGGAGCCTGGTTCCCAACCTCAGCCTCTGCTTGTCGTGGTTGGGTTTCTTGGGATTGTTTGCTGAAATAATTTAGCAACACATTTTGCACATTCTTTCCTTGCCTGCGAAAAATGTGGCCAAAAGTTTGAAGTTTCATTACCTGCTTATAAACACTTCAACCCCTGGGTGGAAAAGGCTGTGCCAGCACCAAGTGAGCACCCCCTGGTTCCACAGGATTCCTCTGGGCCAGGGGTACTCACACAGCCACCAGGGAAAAGCCTTCACCTTGGAAGGAAATAATCCTGGTGCTTCAGCCTGCTGACTGCAGACCTGCTCCTGGAACGGCTTCCAGCAGGTACATCTGCTCTTTAACAGGCAAGCAACAGAACTCCATTTACCATTTAACAAGAGCAAAGTTTCCTACACTTTTTCCACCCTTCCACTATCAATCTGCTGCAGCACCAATCTATGTGTCATTATTTCCACAGAGTCATGTAGGCTTTTATTAAAAAAAAACTTTCCAGAAGTTTCTGTTGAAACAACACTTTGAAGACAATCTATGTACAATACATTGGGAGTTTTTCAGCTGTCTCTGTATTTCTCCTGGCTTTTGAGAACTCAAGAACATTCCTTCAATTAAAACTCTGGTCAATCAAAAAATGTGACAACTATAGAGGCACCTGACTCAAGTTCTACCTTTCCAGTGATGTTAACCTGTACCTCAGTGTGTTTCAAAACAGCTCCTTCAGCAGCTGTAAAATCATAAAATTAAAAAGTAATTAAACATATCTATGTATAAACCAGCAGTGAGGAAAGAAGAATAACCTCTGTACAACACACTGGGATTTTTTCAGCTGTCTCTGTATTCCTCCTGGCTTTTAAGAACCCAAGAACATTCTTTCAATTAAAACTCAGGTCAATCAAAACTATAGAGTTTCAAGAGGCACCTGACTCAAGTTCTACCTTTCCAGTGATGTTAACCTATACCTCAGTGTGCTTCAAAACAGCTCCTTCAGCAGCTGTAAAATCACAAAATTAACAAGTAATTAAACATATCTAGGTATAAACCACCACTGAGGAAAGAAGGATGATCTCCATGTACTGAGCTTTCTGATGTGAATTCAGTGTGACAAATCTACTGCTGTTATCCCCTTCCATGAAGGGTGCAGGGACTGGCATGGATTTGGGAACTCTGACAGGGACCATGAAGAGAAGCTCAGGCAACAATTGCACAGGACACGACAGCCCTCATGGCTCTTGACATACACACTGGAAACCTTTCCACTAAATAAGGCTCTCTAAACACAAACTGGAATTAGAGCCCTTCAGAAGGAAATTCTACCACAACAAAGAGCAATGGAAAGCACAGACAAACACAGTGAGTGTAAGTAAAGGCTGGCAGAGTCTCCGCCCCTCGCACACACTCTGCTCCAATGTTTCTCCTGACAGACTCTTGTGCTGAAATGAGTTCATATGACAAGGCTGATTTTTTCCTCCACAGATCACCACACTTTTCCAGCACAAATAACCCGCAGCATAAATCATATACTTGCTGAAATGCTTGGATTGGCATGTTATCTCATGTAAGAGCAAGGTACCAAGATCTCAGTTGTACAAATGTGGGATTTTTTTGTTAGGCAAATTGCACTGTTTTTTTCTTTATATAATGCTTCTGTAGGATATTCAAAATTTTTCCCTCCTCTGATAAAAGATATAGACTGATAACTGTTTGTAGATAGTGTTCTTCACTCGTGTATTTCAAAACGCAGATAATTATCACCAATTTAATAATGAAAATCCTGATACAAAGATCTCTTTCTTCTCATTCCAGCAGGAGAACATGGAACAAAATTCGTGAGTCTGAACACTCAGTTCAATGTGTTCTCCAAATAATTTACATCCCATTATAAAATAATTAGACTGGCTCAGACTACAAAATGACCTTAAGGAAAGTTCAGGAGTTTTGGGTCCTAGGATGTGTCCCAGACTCCCACACCTGCTCCAAACAAGTCTTAACACCACCACTGCAGTGAACACTGAAACTGAAAAATTCTGTGCGCCTTTAGTCCTATTCCCTCCTCCAATAATCACAGCATTTTTTTTCTTTAAGTCCTCGTTTCAGCATCCCCTTTCCTTCCTCCCCCCACTCACATCTCCCAGGCTCTCCAGCTCCCACCCACTCTGCTTCCCTGTGTGTCTGGGGAACAGGCAGCATGTGCATCACTTACACTGCCTCACCAGAGAGAAACTGGGAGCAGCTCCTTGGCAAGGTGGTGCCTCAGAACAGGTAACACTGGAATTCTGCACACTTGTGTTTTTGGAAGTACAGCAATCCACCCATCTTTCCTTTATTCAACTCTTCTTCTCCGCAAAACTTACAGAAACTTAATTCCCTTGAGATGCCAAGGTTAAAACCAATATATGATATCATTCTGTCTGGAGACAGGGGTGGAGGGAGATGGGATAACAGTCCTCAGACACATCACTGGGCTGCCACAGAAAGGATGAGTGTTCCATGAGTCGGAGGAGAAGAAAGAGAGCTGAGTTTCACCACAGAACATTCAGCTTAGACATGTAGCAATGAGCCAACAGCTGTAGCTTAATTAACTAAACTGCCAATTGAAGGTTGGAATGGCATCACTGAGGCTCTGGAGAACAGGTGAGTTGGAAGTGCTGGAAGGAAACCAGGTATGGTTTGATTCTACTTGGAGGGCAAAAGGCCTCAAGAAGCCATCCATCCTTACCTGGTAGGACTCACTCCACCATGAGAGACCAAGAGAAACAGAAAGGCAGGGTATGAAATCAGTGTCAGACACAGAAGGAAAACAGAGAGGGACCTGCTGCAGCAGACCCAGGGGAGGTCACAGAGATGTTCCAGGGCTGGAGCTGCTCTGGAGCCAGGCTGGGAGAGCTGGGGGGGGCTCACCTGGAGGAAAGAAGCCTTCAGGGAGACCTTCTTGTGGCCTTCCAGTACTCAAAGGGGGTCTATAAGAAGAATGGACTGTAGCTCTGATACCAAATTAAAAGATGAAAACCCCAAGTTTGTGGGGAAGAAAAGAATCAGTTATAAATAGGTTCTGAAAAATCTGCTTGCTTCGTGTCTTGTAGTCTTTATTCAGAACTACCCACCTTATTCATAATTGTCTTATCTTACTCAAAGTCATAATTATTTAGGTAGGGTGCTTTTGTTACCCTACTGGTACTGCTCTTTTTTCTCCTCACTTGAGCCAAAAGATTAAATGAACCAGTTTCCCTTTAAGAGCTGGATGGTCCTGCCAGCTTAGCCAAAATGAAGCGTTTCCAAAGAAGTTTCTTGCTCATCTGAGTGAGGAATGAAATATTTTAAAACCCCAAACTTCAAAATCCCAGATGGTCTTGAAGTCCTTTTAAAATAAGCTGTGTGAGTTTACTGTCAAATCTGCCCAAGAAAACCTTCTAATGGAGACTGAAAACTATAAATGCTCTCAGTTTATTAAAAAATGATTTGACACCAGCACAGACTATTTCAATTTTTTTCCTCACATTGCAGAGCTAGAAACACTTCTCAAAATATTTGCTTTCAACAAAGTGACAGCAACCCCTCTAGAAGTGTTATGTATGAGCCAGTATTTGAGGGGGTTTTGTTATATTTCATATTATATTGTCTGTTGAATAAAATGTTTTAAAAACATTAATGTAATATAGAATTTCAGACTCTTAATCATTTTGACAGGTTTTCTGAAACTCTTCAGAGCAACTTTTGAGTAAGGACCCCTTGCAATACACAGCCCTGAAACAAGGGCAGCACTGGGGGAAGGGGAGAGGAGCCTGCAATGCTCTCTGCTCTAAAACACATGCATTCATTAGAGGAGAAAAATGCCTAGAAATTTGGCACTGAGAGGAGTGTTTAAATGAAGGCTGCCTGAGGGGATAGCCCTGCCTTGCACTCTTACCAACGGGGTGGATATCATGTGAACATTAACAAGAATGACGTACCAGGGCAAAAATGTCTCTGTCAGAGGCTGTCCACAGGCACAGCCTTCTGCACTGACCAACAAACACACCCAGACAAGAGTGGCAACAAGCTGAAACCAAAATGTGCTACATTCTGCACTTTTAGGATGCTCATTAAGGGTGAATCCAACCCTCATTAACAAATGTGTCTCAGGTGAGCTCATTTGGAATGCTGATTACTTTATGCCTTAACTTGAGTTTTCAGTGCCTTCTCTAACTTCTGGACCAACATTCAACATTGAGCTATCCAAAAGGACTATTTATTCCTTGAAATGTCAGAGTCCATGTGCCAATCTATGTGCTCTCATCTGAAAATCAAATCCACAGTTGAAATACAGCAATGGACTCGACATGTACTTGGTTTTCCAAACCACAATTATTCAAAAAATACTTGGGGACCAAAACAAAGCAACCTTCGTTCACACTACAGAAAAATCCTGGATGTGCCTGGAGCCTTTGGTGTTCATGGTTCCCCAAAACACGAGTAACTAATTTTAAATATCTATAAATTAAATACACAGCCTTGCATACAAGGATCTATTGTAGCTCAAACACCACAAAGGGAGACAAACATGTAGCTGTCAAATGGAACTGCTTTATAGTTTTTGTTCTATATACTTCCCCTTTTGGAGAATGGAATGAAAAGGACCTCATGGGTTGCTTTTCAAAAACATTACAGTGTAAAATGAACTCAAAGTTTAACATACATTTTTAAGTATACATTTTAGTCCTGTCAATGTCTAACTCAGATGGAGACAACTCCCTGACAAACTACAAGTTAACCACCCCCTTTTGCCTGTTTTTCTTTCAATTTCTGATAGAAACTAATACTCTGTATGAGCTGCTTCCACAAGAACACTCAGCCCCAGTGCAGAGCTGGAGGCTGAGGAGGTACTGCCTTTGCCCATTTTCAGAGCTGCAGCAAAGGAGCAGGAGGAGCTCAGAGAGTAACCTGAGGTGGCCGAGGGAGTCAGTGCAGCAGGAGCACAACCAGCAGCACCTGTGGCTGCCAGGCCAGCCTTGTCCTTCTGCTGCTACACACACAGCCCTCACCAGCTCTGGCACACAAACACCATCCACTACATACACAGCCCTTAAATTAAACAATAAATAGGCAGAGGAATAAGGACACCACGCACCAGACCAATGTGATCAAGCCAATGCCATTTATTACACACTACACACGATTTATATAAGATTAAGGCTACATTCCATTGGCTAAATTGAATCTCACACCGTCAATCTACAAATCCCAATTGGTTATTATCCATATCTCACAAGTCCAGTGTTTTGGTGAAATCATCCCAACTATTTTCAGGAACCTCTCTGGTGTCCTGTGGGAAACCTGAGGAGTTCTCATGAGAAACTTCTGGGGAGTTGCTGAGAACTCCCGGGGAGTGATTTCTCCTTTACCAGACAAGAGCAGCTGTGGCCTTGCTGCTTCTCAGCTGGTATCTGCCTTCAGTCTCACAGAGTCTATACAGATCTGAATTGCTCACCTTTGATTTTTCTGTACCAACAAGCCCTCACCAGCTCTGGCACACAAACCCATGCACTACACACACAGCCCTTAAAGTAAACAATAAATACTCAGAGGAGTAAGGACACCACGCACCAGACCAATGTGATTAAGTCGATGACATTTATTACACATTGCACATGGTTTATACAGGGTTAAGGCTACATTCCATTGGCTAAATTGAATCTTACACCATCAGGCTACAAATTCCAATTGGTTATAATCCACATCTCACAAGTCCAGTGTTTTGGTGAAATCATCCTGACTGTTTTCAGGAACATCTCCAGTGTCTTGTGGGAAACCTGAGGAGTTCTCATGAGAAACTCCTGGGGAGTTGTTGAGAACTCCCGGGAAGTGATTTCTTCTTTACCAGACAAGAGCAGCTGTGGCCTTGCTGCTTCTCAGCTGATCTCTGCCTTCAGTCTCACAGGGTCTATATGGATCTGAATTGCTCACCTTTGATTTTTCTGTACCAACAAGCCTTCACCAACTCTGGCACACAAACACCATGCACTGGTTGTTGGCAGGCAGAGAGAGACAGGGCAATTCTCCCTGAACGCAGCAGTGTCAATCCAGGCAGCCTTGACCTGTAAACACTCTTCAATCCCAACACAGCTCTGCCAACACCTCTCACTTCTGGCCTGTCAAACCCTGTGTTCAAGCTGTGGGCCCCTGTGGAACAGGGACTGCCTACTGAGCCGGTGGGGAGGTGGGGAGGTGGCTGTGGAACTAGACAAATAATTGGAAAATTCAACACCAACTTGCACCTGCATCCAGCAGTTCACTGACACCACAGAAAGCAGAAGGAGCACGTGCAAGCCAAAGCAGAAATTGAGGGTTTGTTCATCTCCTGCAAACAGAATACCTGACTATAAATACTCACCCTGAGGTGCAGCAAGAATGACAAATTCAACTTCATATAAAGGTTTTTCCACAGTGGAGACTACAAGCAGCTCCAGATTAAGATTTGGACAATCTTGGTTTTCTGACTCAAAGCTGAAGTCACACACAGAGCTCTGAGTGCAGTGCCCCCTGCATCACACTGGCTGGCTTTGGTCAGGGTGGTGTCATCCTTCAGACAAAGAGTTCCAGAGGTTCTGCTCACTGAGCACACTGACAGCACATCCCCCCTGCCCTGGATTCATGGTGGTGACCACGACCTGCAGGCTGGAGCTGGCTCAGTTGTGTCCATGTTAGATCACAGGCAAGAGCTCACAGTAGTCTGAATTCAAAATCTCATGAAAAAATATTCTCATAACCAAGTTTTGTGTATCCAAGAGGCTTGGACAGCCCCAAACTGTCATCTCTTGTTAGATTTGTGAGCACTTTTCTGGAATGAAACCCCAAAGCCTCTGTGGGTCACCTACTGATGGTGTGTAACATCATTATTCAATCACATCTAATACACTAGACTAAGTTTCACTGCATGGATTCACTGCCAGAATCCTCCAGCTGGTGTCACAGCGTGGTGGCATTTGTCAAGCAACAGCATTGTGCAGGATACAGCTCTGACAGCCAACTTGCTCTGCTCCTCAGGCAATGCCATGGGACCACGTGGGAAGACTTGAGAACCAAAACCAGATGGGAAACATATCCAACTCTTGAAAGGGTAACATATTTATCCCATACAAGTGCTTAATTTAAGTATTCCTCAGGACATTACAGGTACAGCTCAGAACAAAAGGAACCTGCACAGATGAGAATATAGGAATTCTAAGCACTGTCTGTGTCTCTGAGTGTCACCACTCAGGCACGTTGTAAGCAGCAAAGTGGGAGAGTGAGATGAGGGACAAGAGAGTCAGTCATCTGCTGCTGTGACAAGGGACACTGTCTCTCTCCACTCTCACACACACACTGGCTCTTGAAGTTGGTACTTTGAAGTGTCATTTTCATTTCTCTGCTGCCTCAACAAATAATATTTCCAGAAAGTTCAGATCTCAGATGAAGCATGTACAAACCAGGACAGAATAACAGCCCCTTTTATCCTAAGATTCCTCCATAAAAGTATTGAATAAACCAAATAATGCCTTTAATTCCAAGACAAGTCCTTCAAGTCCATCATTAAAAAATAATAAAACAACAGAAATAAAGTCAGCACAGTGCATAGGTCCTTATTTATAAGATGTTCAGTGCTGGATTGGTCTTTTAAAACAGATAAATCCGCCACAACTGTCAAGTATTTTCAATTCTTCATTTCCCAAGCATTCATTAGTCACTAGAGCTCTCAAAATCCCAACCACACACAGAGTGCTTTCTCAGATCTACAAACTTTATGTTCTTCCCTCAACCCTCCCTTTGGTGGGTGTTCTGCACAGAAAAGAGAACAAAAGACAGTGTTCCGAGCAGGATTGCTGCACTAAAGGAGAAACATGACCATCCTGCTCTTCACCAGCTCCAGAACAAAGAAACACTCCCAGGAATGGATCTCATTCCCATCGACCAGAGCACCTGCAATGAAGCCCTTAGTCCTTAATTAGTAGTATCTGTATCAGGAAGATTACAAATCAAGTCTCCAATCCATTTGGAATAACAGGGTTAGACAGAGGAAAAGCCAAATGGTTTTCTGCAAGTTGCCTGCCCGGACACTACAGCAATGCCCCAGGCCAGCCCAGCACTGCTGCTGGTGGAGGGGCCACAGGAACTGAGGCCCCTCTGTGGCTGGCAGAGCACACCCCTGTGCTGGGATGGGGCAGGGGTGGCTGTGCTCTGTCTGGCCTAAGTGTCCTAGCTTAGCAAGCTGGGCCCAGTTTATCCCTGTGTGGGTGTGATCAAAGCTGGGCATTCTAAACCCTCTGGGCCATTGCCCAGCAACTGTTCCCAAGGGCCCATTGGCAGCAGCTGCCCAG
>JAWWEV010000152.1:18097903-18115696 GCA_035583235.1 Hafferia zeledoni | reverse complement strand
TGGGGCTCAGCACAGGGGCCACCAAACCCCACTGTGTTTGTGCCCCAGGGGGCTGGGTTACACTGCTGGGTTTGTGGATTGAGACCAATTTCTCTTTGTGCCATTGTATTTGTTGTGATATTGTTATTAAATTGTGGCTCTGACTTGTGATCTCTTTTGTGTTGGGTTTATTTTCTCCTGCTGGTTTACATTTAAACCAGCACACATGAACAGCTTTGGGCAGCTCTGACATCTGCAAGAGCAAAATGGCAACACCCAAGACCAAGTTAAAAGGGAATAAGAAGGAATTGACTGATCCAGGAGTGCAATTCATTGTTCTGTTTGACAATTCTGGGCCATAAACCACACAACTTCACCACATCACAGCATTCAATGAGACTTTAATGAACCAAAGCAAGGCCATCCCTTCTGCCAGCAGAAATACAGGCCCCAGATAAGAGCAGCAGCAGTTGCTGTTAACCCCGGGAAACACTTTCCTCCTCTGGCCAAAGCAGCCCTTGTGCCCAAGAGCAATTCTCACTCCAAGGCCAAGGTGGTGCTCAAATATTGTAACCACCACCTTTCACAGGAATTACCTGCTCCAAATCTGCCTCTTCAGATGCAATCCAGAGGGGAAAGAGCCACAACCATGTCCTCCACAAAGGCCTGACTTTCATACACAGCAGCTCATACAGCTACTGATGTGAAAATGGGCACAGTCAAAACTATAGATTAAAAATTCCACATTCTGTGAGTTCACCAACTTACCTGGAAACCACATTTTCTGAAAAAGCCCCATGTTCCTCACCTGGACTGTACTTTGAGAACAGGTCTTATTTAAGAAGGTTTCTGTTAACTCCTAGATAAACCTGGCAAACTATCCAACTGTGCTTTGAGTCCTCACTGACCAGTAAACTAGAGTTTACTTCAGTTCCAAAGAGCCCAGAAAAAGGTGTCCAGATGAACTCACCAATAAGAAATCTGGAATTTCTCTTCCATTAGTGTATTAATACACTGGTTATTATGTCTCATAGGCTCAGTGCCTCTAGAAACTCCCTCCTCAGGGAGGGGAATGCCTGAGGTGGATGCTCAGGAGTGCAGAGCAGAAAGAGCTACAAACCCCATGGAATAAATAACAAATAGAGCCAAAACCCAGCCATGGAATCGAGATGTTCAAGCTGCAAATTTGCAACGTGCTCCCTCTGTTCCCATTACTGGAAATCAAAGTCTGCTCCCTGTGAACTGAGCAGGTTGGACAGCAGAAGGGGGTCCTGCTTAAGTGGGCAAAATAACACTTTGGTTCTCAGAAAAGTTTCCAAGTGAAGAGTGCAGGGATTTTTTGGTCCAACTTGCAATGATAAAAATGGACAAGCCCCTTCTGGACAGTTCTGGTTTTATTTCAGGTTCTCAGTCACTAAGGATATTGTATTGGTGCAGAACATGAATGTGGAAAAGCAACAAAGCCTCCAAGAAGTTCAACTGATTAGACAACACAACAAAAATCCCACAGAGCTCTTTAGAAAAAGTCCTGAACACAGAAAACACAGTGCAAGTGGAAAACCAGACATTTATATTTATAAAAATATTTTGGGTTTATGTGGCAGGAAAGTCCTCCTGGTGGCAGCTCCTTTCTGAGCCTCAGCTGAGCAGCTTTGGCCAGTTCCCACCACTCCACCTCCAGTGCTTACACAGGTGGGAGCTGCCCAACCTGGGCTTTTGCAGCAGCTGTGGCAGGAAAAAAAAAATATCCTCAGCCTACACACCAAAGGCAAAGTAAGGAAGAGAGGAAAAAATCAATTGACTTCTGCTACCAAGTAAAAACTTTACAGCTGTTTTAAAAAGGTACTGAGCCACCAATTTGCTTTTCTATCACAGCAGTTATTAAGGCACTCCTGGCTTCCCTAACCATTTTCTGCTCCAACAATTTGTGTAATACAAAAGGAACAAAGAGCAAGCACAAAGTGCTTAATTAGAAATGCTGTTTGCTAAGCATTCTGAGGAAGTTACAGAATTGTGTGTTTCACCATAATGATATTTAATCTAATGAAATTTTTCTTAAAATAGGATTTGTTTCCCTTACATGACATAAACATGTTGTTCCTGCTAATTACAGCTGGTTCACACAATAAAGCAGCCCCCATAAAATTAAAGCACAGATCCATGGACAAGTCAGAACAGGGGAAAGTGGGTTAGGAACCTTCAGGGTTCCACACCTGTGCTGTGGTAAGACCAGGGAAATGTGTTCAGCCCATGGTAAATGAAAAGTAGCTGATCCTTCCTCAAAGAGCTGCTGAAAGAATTCCTGCCCCTTTGCCAAACAGTCCTCTGGCTTTGAACAGATGTGGGCAGATGAGACCTGAGGGAACCACAAATCAAGACACTGCCATTAAGGAAGAAGAAAACACCAAACCTGCTTAAACCATTGTAAGCCCCATCACAAGCTTCAGTAGAAACACAATTTTGCCTGCTCTTTCTGGGTTTCTTTCTTAGAAATTACCTCCTCAAAATGCTTAGCCAAGCAACTTGCCACTAATCCAAAGTGTGAGGGGTTACAAGAGACATTTCAGAGGAGTCTGGTCTGACAGTGCCTTAACTCCCATTGTCCCTTCACAAAGCTCTTTCCATATGGAGAACATTCCCCTGGCAGCTCATGGTGACCTTTGGTCCACAGAACCGGTCCTGGAACAGCAAGAAACATAATAATTCATACATAATTCACAAGGAAAAGCTAAAAGAAGGTTGAGGGTGTACACAGATACAGGGCTGGGGTTTCCAGTAGGCTCTAGGGAACTCTGACATATAATACAAAGAATTATAATGAACAAGAGAATTAGCTGAATCTTCATAGATAACCCAATAAAGTGTTTTTCCTCATAGGTACACCATTTTGGATAATAGCAGGAGCACTTACAGGAACAAAGAATTCCTACTGTAAGCTTGGGATTGTGAATCATATAACTAAATACAAAGGCTCTGGAACAAGCTCTCAGGTAACTCACCCAGAATGCTTCTACCTACTATTGATAACTGATAAATTAGGAAATTTGAGTTATTGCAGAATTTGAGTATTGGGGGATGGAAAATATTTGAACTTCCACAGCTATTATTCCAGATCCCAAAATAAGTGTCAGATATTCCCTTTATCTTTTCTCAGTGACATTATGCCTTGTGCTTCAAAACACAGCAATTATCAATGAGAAATACAAACCAAAACTCCAATCATCTACAAGTCATGTCCTTAAAGCCTTTAATGCCTGAAGCTGTCTGGCATTTTTATGAAGATAGTCATAGTAAAATACTGGTTTGCTCATTCATTTTCATAGCTACACAGATTTCTTTTTGAATTCCAGAAATCAAGAAATCCAGAAAACAGTTCAGGCTTTGGATGGGCATAAGACTCCAGACAGTGCCTTTATCTGATGCAAATTAGACAACTCAGATCTGGAACCTCCCTTCTCATGTGTCATCAGGTGAGTTAGGACCAGGTATTAAAAGAAAAAGTCACACAAAAGTGGTTTCCAACTCATTGTCTTCAACCCATTCTCTTCAACTCTTCTCCAACCCATTCTCTTCATTAATGACAAGTTCTTTCAACTTCTTTAAGGAATTATTACAATTCAGTAGCAAATTCCATCATCTTTTGGGGGCACTTTTGGTCTCCCTTTCCTGATCTTGCTCTGGAAGTCCAAATGCATCCAAGCAGCAGCACATGGACATCTGTTCCTGGGACAGGAGGAGGAGAAGATGGGAAGTTCTGGGGCTGCAAGACCCTCAGCGTGTCATGTGCTCTGGGATGGCTCTGCCTGAGCAGGGAGGTCACACCAGGACTCACCGAGGTCCCTTCCAACATCAGCCATTCCACAGTTCTGTGGGTCAGCCCCACCAAAGCCTCCCCCTCCTCCTGCTGGCCTTGAGCTGTGCTGGAATTGATGCCTGACCCCAAACCCCATCCCCAAAACCTGCATTAAGTGGCCCATGCTTTTTCAGAGTGAATTCTGCAGCATTCCTGAACCTGTGTGACTCTGTCCAGCCATTCAACTGAGACATGTCATAAACTTGAAACAAATACATTAAGTCACTTTTGCATTATTTGAACTTGATGAATTTGATCTCTCCCCTTTGAAAATCCCTTTCTTACCAAGCTCAACCTTCCAACTTATTCAAGTCCTTTTCTTCCTAACCCTTTGACAAGGCTCATCTCCCTAAGAAATCTCAGAGCCCTCCTGTCCCCTGTGTTCCACTGAATTTCTTTCCCGACCCAGCTCTGTCTCCAGCTCATTAACAGCTGGGGTTTGTCACGTCTCCAGACACTGTAACATGCAGTCCTTGGTCCTTTCTGGGACAACTTCTCATGAAACCTCCAAGCTCAGTAATAATACTTTCTAGGAATTTCTGAGCTCCTCAAGCATGTCCTGATTATAATTTCTTCTTTGGCAGACATCAGCATCTTAGACTTTTAAATGAATCAAGACAGACAATAGTGGGCAAAGCTGAGTACCCTCACTGCTCATCCTGCCCATTAGCAAAGATCATGGAGCTGTCTATTCCCACACCAACAGAAATCAAGAGAGCCCAGCCTGTTCCCCAACTCCAGCCTCTTTGCAGCAGCATTCATTCCCAAGCATTCCTTCCTTCTCCACATTCCCTTTCCATCAGGACACCTGCACTCTCCCCTCTGCCACTACTCTCATCCTCTTTCTTGCTCCCTTTGAGCTTCAAACAGTGACCTCCTCCTGCCCATGCTGGCATTCCACAGGCATTGCTTTGCCAGCCTGTGTTTGAAGATGGGCTTCTAATGCTCTGATTCTCCCGTTTGGATTCCTAAGGGAGATCTGCTGACAGCACTTCAGTGTCCACCTCTGCCAGCCATTGGGCAAGCAAGTGTTCACATGGCTCAGCCAGCTCCACTGGGCTTGTAAGCTACAGGAAATCAATTATATCCCTGATCTATGAGAGCAAAGCTCCATCCTGGAGTTCTCTTCTCTCCTGGAAGCAACAGAAGGGCTGGTTAATATCAGCCTGAACACTGGCTCTTCACACTGCTGCATTAGCCCATGGGAGCCAAGCTGAGCCGAGCCAAGCCAAGGGACTGTGTTGTGTGTTTCTGTTATGGGTTTAGCCAGGTGTAGGCTTAAATTTAGGCTTTAGATTTCAGAGTAGGGCTGAGACTCTCAGCTGACTTGGGCTGGGCCAGCTGACACTGTTGGCCAAGGGTATTCCAGACCATATTCCAACATCATCTCAAAATATAAAAGCTGGTGTGGGAGTGGCTCAGTCAGTCCCTCTATGGCTTCTCATCTGGGTAGGACTCACTGTGCTGTCCCAGGAGGGACAGGAGGCCCAGGCCCAGCACTGCCTTCCCACCATGTTAACTTAGCAAAGTAAAGTGTTTGTTCTTAGTCTTTCTCTCTGCTTGAGTCTGTCCCTCTGGGGATTGAGTTCTCTGGAGTGATTTGTAGTTGGAATGGTGGGATTTGTGTTCAATGGGGAGTTATTTCTTGTTATTTCTAACTTATGTGTGTGTTGTATTGTAGTTTCCTTTTAATTTTCTATTTTCTGTATAAATATACATAGTTAATTTAAGTTTAAATCTTAGAGGTTTTTTTCCTTTCTCCCTTTTCTCAGCAGGGAGGAGGAAAGCTTTGACTCTGTATTGGGCAGTTGGCATTTTGCCAGCTCAACGCAGGACAGTTTGAAACCAATGGTTGGAAACTCCAATCCCAAAGCACCCACTTGAACTGAAGGAGCTGTGGCAGCCCCGTTATGGCAGTAAGACAAATCCATGAATGTGACACAAGGGTTTGACCAAAGGCATTGCCCACCTTGGCTTTCTGACACTGCATCCATGGGCATCACTGGGTTCCTGCTCATGTGCTGAGTAACAACCTGATCAGATTTACTTGGCTGAACATGTGCTTGAGAGCTGTGTCATTCCTGAACTTCCCTTCCATGTCCCTCAGGAGGAAGAAGAACACAGGACTCCTCCTCCAGTGCTTAGGCTGAACATCATGTCCCCAGACCTGGCCAAGAGCATCGCAGCAGAGCATAACCCTCTGTACCAGACTCAGCCCCACTCAGTGGAAAAGTCAATAACAGAGAACAAAATTCTATCAAAACTATTCTTTTTTTAATGTGCTTGAGAAAGTGAGCATCTCTTCAGCTGTCAGCTCAATTTTTCTGTTAGGAATTAATTTGTTGATGTTTTCACAACTACAACTTTCCAAAGCCCACACAAGAATAAATTGGACAGGGTGGGAGAAAAGGGGGCAAAAGGTTTTGTTTTATTGAGGTTAGTTATAGCAGAGCTCAACAATTGGGAAATATGGATTGTACAAGGACTACTGCAAAGTGACAACCATTGACATGTTATTCTATACAACGCTCAGATACTGGGAATATTTTCCAGCTGAAATCCATCCAAGTTTTCTTCTATCCATGTTTAGTCCAGGAACATCAATGATGAAAATCTAGACAGCATTACAGTGTGAACTATTAGATGTGTACTGATGATACGTGAATTTATATTGCCTTTGGCTGAGTCAGGTCATAGAATTTCAATGATCTGAATTCTGGCCTGCCTCTGCTGTCAAGTGAATAAACAGTAAATCAAACTTCAGACTTTGGTACAGAGTTGAAAGTCTGTTTTCCTCCAGACCTGGTATATACCACATGATGCAATTAAATACATTATTGTCTGTCAAGCATCCAAAAATGAACTCAAATGACTCATAAAAGCAGTAAGTGAGACATGGTCTCTGCTCCTGAAATACCTTAGGTTGTAAAATTAAAGCAAGATTCCCAAAAGTCTGAGTGCTGGGGAGCTGAGTCCTCCTATGGAAAGGGAGGACCTGGGTTACATGATGTGATAAATCAGTTCTTCCCTAGATGAAGGTGTGACTCCTTCCCCACTTCCAGTGTAACCCACAGACCCAGGAGGTTGTTGTGGGACACCCTTGAGTCTGGATCTGTTTGATTTGTCAGGCAGCACCCTGTGGGTGCTGCAAATCAGAGCAAATCCAGCAAATCAGAGCTGATCTTTCCTCTAACCACTGCACACATACAAATAACTCTACAATTCCAAAAGCTTTAACTCTAAAACAAAAAAATCCTAGTTCTGTGCAGCAATAACCAAAAGTCAGCCCTTCAGAGTGTGCTCAGCAGGGATGCTCGTGATTTACAACAAAGCCTGATAAAATCCTGGCTCAGGGAGAAGGGGAGAATCCTCCTGTACCCTGCAAGTCCAGCCTGGGAGGCAGCAGCTGCTCCTGAGATCCTCTGCAGAAGGCAGAGTGTGTTTCAGGAATACATTTAAACATCCAAACACAGCTGTGCCCATACAGGACCATACACACATGAAAAGAAAACTATTAAATATTTACAGAGGTCTCCATTATGCTTTCTGCTTCCATTTTGCAGTTTGGTACTAAACCTATTATATTTCAAATACACAGGGATTTAGTTTTTATTAGAAAGCACTATGAGGCATAACAAAAATGCTTTTGCATTTTGTTAATGAAAACCTGCTAAAATTAATCACACTGAAAAATGTCAGTATTTGGACAATACCAGACACAAAGCTCCAAACCTGTGCCTGGGTTATGATAACCAAGGAGTGCTACAGTGACAGTGGAAAATGACCCTGTTGGTGGCAACTTTTTTTATAAAATTAGATCTTCAGCACCTGAGAAGTGAATTGGATGTTAAATGGCTCATGGTACCAATGAAGAGTATCAATAACTACTCTGAAACAGCTTCAAATAAAAGTTTGCACTGCATTTTATGAACTCTGAAACTCTCACTACTGCCAAGCTATGTATAGACATTTTAAAACATTGTTTAAATTTTTCTGAGCACCATTCTTTATCCAGGTCTCTTATGGGGAATATGAAGAAAAACTGCTTACATTTTTTTCTTCCTCCATTGCTCAAATCCTGCCACAGGATCCTCCCCTGCTGTCACCTGCCTGAAATCTTTCCTCAGGACCAAAATGACATCCCAATAGCCCTCCCAGCACATTATAGGCAGGTGTGCCTATAATGAAGTTGCTATTCTTTTGTGATTCCAGAGCCAAAGAGTCAGTATAATCTGCCTACAGACAGAAACATTCCACAATATTGTTTTCAGCATTAGCAGCAACTTATCTTGAGAATACACAACACTATAAATGTCATTTTTAAAGTGAGAAATGTCCACTGAGATTAGATCTTAAATATTCATTTTGTTAACAGCAATAAGACTCCATAACCCTTCAAAGGCTTTACTGAATTTCCTTACCAGACATTAATCAAGCAAATTTCCCTTAGTGGATGCAGAAATCCCTGAATCATTAAGTACCAAATCAATACTTTCATGCTTGAAGACAAGAATAAGGAATGAACCCAATTAGAAGGCATTGAAACCTTGATTATTAAGACATTATTTTAATATATACCTGGAAACAAAATTTTTTTACAGATTTTTGATGTGGTATTTTTCATTAGAAGTAAAACTCAGGTGGATGAGTGTGTAAGGGAAATGCATGCAGCAGTTTTCCCTTCAGATGCAATAATCACAATAATCACTAGCTTATCCCAGGTGACAGATTATTCCATTAGCAGCTACAACATTTCTCCAGAATCAGGGCCCAATATTCTCTGCTGCCAGATGCATTCTTTACAACTGAAGTACCTATTTCACATGAATGGGCTGAGTGGTCCAAATTAATGGGATAAAGAAGGTGACATCATAAAAGCAGTCACAAAATGTAACAAATACAAATATTCCTTGTGTTAGCATTGACTGCATTTATTGGCCCTTAACAGGACGCCCAAAGGCAACTGGATTCACACTCCCTCTTGGATAATTTACACAAAACCCAATCAGTTTACTACTTGATATTCTAAATACAGTAAAGCTCTTGCAGTTTACCAAAGGGTTGCATCTAAGTCAGTGGTTCAGAGCTGAGAGGTGGAAAAACAAATGTTCACTGAACTGAGACAGCATTAGCAGCAGGTGTGGGGAAACAGCAAGGAATTGTCACCTCACAAGGACTTGTCTCCATGGTGGTGGGTGGGGAGGCCCCTCCTGCCCTCCCAAATACAGCTCTGCTCTCCACGTGCTCATCCCCCAGAACTCGGGGCAGAGGGCACAGAACCCTGTGCAGCTCCTCAGCCCAGAGACAGACCCACACACTGCATGGTGTCCACGAGGTCTCTGACACAGAGGGCCATGTCTGTGTGTTCACACACATGAAAACAAAGCCCAGTCCTGTGGCCAGGAGTGTGCACAGTTTATTGCCAGCAAACGAGGTGGGAAAAGCACAGAGAGCAACACCAAGTGCCCACGGACTCTGCCTGCCTTGAGGAATTAGTTCCTGCTGTAAAATAACAGATTTTAGCACATTCTGGAGAATGACATCACCCAAAATTGTCTGCCAAAAATGTTATTTTCACATTTCTTCAACAGAAGATTTCCTTTCACCACTCGTGAATTCTTTTTTTTCAGTTGGTCCATCGTTCAAAAAAAAAAAGAAAGTTCTAAGTATTTCCAGGCCTATGGATGCACTTTTAACACAAGCAAGTGACTGTGCCTTCTAAAAATGTTGTGTGCAAGGGTATCTTTTTCCTGGTTCTTTTTAGCAGATTTATATTTACAACCATGCTGAGCTAAAAAAATACAAGTTACTGCAGTTCCCATCCAGAACTAGATTTGTTCACCCCTTGATTTAACCACATGGGGCTCAGCACAGGGGCCACCAAACCCCACTGTGTTTGTGCCCCAGTGGGCTGGGTTATACTGCTGGGTTTTGTGGATTAAATCCAATTTCTCTTTGTGCTATTGCATTTATTGTAATATCGTTATTAAATTGTAACTCTGATTTATAATCTCTTCTGTGTTGGGTTTGTTTCTCCTGCTGGTTTACCTTTAAACCAGCCCAACAGTCAAATCCTGTGATCCAAGATGGCTCTGGGAAGTGAATGAGACTCACATAGGCATGAGAAGAACTGTTGTTTGTTCATGCTCAGCAGCTCAGGCCAACAGAGGAGCCATGGAGATGAAGAGTGTTCACAAAAGTGAAAGGTATTTTTGAAATACAGAGGAAAACAACACATGAACCTCTTGCACAGAGAAAGGGAGATTTCATTCAGTTCTGTATGTGATATATTATTAAGTAGAATGACAGTTACTTCTGAAGTTGAAACAACATCCTTGCACTTCCAGTGGCTTTACTTGCAGGTTGAAGTCCCCTTTCTTGAAAGGGCATCACAGCAAGGTGAGATGAAAGCCAAACTGCACAAAGCAGCGTTTGGAGGCATTAACTGGAGCAAACAGAGGGACTGTCCCCGCAGTGCTTGGGGGCTGCCACAAGACCCACAGTGCTTGGGTTACAGCTAATCCCCAGCTGCAAGAGACAATGGCACCACAACCTCCACAAAGGCTCTCAGCTCTGACAGGTGCCCCACCTGTGCTGAGGTTTAAATCACAGTGTGGCAGAGGGAACGTCCCACCTCCTGTCACTCCTCCCCTTGGAAACTCCCATTACAGCTCCAGCCAGAGCAGCTTTGCCCTCATTTTCTCCAAAAAGACCAAACATGACTTTCACCCCTTTGTCTGAGTGCTTTTTTCCCTTTGTCATCTTTCATCTCTCTGAGAGATCTGAATGCAGGAAGTGCAATTTATTTGTTGTGGATTATGAGTCTACTACTTCTCTCCTGACTGGTGAAAACAGGAGTAAATCCACTGAGAGCCATATAATTATACTGACAAAAATCAGAGAGTCTTTCCCCTTTTCTGGGCAGTTTCAGAAGTGATAGTCCAGAATAACTGCACAGGTGCATCAGTCCAACATTAATATTTAACTGCTTAAGGTGTGAGTTACTGATCTGAACTTGTTGTTATGTCACGCATTATAAAGTTTCCTTTCCTACCAAAAATATTATTCTTTAGATTGAAATTTGTTTCTGTCCTTCAGAATATCTTCAACAAGGCCAAAATGGCAAAGTGCCTCTTACAATTCCAACTTCTACAGTAAGTGCAAACACTGTTTGAACCCTTCTCAAAATTTTTCTCTTTGTTAATGTGGAGGCATGCTCTACCCAGAAGAAATATTTATTATGGAGAATCCCCTCCTTAGAGTAGTCAGTCAAGATTTTCTGATCCAATAATAAACACTTTTTGGCCAAATAAGCAATTTAGAACCTCACAATGCTCAGGGCAGGCTGACTGCCTAGTGAATTAATAATTTATAACAAATAAAAAGAAAATGGTTATAAGAGATACCAAGAGATGCAGTAAAACATGATGACACTTAAAAGAACAAAAAAACTTGATGATCTGACTTGTTTCCATATGATAATACAAACCAGATATTTCTTTGGTGCCATTTGGTTTATAAACTCAGGTTTCCACAACACAAGCAGAAAACAGCAAGTAGATTAATCCTGCACAATTTCCAGTTTGTTTTCATCTCTACATCCTGTGGGGTCCTTTTGCCATGACCGTTCTGGTCCATGCTCATGGCTCTTCCTCCCAGTTTCTTGCTGCCTCCTGGCAGATCCCAGGG
Organism: Hafferia zeledoni; assembly: GCA_035583235.1. Taxonomy (NCBI): domain Eukaryota; kingdom Metazoa; phylum Chordata; class Aves; order Passeriformes; family Thamnophilidae; genus Hafferia; species Hafferia zeledoni. The sequence continues at coordinate 18,104,175 of JAWWEV010000152.1, read as the reverse complement.
GTTCCCAGGGAACTCAGCCAGGATCCTAAACAAGGAGCTTGTACTTGCTAAGCCTCTAATACTCATTTTCCTTAGTATTTTTCCTCCATCAATCTAAATTTAATCATAATAAATTCTTAGCTATGCACCTCTTTCCCCCTTGGATCTGAGGCTTCCCCTGATCAGAATTGGACGGTCACATAAATTCCTGCACACCTTAACCTGCAACCGAAGCCAAGCACTCCCTGTCCCAGCAGCCATTATCTGCTGGTCAGAACATGAAAATAGCTCCCAGTTATGCTGCAATTTCCTGCCATTCCATTGGGTTGGTGAGGGGAAATAATTCACCTCCTGCTCTCCAGCTGGCAGCCAGAGTGGCACCCTCAAAGTGGGTACTGTGTGAGCAAAGCCTTACCCAAAGCCTGAAGGACAAAGGCCTGCTTGGGACAGTCTTGGCACAGCAGATTTTGAAGAAGTGCAGATGAGACAAATTGGTCTGAGGTTATCAAATTGAGGTAAGAACAGAGAAGGGAAATCAATGCAGTGGTAGTTTGCCACTGGCAGGAGTAAGCTCTGTATGGAAATGATCTCGGAGGTCTCTTCCAACCCAACTGATTCTATGATTCTATATTGCTGTCACTGCAGCACATCCAGTCCCCACAGTTCTGTCAAGGAGAACTTGTAATCTACAGCTCTACTGAGCAGCAGAATTAAACTTTTTCTTACCAAAACTCAAAACAAGAATTCAAAATTTCAAATTTTCATAGATGGATATTGATTCCCACAAAAATGGAAAACCACTGCCACATGAACAGCCCTAATTGCCCAAGTGCAACTGCCACCATCTGCAAGAGGAAAGCCTGGGAATATTCTGGAAACAACCAGAATGATCATGGACTTCTCATCCCTTTTTTGTCTCCACATTCTTTTAAAGCTTGTGGATTGATTGAAACCTATCTCCTCCTGTAATATCCTTATGTTTCCACAAAACAGCAGATCTGGACTGGAAAAAAGTCTTCACCTAAGTGTTTCCAACCCCCTTTCCCAGAGAGGTTTCAGGGCTGACAGAGACTACCAAGCCTGCTTACTTCATTCAGCAGGTAATCAGCAGAACTCAAAGCAGAGGACAGGATTTTGACTCCCAGCCACGCTGGATTTCAGGCCAATTACAAAGATAAGTGGACAACTTGAAGTCATCAGCATGTTATATGTTTCACCAGAAAATATTCATCTTCTTTATGGATCCACATTGACTGTAGAAAACACCCTACACAGGGGGATGAATTTCACTCTACTGAATTATTTTGGTATCAGCAGCTTAGGATTCACTGGGAGCCCTAAGTACAAGCCAATATTTAATTGTTGTAGTTTTCAGTAATCATAATAAAGAGACAAGACCCTGATCCAAGTTATTTACAGTCTAAACAAGACTGGAAATAGCAAGGAAACACTAGACAAGTATTGATGACTATAAACAGAATTAACCTCAGGAAACCAGGAGGCTGTTGCAGAAGATTTTCATGCATGTAGAAACACAAAGTTCAGCTTATTTTGGGGTGCTCTCCAAAATGTGAAGGAGGCAAAAGTGAGAACACAAAGGTACTTTATCTGGAAATCCTTTGAGCACATGACAATGTCACATCTTGACTCTAAAAGAGGGACAAAAATTTCAGGAGGAGACATAGAAATAAAGACACCAGAAGGCAAAAGAAATCAGGAGGCACCAATATGGGGAAATAAGTGGACAAAGGAGAAAAGGGAAGTTAAGGAGTGAACTGGAAGTGGTACAAGGATTGCTGGGCTTGAGATGGGCAACACTGACAGAGCTGCAGCTGTTTTGCTGAGGAGAGAACAGAAGTGATGGGTACAGCCCAGTGTGGGATAATTCTGAAGTCAGAGAACATGTGCTTTGAGTTTAATCCAACTGCAGAGTTCTGGCAGACATGCTGCACTTACAGAGGCAAATACATCAACTTCAGGGTTTGAGCAGCTGTGCTGCCCTGTAATTCCCCATCCCCTGAAGTGTTGTGCACTTGTACCCCTTTCTCTCACCTGCAGAAAGCACATCCCTCAGACCAGACCAGGCTTTCCATCCAAAGCCAACTAACAGCTCCTGCCCACTGGAATTTTCTTTGAGATATACTGTCATTTTCCACTTGTTCTGCCCATTTTCTTCTTAATCAAACACACATTGAAGCGTCTTCCTGGGAAGGCCAAGCCATAGGAGCAGGAACGAAGACCCTCTGCTTCAGCTGACAAGCTTCTTCACAATTCAAACTTCTTCTCCCAGACCCACCAGCTCTGCTCCAATACCACCAAGACTTTCAGCAATAGCTTCACCCAGTGCATCAGAGCTGACTGAAACAGCAGCAACACAAACCCACCACCAACTGCCCTTTTCTCCCAGCCCAGGTGAGGGTTCTCCTGACCCACTTCAGGTGGTGCTCAGCAGCTCTCCCCAGCAATGCCAGGCTGCCAGGCCTCCTTCAGGGGCCAGCAGGAGGCAACACCTGCACCTTTCCCCACAAACCCAGCCAGGCTTTTGCCCCAGCTCAGCTCATTGACAACAGGGGTTGGTGATACATCCCCTCCTAACCATGGCCCACACTTTCTTAAGCCACAAACCTTTTGGTGTGGGAGCACAGCACCAGGGCCCCAGGGGGAAAGGGATGGTGGCAGTCAGGGCTGGCACAGTCCCCTTGAAGCCAAAGGGGAGAAAAGGATAGAATCATAGAATCACCTGGGTTGGAAGAATCATAGAATCAGCTGGGACCTCTGAGATCATCAAGTCCAACCCTTGATCCAACCCCACTGTGATCACCAGATCATGGCACTCAGTGCCACGGCCAGTCTCAGCTTAAACACCTCCAGGGATGGAGAATCCACCCTCTCTCTGGGCAGACCATTCCAATGCCTGAGCACTCTCTCTGTAAAGAATTTTTCTGATATCCAACCTGAACCTGCCCTGGCAGAGCTCAAGCCCCTGCTCTCTTGTTCTCCTGCTGGTTGCCTGAGAGAAGAGACCAACCCACACCTGGGTACAGCATCCCTTCAGGGAGTTGCAGAGAGTAAGATGGTGCAACTGTGCTGCAAAAAAAGGAGAAAGCACTAATTTTATGCCTGGGGGGTTTTTCTTCCCCTGCCAGCTGAGGGACAGCAGGAGCTGCACAGAGGGGAAGGGAGCAGAAAGGAGGGGACCCCTTTGTTTTAAGGCCACTGGGGGAATGAGAGGGGCATTTCCCTGAGGCAGCAAGTACAGATGAGGGTGAACACTGCTTCCCTCGTGTCCCTTGATCTAGGGCCTCTCTCTGCTCATCATCAGCACTGCCATGGCTTGGGAGGAACATCCCACAGGGGATGGAAGGGGAAATAATGCAGAGCATGGGCTGCCCCAACCTCACACACAAAGGAGGTGAGAGGAACCCCTACCTGCTCCCTGCTCCTCAGGTGCCACCTCCAGGTGCCACCAGCCACCACCTTGCTGTGGCAGAGCTGTCTTTCAGCATGGGCTGAGTGCTGCTGCTGGAGGCACTTCCCAGCACCAGCCTCTTGTACAAAGGCATTTATTCTCTGTATCACCCAGGAAGATGCACTGCAGGCACCTGTAAATCTCACCTGCCCAAAGCTGTTACCTGCAGGCCTGGTTATTTGTGGGTTGGGTTGGTTTTGTAACTGCTGAACCCACACAAAGGCCCTGGGCAGGACTGGGCTCAGCAACTCAGCACCCCTGAGATCCTCCTCAGCCCAAAGCCCAGCAGGGTCCACACCTCCTCACTGCCCAGGCTGCCTTGGGAGCACAGAAGCTTCCACCTGAGGCCCATTTGGGCATGTCCCACAATCCTGCCCACCTGCAGCACATGCAGGGAACCCACATGGCACAGCATGAGACGCTGTGCAACTCCACAAAGGCGCTCCTGGAGCTGCTCCACTGAGACAACATTTCACTCTTGTTTGTTCAGAACCCTTGCTACCAAGAAAACCCAGCTTCCCCTGAGCTCCAATTACTTATTGAGGTGTTTTTTGGCTGCTCTCAGGCTTTATAATTTGTTTCCCTGGGTCAGGTTGAGCGCTGGTTGGCTGTGTCCTGAACTAGACTGTGACCCCTGATTCATTCTTCCACCAATTCTCTTCATATCTCTTAAATAGCCAGGCTGCTGCATGGTAATTAATGTTATTGTGAACTTAGACACTGGAAGTCCTAAAATTATTAGATTTCTGGAGGGCTGAATGAACCAGTATCTGCCAGTGTAATGGTATGTGGTGATGTGAGCAGAGAACCTCATTCAAACTGTGAATTGCTGACTTCCAAACCTGGGTCTGCCTTAGTATTCCATCTCTGTCCTTCCCTTTGCCCTTCTCCTTTCCCTGAAGGAGACTCTCTCTCTTTATTTACCTATTTGCCAAGTTAGGGAGGAGATCTGGAATGTGACATAAGTGCTAAGACTGTAATTAGCCAGAAAAATGCTTCCTGTTCATCTCAACAGACTCAACAAGAGTTCCCTATCACTTTAAAAAGACCAGTCAAAATTTTAAAACTTATATTCTGGGCAGAATATTTTTAAAACAGGAAGTATTCAAGATGGAATTGTCTTGACAGTGCATGCAGTAGACAGACTCAGGGCAGCTCACTTTGTTTTAAAAATCTAAATGGAAAAGTTCTGGGTCTTGCTTTTGTGTTTTTCTGTCAGAAATAAAGAATGTGTTAAAAACAAAGATATAAAAAAGAGGTTTTTTAGTGCTGGTGTATTAAGACATCATTTGTAATGCCCACAAGGGGGAAACTTGTGATTTAGTGCTTTTGGATGCAAAGTGTCATGGGGCATTAGGAAGAATCCAGCAAAGCTGCCTGACCCCAGCCTTTGGGAAGCTCCCTGTCTCACAGCACAGTCAGGCTCCAGACCTGCTCTGCCCTGTAGGAGGATCTTGGGAATAGATCCCACAGGAATTTGGACCACAGAAAGGTGGATACTGTCTTGTCCAGCTGATCTCCAGTTATTGTACAGTAAAACATTAATTCATGCAGAAGAGGAGAAAGGCAAAGATCACTGAGATCATTGCCAAAAGCAAATCAGATGAATGTTTTCTGTAAAATAAAAAAGCAGGTCACATATGGGGAAGCACAAACCTGAAGCTCTCATAGGAATTTCAAGGGAAATTCCAACAAGCTTCTGAGGAAACAGAAAATAGCCCATCATGTTCCCATGGGAAAAGTGAAAATCTCATCATCAGGATTCCTTTTCTCTGTGCTGTGGGACTGGAGATGCAGGATGTAAGACAATAAATATTCCAAAGCAGGAAAAATAGTCTATAGCATCCTATTCCAAGAGAAAGATACTTCAGATTTCAGGCTTATTTAAGTCTTACTTAAAATATAAAGAGAATCTGGGTATTTGATGAAGATATATGCTTGAGCCAGGCTAAAAACACCGCTTTTCTTGTACTTCAGAATTTCAGAGTCAAGCAAACAACTAAACAGCCCTTGTATATGCCCCTGGTGTCAGAGTTTCTCTCAAAACTTAACAAGAATAGAGTTGAGTCTCACCCATTTTTTTCCAGGAGATTAGATCCCTAAATCCCAGTTTCACATCTTGTACAGTTACTGATATAATATAAACCCAGAATTTTCCATCCATAAAGACATCAACACCCAACTCTGCCAAAACATCAACCTCCTGAGTCGAGGAGTGTCAAATGATGCACTAACAAAGTTTTATGATACATGAAAGAAAATGGCAAAAGGTTTAAGGTCATAATAGGAATATGATATGACTGGAAAACCATGATTAATTGAAAAATTGTTGACTATTTTTTAATCTTTTCATGCACATTATAGAAAGAGCTGTCTGCAGAGTCAGGATGAATTTGCACTATAAGAACCTGTGTTGCTATTTTGTTTTCCTGCTGAACAGCAGATGAACAAGTCTGCAGAACCAAATATTTTAAGGCAATTGGCCTCTCAGCCACCCTATGGCCATCTGGCAGTGACTTTTGAGAACTGAAACCCAGAAATTACCATATTAACTATAGGTAAAGGAAAAGGACTATTTGTGATTTAGGCAAATAATGAAGAATGTTTTAAATTTCATCACGTGACTATCTACATCAAGAGCATGTAAGAGTAAAGAGAGTAATTTATATGTGAGATTTTTAGAAAATATTCAACAGTTCTAAGGTTTCATCTTTAAACGGGTGTCCCAGTTCAGCAGGTGGGACTGGTTTATCTCTGTGTGGGTGTGACCAAAGCTGGGCATTCTAAACCCTCTGGGCCATTGCCCACCAACTGTTCCCAATGG
>JAWWEV010000152.1:18013887-18025367 GCA_035583235.1 Hafferia zeledoni | reverse complement strand
AAGAAAAGAAAAGAAAAGAAAAGAAAAGAAAAGAAAAGAAAAGAAAAGAAAAGAAAAGAAAAGAAAAGAAAAGCTACCTTTCCACTTCTTGTTATGCCTCAATAGAACACGTTGTAGCAGCCCGTAGGATTTCTCATTGAAATGTATCGCGGACACTTCAAAAGCTGCCCACAATCGGGAGAGTTAAGTGAGGAATGTCAGCTTGGACGGGGATTGTGCTGCTTTTGATATACATTAGTTAAGCAGCAGGTTTGTGGGTTTTTACTTTAGCCTGGATTTCACTGGAGTGTGATTGAACTTTGTTACCTCTTTCAGCATCTTAAGAGCTCCACTAAGTGCTTGTATGGATTTAGGCCTAGGGATATTATAACAGATCCAGAGGCTATGGAAAGCACAGGCAGAAGCCTCTGCAGGGTTTGGTTAGTCCTTCAGTGAGGAAACTGTTTTTTCCTCTCTCTTCCCGGTACCCCTGGGGTCAGCCCTCAGCCATGTTCAGAAACAAGGATTCAGAAACACGAATTTGCTATGAATCTAGAGGCAAACCTCACACTTACATCAGCAAACCCAGCCTTTACAGGAAGGTGTATTTGATTGCAATGTGACCATTCACATGACATGAATTCTATGCATTAAGTTCATAAGATTTACAGGATTATGTCCTTAACAGTAGTTTTGGATTTGGGGTATCCCATCAGCTGTGTCTGCCCCCTCCCCATCTTGGACCACTGCCATTTTCAGCAAGGCACAATTTATTTCTCACAGTTATCACACCTGAGCTTTCATGTAGATACTACAGCAGTAAAATCCCAATCTTTGCAGTGGGATGCTTGAACTCCTCAGACAGCGAGGAGCTCCCTGTAACCAAATAGTCAACAAAAACACTTCTGTAGATTTTACTGCCTCTGGAACAGCCTATATTTCTATAAAAAAACATAGATTTGGGCTTCATGTGTCAAGTTCTTCATCAAACATGCCCCTTTACAGTCACAACTATGACAGGAAAAGCCACCCCAAAGGCCCAGATTTGAAGCCTGGATTCCTCACCCACTGCAGACACAGGTGTGGGTGTTGCAGACAATCTGCTTCATGCCTTCACCAGAGAGCACTGCCCAGGCCTGGGGAAAGGAGCCCCAGCCAGGGCTGTTGGAACCTCCTCTGGGGGATGCAGGAGCAGCACTGGGCTGGGGGATGAGACCTGCTGAGGGATGGGACCTGCTGAGGGGATCCATCCTCACCATGGGATGGGCTTGTTGAGGGGACAGACCTGCTGGGGGGATCCTCACTGTGGGATGGGCTTGTTGAGGGGACAGACCTGCTGGGGGGATCCTCACTGTGGGATGGGCTTGTTGAGGGGACAGACCTGCTGGGGGGAGCGTTGCACTGGGGGGACACCCATCATAGCAGGAACCCACGGAGGGCATGTCCACTGTGGGCAAGATATTGCCTGAGGGGAGAGACCCACTGAGAGGACACCCATATGGGATAGACTTGCTGAGAGGAGCCCTGTTGAAGGAAAATTCCTGCTGAGGGGGTACCCACCAATGGGGGGCACCCAGTGGGGGGAAACCACCATGGGTGAGACACTGTCTGAGGGGAAAGACCTGCTGAGAGGAGAGACCTTCCGAGGCGATGCCCTCATGGGATAGACCTGCTGAGGGAAGAGGCCTGCAGAGGGCACAGGGATGCCCACGATGGTGGGAACCTACTGAGGGGGTGTTTGCTGAAAGGGAGGAGAGAGAACTACTGAGGGAATGCCCACCATGAAACAGACTTCCTGAGGAGAGACCTGAGGGAAGTGACCTGCTGAGAGAAGACTTGCTGAGGGGAGAAATACCCTAAGAGGACAGTCACACTGAAGTAAGAGACCTGCTCAGGGGACAGATCCGCTGAGGGGATCCTTGCCATGGCGGGAACCACTGAGGGGAGAGATCCTCTTCAGGGATATCCACCCGGGGAGAGACCCCACTGAGATGAGCCCCACTGAGGGGATACACCTTGCAGGGGCTGAGGGGAACCAATCCCCCACTGCACCCCGAAGGAGCCGCTGTGACAGAGCGGGCTGGTGGTCTGGGGGCAATCTTGGGTGTTTGTGGGGTCTCTGTGCCCCTGTGGGCAGAGGGCACGGACACAGCCTCGCTGAGGGACAGGACAGGCCGGTACCGGGGATAGGACAGTCTGGTGTGGGGGGCAGGACAGGCTGATGCCAGGGTCAGGACAGCCGGTGCCGGGATAGAACCGCCTGGTGCCGGGGGATAGAACAGCCCGGTGCCGAGGGCAGGACAGGCCGATGCGGGGGGCAGGACACGCCGGGGCCGGGGGCAGGACAGGCCGGTGCCAGGAAAGGCCGGTGTCGGGGGCAGGACAGCTCGGTTCCGGGGACAGGACAGCCGGTGCCAGCGCCCGGCCTGCGGGGCCACCTCCGCTCCCGCCGGGGGGACCCCCCGGCCCCGCGAGCAGCAGCAGCAGCAGCACCAGCGCCGTCTGCCGGGCAGCGCCGGGCGGGCTCACCCCTCCCGCAGGCGCTCCCGACCCGGCCAGCCCCTTCCCCCAGTCCCTCCCGGTGCCCCTCGGTCCGTCCGGTCCCTCTCGGTGCCCCCGGTCCCCGCCGGAGCCGCCGCCCCGCCCCGCCCCGCCCGGCCCCGTCTGTCTGCAGCGCGGCCGCAGCTGCCGGCACAGATACGGTGTCGGCGGGGCGGGAGAGCGCGGAAACACCTGTTTCCAACATGGGGAAGGTGGGGAGGGAAGAAGGGAGGGCGAGCGGCGCTGCCCGGCCCCGCCGCGGGCTCCGTCCCCTCCCGCCGGCGGTGACCCGGCCGTGCGGGATCGCCCTGCAGACAGACCGCGTTCCGGTTTGGCACGTTCGGCTGAAAAACGCGTCTCGATCCTCTCCTCACGTGTTGTTTCTTCCACCGTGTCCGTGCAGGGGGGAGTTGTTGGGTGGGGGCGCGGCCGGGGCTGAGGCGGCGTCGGCACCGACGGACCGGGGTCACCGACAGCCCCGGGGACACCCCCGGCTCGGGGGCTCCGACAGCCCCGAGGGCTCCGACAGCCCCCGGGACATCGCCCGACCCGGGGACAGCGACAGTCCTAGGGCCACAGACAACCCTGGGGACACCGACTAGCCTGGGGGTTCCGGCAGAGCTGGGGGCACCGAGTGGCCCGGGGGCACCGACTGACCCGGGCTGGGCCGGGAGCGGGGCCGGGGCTGCCGGCGGTGCGGGGCAGCCAGTGCGGGAGCGGGTGCGTGCGGGGGCTCCATGATTTCATCGTCGACCAGTGGGGACCTGCCAAAAGCTGTTATGCCTCACTGCGATGCGATGTGTAGCTTTTTCCTGCCATTTTTTTTATAATAAAAGCGGGACTGAAGCGGCTCCCCCTCCCCTCATCTTTTTTTTTTTTTTAAGAGGAAAAAAAAAAGCCAAATGGATCAGAGAAGAAGGGGGGGAAAAAAAGGCACTAGCCAAAGGGGATGCCAGTGAGGTGTGGCTTGCATTTAAATATCCAATATGTCAATGTAAGGGGAGTGTGTACGTATATAAAGTGCAGCTCGCATCCGACGGCGGGACACTGGATCCAGCGATGGGAGGTGCGGGCGGCGCGGGGCCGGGCCGGAGCCGGCGGAGCGGGGCCGGGCGGCCGCAGTGCGCGCTCTGAGCCGCCGCCGTGCCCGCGCCCCCGGGGCCGCTCCGCTCCGCGCCCATGGCCGAGGTGGGCGGCTTCCTCGGCGCGCTGGACCCCGAGCTGCACGGCTTCCCCCCCGCGCTGGGTGCCGCGCTGCCCCTCGCAGACTCGCCCGGCTTCCTCACCGAGCGCCTGGGGCAGATCGAGGGCCGGCTCCAGCGGGGATCCCCCACCGACTTCGCGCACCTCAAGGGCATCCTGCGGCGGCGGCAGCTCTACTGCCGCACCGGCTTCCACCTGGAGATCTTCCCCAACGGCACGGTGCAGGGCACCCGGCAGGACCACAGCCGCTTCGGTAAGGGGCCCGGAGCAGGTGCCCGCTAATATTATTATATATATTATAATTATATGTATTATATATAATTATTATAATATATTACCCCGCTAATATAAATCATTCCGGGACGGATATAATTGGCCTCCTAAACAAATGCGCTCACTCCCCAGCAATGTGAGAGCTTTTATTTCCAATTTCCTACTCTCCCTGCTCTCAGCCCTTCTGCAGGTGCACTAAAACGTGCCTTAGCAGGGGAGCAAAAAAGAAAAAGTAATAAATAAACAAACAAATAAATAAATAAATAAGGATCGTGACCAGGTCTATCTGCACCTCTGAAGTTAGTGATGAGGGAGGCAAAACAAAGAATTCCTCTTTGGAATTTTGTGGAAATTCCTATGTTGGAAAAAGAAATTCCTGGCTTTTTTAGTTGTTTCCTCCACACACACACACACACCCTCCTCCTTCTTTTTGGCCTCTGCAGATATTCGTGAGCTGCTTTCTTTTACTTGCATGAATTCCATTAGAAGAGCATCTCCCCAGAGCAGGCAGGGATCAGATGGCTGGATGGGTGTCAGGAGCTGGGTTTGGGAAGGTTCTTGGAAAGGAGAGGGGGAGCTGAAGGGGGAAAACCACTTAGGGGACCTCAGAAAGAAAGGAGAAGACGGAACAATAGGCAGAGCACCATGGATTTACCTTGTCGCCCGGGATACAGCTGGAAGACTGCAGCGCCTGTATCAGTGGCACACGAGAGCAGGGATCTCTAATGAGACTGTATGTAATCTTCAAAAAATGCATCCCAAGCCACAGACGAAGAAGTACAGTCGGTTTGAGCACAGCTAAGAGAAATTCCCGCTACTCCAGCATCTAGTGCAGGTGTCTGTGTAAGCTATCAACAAGTCCCATGCCAGTGATCTCAGCTATGTTGTCAACAGGTTGCAAGACGTGCTCACAAGACTTTTTATAGTTTTCAAGTGATTTAACTCCTCAGTGAAAGGAATTCTTTTTTTTTCCTTCTTTGCAACCGGTCCTTTCCAATACTCCGGGAACTGCTGGCGCTGCTATTGTTGGAAGTGCGAGGCAGTTTTTTGGAACAATTGGGAAAGCTTATCTCGGCACCACGCTTTCCATAAACACCAGGTGTGTGCATAGCATGTCCCTGCCTAAATCAACAAGAAAGTCATAACCTGCGGGTCAGAGTCAGGTACTGATTTGCTTGTGGGGCAAGCAGTCTTTAATTACCTTCTCAAACCACCCATCTTTTAACCTTTCATGCTGGGTTTCTGCCTTAAAAGAACTGAAAGCAAATCCATTGCATTGGGTTGGTTTTAGTCCAACCTGCCATGTAGTGTTTCTATTTTACTTATCTTTGTACAAGTAAACAGCTGGTTTCAAATGGCAGTGTTTGTTTCAGGTCCATTTTTTTATACAGATTGAGTAAAACAAGTATTTCCAAAACTGGAAAAACATATTAAATGGGCTAAAACTTTTCATGAATTTTGCACATTGAAGGTTAAGTCATGCAGTGCATTCGAAACATTGGCATTCCCTAAGTGTTTTAGCAGTCAGCATCCAGCTCCCTAAACTAGACCAGACTTCAGATATTATAGTTTTCTGCTTCAGGGTTTTCCCAGAGGCAGTGTAAAATAAATAGTTATTTGTTGTAATTGCGAGACAAAGCCCCAAAGGATTAGACTGGAATCCTTGTGTTCAGATAAAGTTGGACTAAGTCTCACTTCAGCAGAGACTCAAAGCAATAAAGTATTGGCACACAGTATTCACCATCTGCGTTCAGTAGCCATGAATATTTAAATTCCAGTGTTACTGGTATGGTTCATATTAGGATGTCATGTATCGATGCATTCCTAAATTTTGCATGCAGCACTCAGAAAGCAGTAACTTATAACAGGAATGGGCAGCCTGAGCGAGTCTGGGCACTCCAAAACTGGTGGGGGAGGCAAAGCCAGACAATGGGCTCAGGGGAGAAGTTTAAAGCTGCCTTAAATCTTGGGGCATCTGGGGAAATACTTAAAAATCCTGTATAATGGTTCTGTGGCTCAAGCCCCGTGGCTGGAAGGTGCTCCCTGATGCTGGGAGTGGATAATTAACGTGCTCCATGGATGGCTGCGGCACTGCAGGCACCAGTCCAGCTGCAGGTGGGATGGAGGGTGGAACCAGACTTGGCATCCCTGTCTCTCAACTCCAAAGGGATTCAGGAACAGACAGGCAGTACCTGCACCCTCCCCTGCACAGCCATCCCAAAAGCTACCAGATGTCCAAGACATCCACGTCTTCCAGAGAGGAAAATAAAGAGCCAAAGGCCCAAGGATGCAGAACAGAGTCCCAGGGTCCCACAGGGAGGGTTAAAGGGGGAGATCCTTTGGTACCACAGCATTTGGGGATGTGACTGTAGGACACGAGGGAGGTGGCAGCATCATCCACCCACACTGCCTGGGCAATCACAGGAATTATTCCCTCTCATCTGTCAAGGACTGGAGCCGTCCTAAATCACACCTGTCTTCTGGAATGCGATATTTTATGCTTGTGAAAACACAGATTCATGCAAGAACAATGGAGCACAGCTTATTTTTCCTAGAGGACGCAAAATGTGGTGAAGCCCTCTGGGATTTTTGGAAGAAAGTTCATTCTTACACTAAAGAAGTGCCCAGATTCACTCTCTGAACTCGCCGCTCTGGCAAAGTCATCCCAGAAAGAATAAACTGTTTTCAGAAAGGTATCTGTTCTCACTGCATCTGCTCAGAACCTTCCTCTACGAAGAAATAAGGGACAGTCAAAATCTGACATCAGCACCCCTCCGAATGGAACCAAGAGAAATTCATCAGGGAAATCCCTGCTGGAAGGAACTGCTCTTTCTCTGCCTTGTGCCTCTTTTACAGCAACATTAAAAGAGTGAACCCAACAGTGCTGCTTTTCCTGTACAGGAGGAGACAAAGAGACCTCGAGTTTGCACTGCAGATGAATGAAGGCAGCAAGCAAAGCTCCTCCTGGTACAAACCTGCTCGTGGATCTGTTACGCAGAGCCCGAGAGAAGCTGCTGAAACCTTCAGAGAAAGTTTTGTTGCAGTTTTGACATTCAGACCACAGTGCACCTGTTGCTGAACAGTTGTTGAGGTTTTCAGCCAGAGCTTTAGGTTTGTAGCCATTAATGCAACATCTGATGTTTCTGTCCCCTGGCTCCTGAATGTGGTGGTGTGAGAAGGGACAGGTGCAGGGGGCTGAACTGCTCTTTGAGGGATCGTTTAGAGTAAGGCGAGAGTGTGGGGGTCCAGCCACAGCAAACCCTGGGAGATTATTCAGAGCTTTGGTGGTAAATTAATACACTTGGAGTCTTAAGCAAAGCTCTCCAAGTCTTATCTGGAAAGGCTCAAGGGACAAACAGAATGAATAATGAAAGTGAGAAAAAAAGAGGCAAGTCTTGCGGGAAAAAAAAAGAAAGGAAGGGAGGGGGGGAAACATGTTCTACCACAAAAACACACCGCTACAATTGGAAAGGGAATTCTTGAGCTGGCCCCAGTGGCCACTCCCTGTGCTGCTGGAGATCAGATGCACGAAGCTGCAATTTTGTCTAGAATTGGAGTGAGTTAAGGACAGGATGGATATCCGCCCACATTTTTGCAGCCTTCACTCTGTCTCCTGACTTTTGTGGGTTTAAGTTACATTCTTAATGCTGCTTCAACATAGTCATCTTCGTGCATGTCTCCAAGTGCCACTCAAAGGTTAGAAAAGGGGAATATTACGAGGGATGTTGCTAGAAGAGGTTGTCGTGGGCACACCTGGAAGAAATGTCGTTTGCAAAACCAGGGAGTACCTGTCCAACCTGCACCAGATGAGGGCCTCTCACCTTCCTGCTCAGAGAGGGAAGATGCTGATGCTGCTCCTGGCTTGGTCCTTACCAGCTCTTTGGAGACCAGGATTCATGTGCCTCGTACAGAGTGTGCTTGTGGGCATACTCAAGAAAAGCTCTTGGTTCCCCTGCCTCAGGCATCCCTCAGTTTCTCAGTGGAATCAGCAGCATTTTCCTGCTTCCCAGGGGTGACAAAAGACAAAAGAAGCCCCCAAACACTGGTGCTGAGGCCTGTGACTATACCTGTAGGAAGGTTCATCTACTCATCTCCAATTTTCTGATATTTTCCACTTGAACATCCACTTGTCCCCAGCCTGGGAAAGACGCTTGGATATCTCTGAACTTCAGTATTACTTTTTATACTCTCCCTAGTTGTTGTCCATCTTCCTTCATTCCCTTCTTCTCCAGCGGTGGCTGTGCTCATTCCTGTCCTGCAAATGGGAAAACCACTTCAGTAACTCCCTCACAAGGATGGGGAGTGGAGGTGGGAGACTATCCCTCATCCTGCACATCTTCCCTCCGTGTTTGGGATTCTTGTCAGCCAAAAAACTACAATAACCACCAAGGGCTGAGCAGAGCAAAGCCAGGGGCTGGTTTGTGTGGCCTGGGAAGGTTTATCTGGCCTGGGAAGGCTGCCTTCTCTGCCTGCTCCTGGGGGCTCTCAGGGCAGGATATGCCCTCAGGCTGGGCCACGTACCTGGGCATAGTTCAGCCTGTAAAATGCCCACCCTGGTCCATAAAACATGTTTTGTGTCATTTGCTTCCCTTTTCGTCTCCAGGACTTGCTGTTCTCAAGTCCGTATTTCATCTCACTTGGCACCCACTGGTGCAGGGAGAGCTGGGTGTGGTGCACAAACCCCAGAGCAGGCAAGGCAAGAGGAGGTCAAGAGGTGGGGTGGGAGGCAGGAAGGCTGGTTCCTACAGCCTGCTCAGCCACCCACACTGAGCGCTGGGCAGAGGGCACAGAGGTGTCCCTGCTGCTGGCTCTGCCCTGTGGCAGTGGATCTGCAGTACCAGGAATGGAAAAAATCTTGTAAGAAGTGGGCTTGTGAAGGAGCTAGCTCAAATGCCTTAAAAACAGAAGCCTTCACTGTTGTGTAAATATATGTTACAAAATGGATTCTTTTGTTCTTTTTCCCTTAGTCACTGTCTTGTTCCCAAAATCCCTTGAGAAAAGCATTATCTCACTAGTTAGGACTGCATGCATCTGTCCTTGAAAAAGTTTCTATACCTTTTCTTATTGGCCCTTAGGTACTCTTTCCTATTGGTTGTTATCCCTGGATTCTTACTTGTAATAGTTTGAATCCCCCCTGGCTTCTTATTGGTAGTAGTTTGAATCCCCCCAAAACCTTTATATACCCCACCCATGATTAATAAACTCTCTCGTTCCTCTCCTGTGGTCTCTGTGTGGCTCTTTTGGGACACCTGGGGACAACGGGGGAGCACATCCCCTCCAGGGAACGGGTTCTCTCCTGGGACCTGGAGTCCATCAACCATCAGACTGCCTCGCGTTTGGGCAGCGATGCCGCGCCCTCTGAGAGCTCCCACAGCCACGTGTGGCCGAGCAGAGCCGTGCCCAGGCCGAGGGACAGGCAGCTGGCTCGGGTGGCAGCTCGTCACGCGGTGCCGTCGGAGCAGGGCAGATTCTCAGCGCGGCTCCGGGAGGTAACCCGATCAGAGAGCGCAGGGCTCAGTTTGAGGAGCTATATTAGGAGCCCTGGAGCCACGCTAAAGGTTACAGCAACTCTGCTGTCAATAGAGACATCCAGTTGTTAGATGAGAAGGGGAAAACCCTCTTCCTTCTACCTCTCAGCTAATTAATTCAGTGCTGGACACGGGGAGAGGCTGCCCGTGACCTCCAGCTGGGGAGATGTGATATCCAGAACTACACAGTCCCACGGCTGCCTTCAGGAGGTTTTCCTGGGGAGTTTGAAGGTTGCCACTTGTGATGTTGGGTAGGAGCTGTTTGGGTTTAAGTGCTTCATTAAGGGTTCTCCTGTTACAAGTCTTTCCCCCCTGGCAACAGCTGCTGTGCCCCTTCCTGCAGTGGGGGTGCAGCAGGGAGACCCCGCTAATGACTCTGCCAGAGGAAATGAGGCTGCCCCTCATTATTAAAGCATCTGACACCATCAGCACAGGCTGAAGCCCATGGGTAAAACAGTGACTTGCAGGGCTGGGGGTGACTGGGACAGGTTCTGCTGGACTGGGAAGAGGCTGGCAGGAAGCTGGGGCAGCAGGGGGTTCTGGCAGCAGTGGTGGCAGGTGAGGGTTCTGGCAGCAGTGGTGGCAGGGGGTGATGGAGGAAGGGCTGGCAGTGCCATCACTCTGAAGACTGCAGAGGAAGATGCATTTCTACCAGTGTGCTTTGAAGCTGGATTTTATTCCTGTGGTTTCTGTACACATTTGGGCATGTCAAGTGCCCCACTGGAGTGCCAGGATGGTGATGGTCTTCACAGACATCTCTTCTAGTGCTTTTTCCTTATTTTTTACTGAACTCATCACTTTAGAACTTATGGGACTATCATCTCAAATCAAAAGCCAAAATCACTCTCCTGGTGGAAAAAAAACCCCAACATGGTAACAGCCTTCTGGAATTTCTAGTAGCCAGGCACAAGTTTCTACATCTGTCTTCTTGTTGATAATTAGGAAAAAAATCCAAACGGAGAACAACAAAACCTTGCAAAGCTATTCTCATTAGCAAAGGTAGTCCCTGTTGGCAACTCAAATCCGCCCTGCTGGGGAGAAGGCCAGACTGGAAATCAGAACAGGTGGAACTGTAGATTTAAGAACAATGTTGTTATTTATAAGGAAAACAGGGTCTGTAGGAAGCTTTGCAAAGATTGGGAAAGGCTGGTTTGTGTTTGTTGCTGGAGTGTGGTGTTGCTTTTGTCCTCTGTGTGATGTTCAGTTCTGTTCTGTTCCAGGGATTTTGGAGTTCATCAGCCTAGCAGTGGGGCTGGTGAGCATCCGTGGGGTGGACTCCGGACTCTACCTCGGCATGAACGAGCGAGGGGAGCTCTACGGCTCGGTAAGATCCGCGTGTGCCGCTCCCAGCGCTGCAGGCGGGGCAGTGTCTGTCACAGGAGGGGCTGTGTCTGTCAGAGGCTCCAGTGCCCCTGGCTGTGCCTGTCACAGCCTCCAGTGCCCCGTGCCTGTCACAGCCTCCAGTGCCCCTGGGCAGTGTCTGTCACAGGCGGGGCAATGTCTGTCAGAGCCTCGAGTGCCCCTGGCTGTGTGTCACAGCCTCCAGTGCCCCATGTCTGTCACAGCCTCCAGTGCCCCTGGACAGTGTCTGTCACAGCCTCCAGTGCCCCTGGGCTGCCACAGACCCTCCCTGTCCCCAAGGCCACTGCTGCTGCAACACAAACATGGCACGATGTGCCCACTGAGGCTTTGGCTCTCGGAAACAGCATGGCAATGGCCAGATAAAGGCAGGGGGACATTTAACACAAAACAGGAGATGCTTGTGTGTGTTCACACCCTGAGGAGCTGCCTTGGGCTGAGCTGGCAAAATGTCAACTGCTCAATCATAGAATCAGTTGGGTTGGAAAAGACCTCCGAGATCATCAAGTCCAACCCTTGATCCAACTCCAATCCCTTTACCAGATCATGGCACTCAGTGCCACGGCCAATCTCAGTTTAAAAACCTCCAGGGATGGG
>JAWWEV010000152.1:17999549-18013787 GCA_035583235.1 Hafferia zeledoni | reverse complement strand
GTTGCTCTTCTCTGGCCCCGCTCCAGCCCCTCAATCTCTTTCCTGAACTGAGGGGCCCAGAACTGAACACAACACTCGAGGTGTGGCCTCAATACAGAGTCAAAGCCTCCCTCCCCGCGCTGAGAAAAGGGAGGGAAAAAACCTGGAAACTCTAAGATTTAAACTTAAACTAACTATATATATTTATAAAGAAAAGAGAAAATTAAAAGCAAACTACAATATAACACACACTTACACAAGTTAGATATAACAACAATTTTCTACTTCCCACCAAAAGTTGATTCCATCACTCCGGATCTATAAAGTACCTCAAAAGACTCTCAGCAAGGCAAAAGAGAGAGAATAACAATAAAATGTTTTACTTCCCTGAACTCAAACAAAATGCGAGTAGCAGTGGCAGCAGCCAAGGCCACTCCAGTAGGACTGAGCTGTGTGTCTTGTCTCTGCCTTGACCATGATGGGAGCTGAGAGAACTCCTCCCACTCTACTGTATTTATATCCCAGTTGGCGTCATCTGGTATGAAATATTTATTGGTTGCTTAAATCAGGTGACACCTGTCTCTTCTACTCTATGTAGGCCCATCAGGCCTACTGAAAAGGCCTAATTAAAACTACCCCAGTAACACAAAGCTGTGTTCTCTGCCTGGTCAAGGTCTGCACCTAAAGCAGACTTTATCCTTGTATTATGGCTAACCAACAGAAGCTGAAATTTGGGCCTGTTATCATAACATTCTCTGCAATTCCTTTTGGGAGTTTCAGTCTGCTGCTCATAATTTCCTAAAGTGCTCTTTTCAGACTAAAATTTTCCCTGTTTTGACCAAAAAAACCCCAAATGTAAACTCTTTCAGTGTTATGACTCTCAGTCAAAATGCGAGGTTTTAACAGCTGAGCAGAGATTCTTCCTACAGGTTCATTAAACTCAATTCCCAATTACTTAGCTCATTTCAATATAAGATAGTTATTTCTAGTTATCTAAAAGGATCACTTCTCATTTTGAAAACTTAATTGCACTCTAGAGAGCCATTCTAAGTTTTTTTTCTGTAGCTGCTGCAATTCATTGATGCTTTTTCTTCAATTCAACCCATCACCTGTGTATGATTTTTTTTAAAAGTCTGGGTCCTTGCACTGCCCTGGGTGAGGATACTGATTTTTAAGGACGGATCACAGTAAATGCAAACTGAAGCAAAATAAACCAGTTTCAAAACAAAGCAGGAGGCACAAACTTCCTCCCCCCAAATCAGCTCAATCTCATAGTGTAAAACTTCAAACACATCTGCTCTGTGTAGAGAGAAGCCTTCAGAAAGCCTTTGCTCAGCAAACAGTAAATCACAACTTTCCATCCTCTTTCCTTCTCCCGTTCCCACCTGAGACTGCCACAGACCCTTTTGATTGCTGACATTTATATGAGGTATTTGCCCACAGAGATTGTGGACTCACCATCCCTGGGAGTGTCCAAGGCCAGGTTGGACAGGGCTTGGAGCAACCTGGGACAGTGGGAGGTGTCCCTGCCCATGGCAGGGCATGGAACAAGATGATCTTTAAGGTCCCTTCCAACACAAACCATTCCATGATTCTCTAATAATCAAATGCCAGCACACACTGGCAACTATTCCTGCCCTACCTCATTTCTGTAAAAACTTCTACCCTAAACAGACATTAAATGCAGAGGCAGTGGTTAAATTACAAATGATTTGTTAAATTACAAATGGATTAAATTACAAACTGATTAAATTACAAATAACAGATAAAAAAGAAAATCACCAGGATTCCACAAAACACAAAAACTCCTGAAGCACAGTTCAGAAAGCAGGGCTGCATCAGCACCTCTCCTGTCCAACCTCAAGGCTGCTCAGCAGCTCCTGGAGCCACAGTTTTCACTTGTGCTGCTGGAAAGGAGGACATGAGACCCTCCCTTTGCCTTCAAACCCTGTATCTCTGTTTGTGAACTGTCGAGTTTCATGATGGGTTAATTAAATTCTAGAGCTTGTGTTCATGTTACAACACAGAAACAAAAATAGGATAACATTTTACAGCCCTGAATCTGGAAACAAAATTGACCTGAAGACATAATCTTGGGAACTGTCCCTGCCCATGGCAGGGGGTTGGAATGAGATGATCTTTAAGGTCCCTTCCAGCCCAAACCATTCTGGGATCCTGTGCCCCAGCAGCACCTTGACTGGACACTGCAGGGACACAGTCAAACTGCTGCTCCAGACAGTGCCAAAGTCACGAGCCAGGTCCCCAAATAACCCTGGAGTTTTAAAATCTGGGACACGTGGGTTGTACAATGATGGCTTTTGGAACTCGAAAGCCACTACAGTGTTCTTAATTAAAGGTCCATAAAACAGCCTGACAACAGCATTAGCATTACAATGGTATTTTGGGACATCACAGTGCAGCAGTATTTTTAAATTCTCAGCAAGTTTAGTATTTCCCTCCATGCCAATTTTGCCTGATCCATGTGTTGATGCAGCCAGAGCCATCCCTGCAGGACACGTGGAGTCCCCTCGGGACACACAGCCTGGCCCTGTAACCTCTGCCAGCGTCTCTCTGGAGCTTCCCAACCAGCTCAGGAGCACCACTAATACTCAGGGCAGCACCTTGCCTGCTGCCTGTGTGGTGTCAGGTTCAGTGGTGACATCCCAGGGCTTGGAAAGGGACAGATCACACCTTGCAGAGTCAGCCCAGACTCGCCAAACATTTTCCACGAGCACTGTATGCCCGAGTGCCCAGAGAGCTGGGGGTGAACGGGGGCAAAGCAGCAGCACACGAGCTCAGCCAGTCATCAGGTGCCAACGTGTCCCAAACAGGTGGCATCCGAGGGGAGGGAGAAAGCCAGTCTGTGTTTATTGACGGATTTGGGAAGAGAAACACATTGATAATCACAGAATCACAGGCTATTCTGAGTTGGAAGGGACCCACAAGGATCATCGAGTCCAACTCTTAAGTCAATGGCCCAGACAGGGGATTGAACCCATGACCTTGGCATTATTACAACCAAGTTTTAACCAACTGAACCCACAGTTCCCAGGTCTCAAATGGCCAGGGCTGTGGCCCAGGACTTTTGGAGGGCTCACAACTCACCTCAGAGTGTATTTAATTAGCAGTAAAACACTGAAAACAGGTTCTGAGCACAGGTGAGCCCCTGGATCGTGTTACAAAACATCTCCTGCAGGCAGTAACATTTACTGAGCACTCTGTGTGCCATGGACTGGACACATTCCCTGCCCAGATAGTTTTCAGTGTAGCACAGTGTAATGTCACAGCACCCTGCATTTGCAGACTGCCCTTCATCCCAAAGGCCTCCCATGTCCCCCTGGCAGTGTCCCTCCTGGACGGGGTGCCTGGTCCCTCTGTGATCTCTGGCAAAGCCACCCCCGTGTCCTTGTGGGGCAAGGGACACACTCCCCACTGCAACTGGGCACATCCCTGTAGTGGCATTTGGAGATGGGATGGAGAGGGAAGGAGGCTGCTGGTGACAGTCCTGGCTGTCAGGGCTGGAGGGAAAGGCTGGTTGTGGCTGTGGTGACATCAGTGCCATCCCTCCCCCCATCCCAGCGTGGGATGCACCAGCCCGGGCTGGCAAACACTCATCACATCACCCCTCACCACCCTGAGTCTGCCCTGCGGTCTGGTGTCCATGGGGCACTGCTTCCCACCCCTTGAGTGTTGTTATGGCCTCCCATCAGAGCCCACCAACCCTGCAGGAGGTGAAACACTCAGAAATGCTTTCATTCCTATTGTAGCCCATAGACCTGTGCCCTGACCTCCCAAAGCGGTGCTTGCTCCTGGTTTCCTGTTAGACCCTTCAGATGTGCTGCCTGGTGCCTTCTCACCCCAGAGAAGGTTTTGGGGGTACCTTGGGGGGGCTGCTGCAGGGGGAGGTGGCAGGACAGCCCCTGCATGGGACGTGTCTCTGCCTGGCAGCACCTCCACCCCAGCATGCTCCAGACTCCCACCCTGGCACAGGAACCTGCCTGGCATGTTTAGAGCTTTGATGTGGCCCTGTTGGATTTATTTATGGGCACTTTTATAAAACACACCCCCTCCTTCTCCTCCTCCTCCATTTGTTTCCTTCCTCCTCCAACTCCAGTGGTCTTTTGGTCCCACCTGGTGTTCATTTCCAGCTCTCACCGAGGGGAAGCATCTCCAGCAGAACAGTCCCCATGCTCAGGGCAACCAGGGGAAGGCAGCTGGGAAAATTATAGAAAAATAAAGTAAGGAAGGGGGGAACTTTTTTCTCTTTTAACCCATTGACACGCGTGTCCCTTTGTCCCCTCCCGCCGCTGCCCCGCAGAAGAAGCTCACCCGGGAGTGCGTGTTCCGCGAGCAGTTCGAGGAGAACTGGTACAACACGTACGCCTCGACACTGTACAAACACCCTGACTCAGAGCGACACTTCTACGTGGCCCTCAACAAGGATGGGTCCCCCCGTGAGGGCTACAGGACTAAGAGGCACCAGAAGTTCACCCACTTTCTGCCCCGCCCTGTGGACCCTGCCAAGATCCCCGCTGGGTACAGAGACCTCTTCCACTACAGGTGATGCTCCTGCAGCCGCCCCGGCCTGTACATACTTGGGCTCCCGAGCTTTTTCCCAGAGCGCTCCATTAATAGTCATTCCATCATTCCTGTAAGCGTAGATGGCCTAGGGAAGCACTTACATCGAATTCAGACACTGCTGTTCCTCCTTGTTTCCAGCGTATATCGACCTGGGGTTATTTTGGGGCGGGGTAGGGGAAGGGAGGGAACCCTACATGTAATCTTTCATTTGCATTCACTTTTTTACCCGGTTGCTACACGAGAGGCTGAATATTCAGTGTTACGGTTGCTTAAAGGAACAAGCAGCTGAGCAAACCTGATCACCGGGGGGGGGGGAAAAACCCCAAACCAACCTAAAAATGAAGAGAAGGAAAGAAAACAAAAGATCACGGAACTGCTGCAGATGCTGCTGGGCTGGGAGGGTTCCCTGCTGAGGAAAAGCCCTGTAAGTGGTGCCCTGCTTAAGCAGCCTGGAGTTTGCCATATGGATGATGCTCCATGGACTGGCCCTGATGTGTGGGGCTCTTCCTGCTGTTGGGGTCAGAATGGGGCAAGGAACATTATTCAGATGTAAGCATGGATACTGTGCATAAGGACAAAACTATTTATAAAATGTATATGATATTTATTTTATATATTTATTTATTTCAAAATAACTTTATTTTTAATGAGAGATGCTATGACCGGATTTTCATCAGGAAGAATAAGGTCCTACTGAAACAGGGGGGGAAAAAGAGTTTTAAGAGCTTATTGGCAATAAAATTGTCTTTATATTGTAGATTTCTTGCTAGCCCTTTTTTTTTGGCTCTTTTCAACAATTAACCCAATATTTCTCCTTCAATATGAACATTAAAACCACCTCTAAAAGGGCTTTGGTTGGTAAAGATGGATGATGTAAGCCCCAGACTCCTGTGGAAGGATGACATCAAACTCCAGGAGCCTGGGAAGCACCAGTGCCACTCTGGGCAGGAGTTTTGGGCAGCTGAATCACCTTGGGTATGACACAGCCACTGTGGATTTACTGTCCTGCTCAGTATCAGGAGGAGAAACGTTTGGAGCATCTGCTGCATTTCGGATGGACCCACCATTGCTGCAACCAAAGTTCTGATGAGACTCACCTGAAGCACCACAGAAAATCAGTGAAGAAAGAGTGAAAAGAACAACAGCAATTTTATCCCCCCTCCTGTGGATGAGGATCATCCCTGCAGGCAGCACCTGGATGTTCCCAGCTGTGTGGCATTTCCCCTGCAGAAGCTGCCTGGTGGCACAGCCCCATCACCTCTGCCCTGTGCCCAGCTGGGCTCAGCCAAACCTGCTGGTGATTCCGGAGCCTCAGGAGACACAGCCCTGCTCGGGTCAGGCCAGGGATGCTCCCGGGGGAGGCTCTGCCCTGCAGGTCCCCCCTGCCACCAGCACAGCCCCCGGTGACACCAGTGCCACACTGCCCTCACTGCCTGCTCAGGATGGCACAGAGCTGAGGGCAAGGATCCAGGAATGATCCCCGTTCATCCTTTGCCGCGGTCTCAGGGATCTCAGCACCCGGTGGGAACAGTCACAGAGTCACTCAGAGGAGCTGGTGCCGAACCGGGGCTGAACGTGGGGTGTCTGGAAGGTGCAACACTGAACAAACACGGCTGTGGTGGCTTTGGGGTGGGTTCTGCTCAGCGCCACTGCTTCGTTCACAGGATTGTTTCTCAACCTCCTCCTCGCCAAACAGGCAAGGTAAAACCTCAGCTCCTCCAGCTTCAGTCTGTGAATTCCCAGGACAATTCCACTGGCCTAGGGATGATCCACAACGAGCTGCACGTGCTGCACTGCTAAGGGGAGTGGCACCTGGTGCCCAGCCCTGCTCCCAGCTGTCTCTTGCCCTCTCTGCCACCTCCCGTGTCCCTTCGCTGTCCCAGCAGGTCCGGCAGCCACCAGACAATGGGCTGGGGATGGCAATGAGGAGATTACAGGAGCTTTACCTTCAATGATCCAGACATGAAGGAATTTAATCCCATGTTTGAAATAAAACGTGTTTATTTAGCTCCTTCCTCTGAGTCACTGCTGAAACATCCCATCCCCAGCCGCCGCGCCGGGAGCGCGGTTGCTCACGAGACACGTCCTCAGGTGCACTTTTGACCTTTCCCTGCGTGAAGGGAAATCCCTCTGCCCCCCAGGATGGCCCTGCCTCCCTCCAGCCAGGGCTCTCCATGGCGCTTGAAGATAAATCTGGTGGTTAAGATCCTGCTTATTTTCAAAATGAAGGCCAAAACCTGATTGCAGCAATGCCAAATGCATTTTTCACCATCTCAAAGGGGAGATGATGTGGTCTGTGGGTGCAACGTTGGATTTGCTCATCTGATACCCAGCTCAAGGAGAGCCTCCTGCCACAACAGCTATAAAATGCCTTTTTTGGATCTGGGTTCAAAGAACTGATACTTGCAAAAAGCAAAAGCCACAGAGAATTTACTGGAAACTGCTTGGGAAAGGTTGGTGTCATCTCCTGTGAGGGACACTTGTCAAAGGGGGAATTCAGCCTTGCTAAATCCCACCCAGATGGTTTTTTCACAAGAATTTACTGGGTTTGGTCCTGGTCCAACAAAACAAGATATGTGACCTGCCAGAGCTGGAAGCTGAAGAGCAGCAGACTGAACAGCCACAGACTCCAGGTGTGTTTGAAGTGCTGTGAGAGCCAGTGGTGATGCACGAGGGTGGTTCATGTGGACACACTCCCCTCCCTCTGCCAACCCATCCCATCCCATCCCTGTGGAGGAATGGGCTGCTCTCCTGTCCCGTCCCATCCCATCCCTGTGGAGGAATGGGCTGCTCTCCCATCCCATCCCATCCCATCCCATCCCATCCCATCCCATCCCATCCCATCCCATCCCTGTGGAGGAATGGGCTGCTCTCCCATCCCGTCCCATCCCTGCAGAGGAACAGGCTGCTCTCCCATCCAGCCATTCCCCCACCTGCAGACACCGACTGCCCTTCGGCTGGGGGGGTGTTCAGGGCTGGCAGATGGATCCTGCAGCACACGGAGCCTCTGCTCCTGAATTAGCAAAAGGAAAATGTCAGCATTTGTTTGGGATCTCTGTTTTTGTGGTTTTCATGTGATTCAAAGTCACAACAGCCAACTGGAAAACTTCTCCCAAAGGAAGGCGAAGGCTGGTGCAGGTTCCCAGCAACCCCACGTGCGCCCCACCCCCAGTGCTGTTCTACACACAAGAGGCTGCAGGGCTGGAAACACCACAGCAAACAGGACAAAAGGCATCGCTTTCCACCCTTCTCCCTCCACCCGAGAGCTGTGGGCACATTGTATGGAAAGCATTATCCCAGGACAGCCATGCAGAGCAGGAGGGAGATTGGCACAAGGAGGTGGGAAATCTCCCTGTGGAGAGTGCAGAGTGGGAGGAACCCCCTCCCTGAGCCCAGCATGGAGCCAAGCACAGCAGCAGTGCCTGTCTCTGCCCAGCCTTGGCAAAGGGAGGGACGTGGGCACAGACCCACAGTGGCAACACACACACCCAGGGACATCCCAGCACAGCCCCCACTGCCCACAGTGAGCTCTGCTGGGTGGCAGGTGTGGCTCAGGGCTCCTCTCTCCAAGGAGGAAAAGGAGAGGAGGCCCCAAAGACTTACCTCTTGTGAAAAGAGCAATGGAGAGTCCAAACTGCAGGGATAGTCCAGAAACTCGGTGCTGGAAGGCAGGGAAGGTTCCCTTTGGGTGCTGTCCCACCTGGCCAAACATCCAGAGAGATGTGCCACAGCTGCTGGGCTGGGGCTGAGATGGTCCTGAAAGCACCTGGGAACGGAGCATTCCTGAAGGAGAAGGGCTGAAATTCCTGTTGATGGGGAGAAAGGACATCTGCACCCCCTGGGATAGCACTGGTTATTGCTTAATTTTATTTTTTGTTTTCCCAAAGCAAGTAACAGTTTCAGAACTGTTAAATTCTCATCATGGAAGATACCACAGGAGTCACCTCCTACCTGTGCTGGGCTTGAGCAGGAGCCCTGCAAAGCCAAACCCACAGAGGGGCTCTTCCCTCACTGTACCAGGAGGATTTGGCACCACGATGTCAGTGACTGAGTGGGGCAGATCAACACCTGCCCTGCTCCTTGTGGGCACCGGTGAGAACCCCTCAAAATGGACAACACACTTTGTGCACCTGAATTACAGCAGTAGCTGCTGGCCCTGACTCAGGCTTTGACCAGTGCCCCAGGGACCAGTTACCATCTCGCACTCCATCTCAGGTAGTTTTGGTGCACACCAGTCCTTAACACCCAAAGCCAGGCTGGTGTTTGAGGTCAGACCTTGGAAGTGGGTAGAACCTGAGGGGTGACTCCCCTTCCCCGTGTGCCCACCTTCCCCAAGCCCCTGTCCTTCTCCAGGGCAGCATCCCCATGACAGGCCACTGCCCTTTCCCAACACCCTCCTCCAGTCCCCCCCAAGCCACCTCAGCCCTGGGGAGAGCAGGACCTGTGTGGTGGCCACAGGCACAGCAGTCACACACAGGGTGAGCCACCCATCCCACCTGCAGAGCAGGAGCTTCTCCAGACCCTCCACAGCAGCACAGCTCTGCCTGAGACAGGCTGGGACTGAGTCCTGCTGGTGCCACATCTCCAGGGGTACACAGGGGGTTATTCAACACCTGAGCAGGTCTCGAAGTTCAGCTGCTTTGGGATTACATGGCTGGTGCTGCAACACCAGTTTTTCCATACTCCTCCAGCTGGGAATGTTTAGGACACTTGGCTTTCCATGAACACTGAAAATTTATCCAACTTCAAAACTATTTTTTGCTTGAACTGATGAATTCAATTTTATTTTCTCTGTGCAGAGTGGTTCTGCTTTTAAGGTGAAGACCAAAACTGCTCAGGGTGGGTGCTCAGCACGTGACACATCAACACAGTGCTGATCCATGTCAGAGCTCCTGCCTGGGCTGTTCTGACAGGGGACTGTCCCCAGGACATTCCCAACCCGGCGCTGATCCATCTCAGAGCACCTCCCTGGCCTGTACTGGACAGGGCACTGCCCCCAGGACACACAGAGACAGCCAACATGCAGCCTCCACACGCACCAGCCTACCACTGCCCTCCAGCAGTGTTGAGCCAAGCTGGCAGTCACAGGGCTATCTAACTGCCCACAGTGCAGTGCCCACAGTGCCCCTCAGAGCACAGCTTGGTGATCTTCACCTGACACTGTTTCTGTGGCCCCTCCTCAGCTCCCACCCCAACCAGCTGGACCCCAAGCACTGCCAGGAGCCACAGCAAATCCTCCAAGCCCAGGGAATCAGCATGGGGCAGATTTAAAACACATTGTCACACAATTTTTTTGCATAGGAAAGGGGTTTTTTTTTCCCCAACAGGTGAGATTTAATAACTAAGAAGTACAATTATGAGGTTAAAATATGGCAGTAGGATATCCTGATTTGATTAAGTAGAACTGCACTTTATTCGACCTTTATTCACTGCTGGGTGATAACTCACTTCTTCACAGACTGGCAGAAGCTGCTATTAATTAATATAACTTGACAATCTGGACCAAAACTATTTTCCTTAAATGAAATCAATGCCCTACCTCTGTTGCTGTAGAAAAAAGGAAGAGTTTAAACTCACAACACAGATTTCCACAGACACATCCTCAGGCTGAATCCCTCGGAGTGAACACTGGGTTGTGAATGCAGCACAAGGCACGTGGATGTATTTTGGTCACTTTATTAAATGAGATATTAAATAGTTTAAGTTTCAACTACTAAAACAGCACTTTGAATGGTGAAAACACAGATAGTATATTGTCATACTTGAATGCTTCTTCTCTTTAAAAACACATTTCCAGTCCTTATATATATTACAAAACAGCCTTATAGGAAGAGGGGACACCTTTTCTATAGTACTTAAGATATTTAATACAGAACTGAAAAGCCATCTAATAGAAACAAAGGCAAGTCTTCACAGCTGTATGATTTCAGCAGCCAAAGCTGATTGATGGACTGAAACATTACTATACAACTGGGACAAAACATATACAATATCACAATACTAAGCAAAAACGCTTTACATCCAAAGGAATAAACAGGTTACAAAATGTGGATAATTTAGCAGGCAAAACTGTATTACAAGCAACATTTTTCTTCGTCATCTTAAGCCATTTTATCTAGTTAAAACATCTAAAACAAATATAAAAATGAGCCTTTTATTATCTTACTGATGTATGTTCTGTCTTTAAGTACTGGTTAAAGCCTGATGTTATACTCAAAGCACATTGTTATGCAGCTAAAATGTCGAGTGAGAAACATGTATGCAAAGTGGTCCAGGTTTAACTTCAATGCTTACCTCAGATTCCTTCTTATGCATTAGTCTTCTGTTAGCCATGGTTTGTCCAGAATGAAATAAAATGTGCCTTTCAATGTTGCCTAAAACTTCCACATTTAAGTCTTTGAGTTACTGTAAAACTCCATTTAACATTCCCAGGTTTGGTAGAAAGCATTTCTCTTATTCACAACACGGAGGAATCTCTGTGAGAGCTGCCCAGAGTACATTTGCCTTCAAATGTTTGTCTCAAAGTCTCTCGTTTGTTTTTTCCACTGGGGACACGTCTCTTTTTACTCCCTCCCCCCAAATCAGAGTGAATTGTAGAGTTGGCAAAGCACTAGAACACACTGAGGGGCTTTTGCAGTATCTTGTAATCAAAGAGTCCAACAGCAACTTGTCAGCTGGGTTTGCACCAGACCAACCAGCCTCTGTTCGTATCACACACCTCGTGTCCATCACAGACTGAAACACTGGGTAAGATCTGCATTTTGAGATGCAAAACCCATTTGTCCATTCACGTGAAAACTCAAACTCCTGCAAGAAACTTTCCAGAAACCAAAACAGGTTTAGTTCATGGCAGCAAGTCAGAGGAGTCCAGCACTGCCTGGAGCCGCCGCCATCCACCGTCCCAGAGTCCTCTGCCGTCCAGACAGCACTGCCTCAATGCTCCTGCCATGGCTTCTACCCCCAGATTATCAACCTTTTTGTTAGGGGGAGGTAAGAATCAACCAAACTCCAGTCAAAGAAAAGCCCTATTTGTATTTAATTAGAACTTCACAAGCACAACAAGTGTGGGTACACAGAGTGTTAATGATATAGAAGAAACCAGAAATTTATCCCTGGCCTACATCAAAAAAACCCCCAAAACACCAAAAAAACCAAGCTCCTTGTGTGCAAATGCATGTGGGATGGGGAGGAGTGCATAACCAAAACTCTGTGAATGAAGTGATTTCAAGGTTCTGGCAGCTCTGGAAGTTGCTGCAGCACTTTCTCTGTTGATTTTGCATCAGCAATGGTTCTGCCACATTAGGGGTCTCTCTGGCAGGGCGTGACCACAGCCACCAGTAAGATTTAACCCCCAAAGCACCAGGAACTGGATATTGTTGGCCTGTCTCCCATTGCCGGCAATGGGCAGAGACAGCAGCACCAGCACTAAGGAGTTACCAGAAATGCGCTCTGTGTTGGACTCTGCATCAAGCAATTAAGTGTGTGATGGAAAAAGATCTCCCACTCTAAGATCATCAGCTGCTACTCCATCACATGGAACTGAAAATAAGAAATGGCAGAAGCCCAGGGAAGGCCACCCCTTCCCCAGGCATGTTTAAGGCTGGGTGCACAGTGTCTCTGTGGCTCTCAAGGTTCAGAGCAGTAGTATTTACGAATATTGCACTCAATTCTGTTTCAGAGAGTATTTTCAGTTCCTGTTTCATTCAGCACAGATGATCTACACAAGTCCAGACCTCAGTCAGAAGGAAGCTGGACCATTTCTGTTGTAACATTCCCACTAACAGAAAGAAATGGTAAGCAGAAAAGTATTCCATAATTTGAGGAATCAACTCTAATCAAGAACTCAGCTGTTTACAATTCACATGTCAGACTGAACATACACACCTGCAATCCTTCCTAAGCTTCCCAAAGCTTCTCAGCCATGGAAAGCAAGCGCAGGAGTTTAGACAGGAAACCTGTGGAGATGCTACTGTAACGGGAGGACTTGTTTTCACTGAAAACAACTTGTTATCTCCTGTACTCAACATATGTAAGAAGATTCTAGGCAACATCACTGACAACAGGGAAAACATCATGTCCTATTTAAACAAAGCTGAAACACTAATATGGAACATGGTATTTAAGGGGAGCAACCAAACTATTCTTTTTAATTTTTTTTTTTTTTTACAGTTGAGTTCTGTTAGGCCATTGATTCCTAAAAAAATAAAAGTTCTTTCTCTGATTTTAACAATCCTTTAGGCTTTTAGTGCAAAATCACATTGATTTCCCTTGGGAAGGCCCTGGATTTTTGCCTCTCATTGGGGGTGGTGCTCGTTGTAGGGGTGGTGGCTGCATCCCACCAGACACTGACTGATACATTCCTCTCACATCTATGGACTGGTAGCTGGAAGGATTCATGATTAAATTTGGAGGCTTTGGCATTAGGAGGTGGCCCATGGCTGCTTGCTGGTAAGACATCTGCTGCTGCTGCTGCTGGTTGTACTGGTGCTGGAGCCTCCTGTTCATCAGGATCCTCTGGACACAACCGATTAACTGTGGAGGGAAAGCAGAGCTGGGTAAGTGCACGACCCTGCCAGTGCTCCAAGTATCAGGTTCAGAGCTAAAATCAATTTGTTAGGGACAGCATGGATGGGGGGAAAAAGCCCCATTGTTACCACCATCCCTAATGTGATGGCATTCACAAGCTCATTACTGGAGAAACCATTTAGTAACACCATTTAGGGCTCAGCTCTCCCATGACTTGGCTATTGTATTGCAGGCAGCATTTAGGTGAGTTGCCATGGCAACATGGACTACACTGAAATTATTCCCAGGTATAAGTTACAACATCATTTGTCAGGTACCATTCATTGTCCCTTTGAAGTCCCACATGTGGACTGTCAGTGTTTGTTTGCCTGAGAGAAAACTCTTCCCCCACTGACATCATCTGGGCCACTTTCAGATTTTGCAAAGTAATTCTAAGCTAAAACAACATTACCAACACTTTCTAAGATGTGTTTCGTAAGTGGCTGACTGAGCTCTGGGAATCAGATTTCTCTTTAAGCCTCATGACCTTCCAGCAAACCAACTCCAACTCAAAACCCTGGCGAGTAATTTTTCCATGACCCTCTCCTGGATTCTCCCTCACTGAGGCCAAGCAATGCCCTCCAGCACAGCCCTGACCCACTGCAGCACCTCCTGTGAGTGATGCTTCTGCACCTGAACACATCCCTGCAGCTTCTGAATGAGCACATACAACAGCCCAGCTCAGACCTGGGCAGCAGCCACAGAAAGGGAACACATTTTACCATCTGCTGTTTGCCGAGGACATCGTTGTAAATGGCTTCGCGGCGCTTCACGTCCAGCTCCTGGCTCGCCTGCCTGTTCAGGGCCAGCGCCTGCACTTGGGTCTCTGTCAGGCTCATGTTTTCTTTCCACTGAAAAGCAAAGAAAACCAAAACCTTCTTGGCACTGGTGGTTTTAACAAAAGCCTGATGGTAACTGAAGTCCTGCATCGCATTCAGAGTTGCATCAAGAGTTAAACAAGCCCAAATTGTACTTCTCCAGAATCAGAACTATGAGTTATCAGTTCTTCTAACTGCTAATGAAGGTAGAATCATAGAATCAGCTGGGTTGGAAGAGACCTCTGAGATCATCAAGTCCAACCCTTGATCCAACCCCACTGTGATCACCAGATCA
>JAWWEV010000152.1:17975874-17987835 GCA_035583235.1 Hafferia zeledoni | reverse complement strand
TGATCTGGTAAAGGGACTGGAGTTGGACCAAGGGTTGGACTGGATGATCTCGGAGGTCTTTTCCAACCCAATCCATTTTATGATTCTATGATGAAGTAAGAGGTGAGTCCATGATGGGACAGCAGAGCCCATCTGCAGGGGAGACACTAATCCTGCCAACTTCAGTCCTGTAATACTGACCTCAAATCTGTTCCCTGTGAGAGTTGTAAAAGAGTTGTGAGCTTTGCAGTTGTTCAGGGAGACACTCACCTTTATAGATAGAAGGCTTATCTCTGTCAGACTTCTCCCTGTTAGCCAGCTCCAGGAAATCCTCTATCAAATCCAGAGATATCAGGGACTGGCTGAACACCAGGCTGGAAATAGGGACAGGGAAACACAAAATTCATCTCTGAAGGCATGAGAATTATTGTACTGCTTGGTTTTATTTCCCTCCTCCCTCTGATATGACCTTTGAGACAAACAGCCCTTCTAGACACGGGCAGAGTTTGGTGGAGTCTTGACCATGTGTGGGAAAACTCCCTGATAAAAAGGAGTGTAACATACACACATTTGCTTCAGAAACAGCCACAGCAAAATGAAGAGGGAATGAAGAACACTGTCAGACTAACACATTGATAAGGTCATCAGTAACATGTCTAGAACTGCCTTACACTTTGTCTCCAAGCTCCTCTGCCATTCGAAGGATTTCAAAGAGAAGAACCATTTTGCCAGAATGTTCCAACACTTCAGCATCTGCATCAGTGACAAAATCTTTGTACCAATCTGGTGCTGGGCTGCCAGGGTTGGAAGAGGATGCAGCTTTGCCTAAAAAAACAATAAAGATAAAAACATGGTCTCCATTTAAATGCTTTGAGATGTCTGAACAGAATTGTTTCCTCATGATTAGATGTAACTGATGTGAAAAGAGTTAAAGAGGCAAAGGAAAAACAGCATTTGCACCATTAGCAATTCCAAGGCTGCACAAGAGGTAAACATTTAACTGATCCAGAGACAGAAACTCACCCTGCCTATAATGTAATTAACACATTTCATCTCTGTGTGTGTCTCACATGCATATAGTCCTCCTCTTATATGTTTACAATATATTTGTCATCAGTAAGGGGCCAAAAAACCCCGGAATTCTCACCCCAACTGTCTCCCAAAAAACTGAATTACTCAGGGAAAATCACTGGACACACATGAAATGACAGAATCAAAAAATCACCTCCATGATACCAGACACAAGACAAAATCCAGATTGTTAAAAAAATCCCAAAAATGAAATGTGCAGATGCAAGAAGTTTAAATAATAACCTTCAAGAAGAGTTTGTATTCCTATGCATTGTATGTCCTTGCTCAACATCCAATTCCAGGTGCAACAAATGTGTATTTCTTGATTTTTCTACTAATGTTTATGTTAAAAAAAGACAAAAATCAGCAGAGCTCCTCTGTTAACTTTATATAATTTTATAGTTTTGAATTAAAAAAAAACAAAACACTGTGCAGCCTCCCTGCCTCAGGAGCTCCAAGCTCCAAATTAATGCCCCTTGTTTCTGCAGGATGAGTGGAATTAGGAGGAGCAGGAGCTGTAAGTATGGAATTCAGGAATCTGCCATGCTGCAACACAGCAGAATTCCTGACAGTTCTCTCCTTACCTTTGATTCCTTCTGTATTACACTCACCTTCATCTGACTTGGTTGATGAAGGGTTGTTGGAAAGATCTTCTGCATTTCCCTCTCCACCTCCACGAGATCTTGAATTCCAGACTTTAATGACTTCAACATCATTATCACTGCCACTTCCACTTGAGCTACACTCTTTTGTCACCTTTTTCCCCTTGGATTTTTTTTTCCTAAAAAAACCATTATACACCCTGTTATTTTTTTTTAAATTCCACTGCTAGAGAACATATTCCAACAGATATGTAAAGTACAAAACAAACATTCCCGTTTATAGGAATCACTTCAGTTCTATTAGGGAAATAAAGCCAACAAACAAAATAAAAGCCCAATTACTTTGAATAATCATCAGAACTTAAGCTCATCGAAGTTTCTTCTGAATCTGAAGCTATGAAGTCATCCATGCTGTCTTCATCAAAATAGCCCTCAAAAGAGAAAAAACAGAAATTATTAAGTATGTTCATCCAAAACCTTTTATTAAACCTTTAGTCATCTGCTTATTCTTCATTTAAACAATGGTAAGTTCTACAAAGGGTTTGCCCTGGGAAATGTTTTAAGAATGACAACATACCCAGAAAGAAAAATATGACAAAACCAGCAGCAAAGTTACCTCACAGCAACCAAGATTTCCATTAATTTGATGAAACTCTGCCTAGAGTTTGGCAAAGCTTCTTTGGAAAGTTCTCAATAGAGAGTTATTTTGATATATCTAATTTACCTTATTTTCTTTGCTAATATAGTCCAGCTGCAAACACCAAGGGTGAGTCCAGATTCTGCTCAACATCTGGAAATCCTGGAATAGTTTAGCTCCAGCTTTGCCTCTTCCACCTTCATTGCCACCACCTACACCTGCCAATAAAGTCCAGGTTTTAGAGTGAGTTTGCCACATTCTGCTCCCCCTTTGAACACCCCTCAGTGCAGCACTGAGGGTTCTTTCCACATGCACATCATGTTGGAACATCTCTTGTAAAAGAGCTCAAATTACTCAGTCACAGGCATTTTTTTTTCCTAGTTAAAGTTGTCAAAATTAGATTTTCCCCTTTTTGTTGATAATAAGAAACATGATTACATTTTTACACAAAAGCACATTTCTCCCCAGTAAAGGAGTAACTTCAAATCCTCTTAAAAAGACATCCATGTCTATTTGGGTTTTGTAACAGCAGCCCAAGGTGGAAAACACAAAATAACATTGGCTTTTAGGTTTTGGTGAATTTGGCTTACAATTTTTAGCTCCCTTTATTTAATGACTTGTAATGCTGCAGTTTTCTGCTACAATAAAAACCCAAAAAAAAGCCCAGCCTATTTGTTCATTGTCCAAACACAGATCAGTGCAAAGCAGTTAACAATGGTCAGAGAGTTAAATTTCTTTTTTCTAGTCTTGATTTCTCATTAAGCACCACATTAGGCTCCTGAAAGAGATAGTTTTTAATATTTATTATGTGGTAATTTAAGGTAAACCTGCAAAAAAAGAATGTTTATGGCACTGCAGTCATCAAGTGTCTACAAAAAAACAGGCACAAAACTTATTTGGTGCATTTGCTCAATACATGAGATAATCCCTCTAAACATCTACAAAGTATGTTCTAATTAGACAGCTTCGAGTATCTTCCCATTTGTGCTTTGGGAAATGGAATTGTAAAGGTAACAGGAATCCTCAGAATTGACTTCCCTCACCATGAGTTGTCCCAGGGAAAGTTGCCATCAGCAAGTTTTGACTTAGTAAGTCCTACAGACTTTCAAAACTCTTTATAACTGAACTAAATGGAGGCAACAGAAAGCAGAACTATGGCCATGAACTGGCAGTTCACCTGGGAGGTCAGAAACTGCACTCTCCAGAATCTAAAGGTGTTAACACAATAAATTCCACACTGCTATAAAGTGAGATACAATTCATCTTCCTAGTAACTAAACTGGAGAATAACCTGAACAGAAAAATATAATCAAAAAATTCCTCAGCAATAGACGTTTTAAGACAGGTAGTTTAACAAGTGCAAAAAAAATAAAATAATAAACTGGCCCAGCTGAGCATGTAGGACGTTCTGTAACCACTGCAGAAAGGGAATTCCTCCTCCATGCTTCACACAAAATCCTACCAGCAGTGCCTTAATCATTCTTGACTGTGAAATTCATTCATTCAATTATTATAAATGGTGTTTAAAAACCCAGAATTGCTCCAGAACCCGAGAGGTGCAGCTGAGGGACATGGCTGTGAGAAGCACAATGGCTCAGCAAACCTCCCCAGGAGCTCCTGGAGATGACCCTTCCCACAGTGTGAGTGTCACTGGGGCATGCTGATATCTCAGTACCCTGATAAACTAAAATTACAGGCTGCAGGGGCTCATCTCTAATGCAGTGACCACAGTAACACATTTTAGGGTTGTAGTTTTTCTCTTATACACCTTTTCAATTAAAGAAATTTGCTTTTTTTGTGAAAGATGCAAATTTCCAAGACAGGTCAGTCAAGATCTCCCTGAAAGCCCATAGAAAGTACAGTCACTGTGAAAACCAGACTTAGGGGTTTTGAGAGGAAAAGAAGAGACAGGTCCACAAAAGAGCCAGTATTTGACAAGTAGCATCTTCAGCTGGCACAGAGGCAGCAGGGACTGCAGGGCTTGGCAGTGCTTACACCAGGACAGCTCAATTCTGTATTCTCTCCCTCTCCTCTTACAGTCAATACCTTGTTTCTCAGGAGAGTAAGACATTAAATCAATTCTATGGAGTAAGACATTAAATCAATTATATAGAGTAAGACATTAAATCAATTATATTTTATATTTAGAAAAGGAAGAAGTACCTATGATCCAAAACCTGATGGTGGGCTGCTGTTAAGAGATAACAAATACTCTTCTTTCTCAAAAAGCCCAAATGTTTTGCTACAATTCAAGTGTCAGGAGCTAAAGTAAATCTTACAGGAAAGCAGCAAAATACATCTGTAGTGCCAATAACACACATAAAAACCCCAACCCACCAACATGGTGAAATGCCCCTAATAAAAGCCCAGAGAGAAGGGTGGGCACACACCTGTGAGATGATCCAGGTAATACTGGTACAGTTTGCACTGGATGGGAGTCATGCGAACCTCCAGGACGTACTCGTACTTGGGGGGCAGGAATTTGGTCAGTGCTGTGTAATCCTTCCTCTGCAATTGCACAGACTCTGCTTTAGTCACAGAAACGTGAAAACCACTCCCCAGAGCTAAAGAACTTTTGGCATCTTCACAACAAATGGATAAACTGCAATGATTCAGAAGCTTTCTGACCACAAAGGGAGAAAAAATAACCCACAGAATACAACCCAATTACAGGCCCTGTCAGCAGGAACCCATTGTACCTACTCAGTGTGGCTGGGCAGGCAAAAGTCTACGACCTGTTAACCCCACATCCACTTCCAAGTTCCTTGCAAAGCTGACTCCAACTCCAGCTGCTCTGGGAACCACTTTTATGGGGTTTTTTAGAATATTAAAACCTTTTTGGGTGAAAGCATGTCAAGCAGTGTGAAATACTAAATACTTAAGTATTGAAGTGTAAGTACTAAAACCTTTCTCTGTGAAAGCATGGGTAAGTCAAGCAGCTGATACCAGTGCTTGTCTCACTGGGGGACTCCCACTCTGGAGTTTTCTGATGCTTGAGGCAATGCAGATTTTACTTCTATTTTCATTTTTTTTGACTCTTACAGAGTCTACATCTCTCTACCCTGCCTTGAGCCAGGTGGCATATTGATCCTGATCAGAGACCACTGTACTCTGAGGAGTGAGGTGGCCCTGCCCCGAGCTGCCCTCCTGTGCAGTGCTGCACACCCTGGTTATCCTTTGGCAACAGAGCAGTTTTCTTGCAAGGAAATTATCCAGTAGCTCAATGAGCAGAAGGGTGAGCTGCTCTGCACAGACAGGACCTGCCCAGTGCTGCACAAACATGGCATTTGAACACACCAAAAATTTACTTGCTGTTTATATTCCTCTTCCATTCTGTCTTCCTGTACTGCTGTACAGAATTATGCATTACTGTGCTCTCAGTACTGTTCCTATTTCCAAGATTTTATGATAGGAGCTCTTTTACACTGCCATAACTTATTTCCCTGCCTGTGGGACTGTCCCACCATGGCATTCTCACCCAGCTCATGCTCACGTGGACTCTTGAATCAGTGACCAACACCTGCCCAGCCAGGGGGAGGCATCCTGTGCCTGCAGGGTGTCACACTTTGGAAAGCTTTGGACAGCAGAAGAGCAGGAACATCCTGCTGATGGCCCACAAGGTGCAGCTTAACTGAAGGGCAAAGACTCCAGCCCTTTTTCTGGAAGTTCAGGCAGTTTTGCTTTTTTTTGTAATCTAAGGTTCTTAAGATAACAAATTCTTCACCTTTTAGGAATAATTTTCTTTCTCTGCTCTTCCCCATTGTTCTGATTCTCTTAGATCAGAAAAAAGAGGAATTCATAACCAAGTGACAAACTGCAGATCACCAACTTTCTGTGCAGCTTTTAAGGCAGCTGAGTTTTTAAAAGTGTATTCTTAAACATGCATATTGAATTATATAAGAATATTTCAAAGCAACTAATGCCCTTCTCTGCCATAAAATTTCCACCAGGAAACAGGAAACACCTGTATTGTCTAACACATACGTATGTCCTGCTCAGGATACACAAATTCCTCAGTTTTTATTCAAGTGTCAGTGTAAGTTTTTCCAGTTACAACAAATAACGCAGAGATCTAAGAATCAGCGAAAATATCCAAGTCAAAAGAGTTGATGGAGCTCTGAGAGACCAAGTTGAGAGGCCTTTGAGTGCTCTCACCTGAACACATCCAGCCAACATCTCATAGAGAATGTGCGCACGTTTCTTCATCACTCTGACATCGGCCAGGGTGGAGTCCGCGCACTGCCCGTTCTGGATGGGATTGATGAACCGATTCCGGAACTCCTTAATGGAACCCAGCAAATTCTCCTTAATAAAGTTAACCATGCAGTGATCTAGGACAGAAAGATCACACTTGAGTTCCTCAGAATGGAAAGCACAGTACTGGGATTAATTCAAACAGAAAATAAATGTGTCATATTGAAATAAAGATACAGAGACCTCACAGGCAGCTTCACTGTATCAAATTCTTTTCTCCTAATCAAACTAAACCTATTTTTATCTTGCTGACAGACTAAAGTATAATCAAGGAAACAAACACTTCTTAAACCAGACAACTACTCACATTCTATAAGATTATTTTGCAGTGGTGTTCCTGTGAGAATTATTCTTCTCCTAGACCGAATAGAATTCATTGCCTTGGAGACAGCAGATGCTTCATTTTTCAGAATGTGGCCTTCATCACAAACCACAAAGTCAGGGCCTAGGAAAGAAATAATATTAGATCTCTCCCATATTTTATAACCACAAAGAAACTGACAGCCTGAACAACACAAAATTTGTTCCACTGATGTTATTAAAGATTTTTTTCTATGGTGGGGGTTTTTAGCACCACTTGGGTTCTCACCCAAACTTTGCACAAGCACTCAGAGTCCCATTCTGGTAAACTACTTGTGAAGTCTTCCTGGGAAGGATTAAATACACCCTTGCAATGTATTCCTGTTCAAATGATCTGTCCCTACAGCTGTGTGTTCATGTACCTCCACCCACCCTGCCAAAACTTGGGAAAACTTTCCTTCCCTCCAGCTTTAGGCTGCCACCTGCTGACACTCAGGTGAACCCAAACCCACCAACATTCAGGCCACCTGTAATTTTTCATTAAGGCAGAAGGTCAGTGTCAATAGGGACACACAGCACAATCAGAAGTCTTGATCAGATGAAACACAACCCAATGTCATTGAAATTACAGACAAGGAAATTGTCACTTTGTAGCTGAAAGTCACCTCAGAAAGGTCCTCAGAAGATAAAACCAGACTTCTACATGAGTTGCATAAGGAATGTCAAAACCACACCAAAATATATTTCCACAACAGGCAAAGCAACTCTAATAAAATTATTAAGTGTTCTAATTTGGGGTTTAAGGTAAGTAATACCAAACTTGGCAGAACAGACTTACATACCCTAATTGTTTTCAGATTTGGGGCAATTTCTGGAAGCTCCTTCTGTGAAAGGAGTAATAAAAGATATTCTAGGATCCAACTAGTCACTTGGAATGAGTGTTTTACCAGCTCTAAACCTCAGACCCTGAAGACAGTGAGGACAAGCTGATGCTCCATGAAGAGCCATGAGCTGGTTCAGCTCTAAAAAGGACAGTATTTGAGGTGCCAAAGGGGTGTCCATCAGCAAGGACTTATTAAGAACAGTTTTCCTCAGACTGAATTTCAACTGCAAGAAAGGTAATTCTAGGGCAGTGACCAACAACAGAGAATTAATTACACTTCTGACCACTCACAAGGACTCATCAGTGCCAGTCACCTTAATTGTGCCA
Organism: Hafferia zeledoni; assembly: GCA_035583235.1. Lineage (NCBI taxonomy): Eukaryota > Metazoa > Chordata > Aves > Passeriformes > Thamnophilidae > Hafferia > Hafferia zeledoni. Next base: position 17,979,782 of record JAWWEV010000152.1, on the reverse strand, counting down.
TTTTAAGGGCCAGAAAGGGATTTGAATCTTACATATCAACAGAAATCCAGAAAATATTTCTTTCCAAGCAGAAAAGAAGACTTTCAAGCCTAATCTAGAAGACAATGCTGAAAACCCACATAGGAATTCTGAACACACTTAGGCTTGTCCTTGATTTCTGAATTTACACACCCACCACAGAAACATTTCCCCATATTATTTCACAGTCTTTGCACCTTCTCTGTTTTGACAGAAAACTGAGTGGCCACACACAAAGTCCTCCTTCCATTGCAGAGAACCACCTCTAATAGTGAGAGATCCTTTCTCCTGTCTTTGTTTCATTAAAGACTGTGAGTCATTAACATGAAGTTATAAAAACAAATTAAAAAACCACCTCAAACTTGTTGTTTAGATAAGTGAATGACAGTAAAAATAGGGAAAAAAACCCCTATTTCAGTACACTTATTTGTCCTTTCTTTGGCAGGCTTGTAGCACTGTACCTTGAACTAACATCTTGGCTCCAGTTCAGCAGCAGGAATTTTCCTAAATTTGTGGGGTTTTACCCAAAAACGCAAATGCAAGTCACTATAGACAGAACATTCCTCCAAATATTATGAAGGAATGTAAAACTTAAAGGGATCTCAAGGGATCATTAGTCCACTTTCTCCATCTGAGACAAGGGTCAGGAGAGAGGGACAGACAAATCCTCCCTGACAGAAGTGGGAAACACCACAGTCTCTGCTCTCTTGCTAAAACACTGTGCAGTGACACCAATTTAAATGATTCTGCTGCAAATCTGTATAAATTCTGCCCTTTCCTTTTGCCAACTGATGTCAAAAACAGCTTTCAATACCCAGCTCTTAGATGATGGAAACTCTGTCATTTAGCTGTCCTTTTTCCTAGGCTAGAAAACCTCACTCCTGCAATCTTTCCTCAAAAATCAGTTTTCATCTTCTTATCCTACTGTATTTGCACCTTAATATATCGAAATATATAAAAGATGGATACAAAGAGATACAGACACACAGTTCTCTTGTTACCCTGGAGTCTACAAGAACTTGATACAACTGTCAATTGAAGAGCAGCTTCCAAGTTAAATAGTAAAGGAGTTTTTATTAGTAGCAAACACTTATAAAAAGTACCAAGTCACTGAAGTGCTGCAAGCAGAGCACCACCCACCAGCACCTCAGCAGAGGCCCAAAGCATCCTGCACAACCATTTGGGGCTCTGCATGTGTTTATAATCCTGCCATTAATAAATAAAATCAATGAACTCAGCTCTCCACCCATAAACTTTGGCTAAACCTTCCCCCTCTGGCCCCTCCCCAGTGCAACACAAGCTTTGACTTGCTGTGTATGTCACACCCCAGCAGGGTTGGCCTGGACCAGACACAGCATTAAATCAGCACTCAAATACCGATTTGCAGCATTTTAAATGGAAAATGCTCCCAGGGACAAAGGTCTTCTTTCCTCTCTGCAGTCCCAGCAGTAAGGCAGCACTTCCCTTCCAACCCTCATCCTGCCAGCCTGCTGCTCTGGCCATGCTGAGCCACCAAATCTTGCAATGACCTTACTCACCAATTTAGCCAATGGAAATGGCTCCAAAAAACAATGGATAACAACAGACAGGCACTCCTACCTTTCTGCAATTAATTAAAACAGAGGAAGATCTGCAGCAACATGAAGGAACATGAAATGCCATCACGCTGTGCCAGGGGAAGTTCAGGCTGGATATCAGGAGGAATTCCTGAGTGTGGTTGGTCAGGCACTGGAAGGGCTGCCCAGGGAGGTGGGGAGTGCCCACCCCTGGAGTCTTCCAAGCACAAGATGTGGCACTTCATGCTATGGGTTAGAGGGCACTTGGATGAAGGTTGCACTTGACCTTGGAGGTCTTTTCCAACCTTAAAGATTGTGCATTCCATGAGAACAATTATGGAGTTGTTTCAAGGTTGATTTTCCTCATGGTTTGATTCCATCCTACCAGTCCAGTAGTCCAAGAAGGGAATAAAACAGGGGGTTCCATGTTCACTTTCCACAAGGGAAAAAAATTGACAAAAATCCAACACATTTAATTTCCTCACTGCCCTAGAACATGACCCACACTGAGCACCAAGTTCCTGTCCTGTCACCAGGAGGCAGCAACTCACACTGTCCTTCTCTGGCTCTGACTTTCCTCACAGTGTTCTCACAATAAATGCAGCGATATCCTGAGCAAACCAGACACAGATACTGACAGCACGGGGTTCCCCTTCACTTAATGTTTTGTTTTAATTTCTTGCTTGTGGGGTTTTTTTGTTTGTTTTTTAGTAACTACAGCTTTAGTAGGAGGAGTCAAAAAACACAGTAGCAAGAAATGCATTTCCTTCACTGCTTAAATAATGTGTGTGGGATCAACACGGCCACAAAAATAGGCCACCAGCTGCTGTACTTGAGCTTCCCTGACTCCTCAGCAACTGTATGATTCAGTTAGCAGAAAATGAATTAATGTTTTAGCAGCTCCAACAGGCTTCCTGCAGAGCTGGAGATGCCAATTCCACTTGGTCAATGCCAACAATCACCAAGTTATTTTTTCCATTAGAATAAACTCTCTGTCTGTTGGAACAAAATTCACAGCCCTACTATTAACTGAACTTCACAAAATCAAGGTCACCAAGTACAGTTATCAACAAGGAAAAAAGAAAAAGGAAAACCAATCACACAGTGTTGATGTAAAGTCCAGTCAGTTAATTAAAATCCAAGAAAACCCACCTCCATTTACCCCACCCACCTGTCTGTATTCTCAATTTAAAGAGAAATGCCAATAAATCTGGAAGTTACAGAACAAAGATACCCTCTAAAAACAGTTTTTAAGGTGTACCTGCACCCGCATGACTAAGTTATTCTTGGCTATCAGTTCAGAATCAGAAGGGAAATCTTGCTATTTTGGTGAAACTTGCTAGTCCTAAAATTTTTACTTATTTTTTGTGACCACCTGATAAGATCAGTCATATTAACTTGGAATACTTTCAAGTGCTTCCATACATGTTGATGTAAGTTTGCTCAGTTCAGCTCAGCTCAAACCAGACATGTTTCTCAAGACTGAAAAAATAATTAAGTGCTTTATCTGCATTCACTTAATTAGAACATAATTAATTTTTCACACTTCTAAGGCACATTTTCAACGAGTAGCTGCCCACTCAGTGGTAGATTTCCATCAAGGACAAAGCAGCTTGTGGTTGTACCAAAAAGGCAGGTGAAAATAACCTTGGGCCCAACCTGAGGTTACCTCCAATCACCTTGCAAAGAAAGCAATGGAAGCAAAAATAGAAATTTAAAAGGAAAAGCATTTCCAGGATATATTCTTGAGGTCACTTTTGTATTTGATCTAATAGAAAAGACTGTTACAGAAATCTATTTACATGAGCAGATGGGGGAGTTTCTGAAAAGTAGTATCTGTTACTCAGAAAAGGCAACAAAGAAAATCTGATCAATCTTCCTGACGTTTTAATTTATTTACTTTGCTCATACACATAAACAAGGAAGGACAACATACACAAAATGTATGAATTTTTACTTACCTGGATCAACTAAAGCTTTATTGAATATTTCTTTAAGTTTTCTACTCTTCACATTCCTGCCCTGTGCCAGGTTTCGGTACATCTCGTAGCCGATGATCATCACCCCTCCCTCGTCCTGCCAGTGCTGCAGCATGTAACTCCTCTCCTGGGGGCGCTTCACCGTGGCCAGCTCCATCACCTGCCCAGGGAAACAGCCTGCAGTGCCTCTGAACACACTCAAACACTGCAGGGACCTTCTCCCAGTTCAGCGGGTGGGACCAGTTTCTCCCTCTGTGGGTGTGACCAAAGCTGTGCACTCTAAACCCTCTGGGCCATTGCCCAGCAACTGTTCCCAATGGCCCATTGGCAGCAGCTGCCCAGGGCACAGCTGAGC
>JAWWEV010000152.1:17952137-17975774 GCA_035583235.1 Hafferia zeledoni | reverse complement strand
GGCCACCAAACCCCACTGTGTTTGTGCCCCAGGGGGCTGGGTTACACTGCTGGGTTTGGGGGTTAAACCCAATTTCTGTTTGTGCCATTGCATTTATTGTAATACTTTTATTAAATAGCAACTCTGAATTATAATCTTTGTTGGGTTCGTTTCTCCTGCCGGTTTACCTTTAAACCAGCACAAACCTTTAATATTTAAGACTTATTAATTCAAGTAGATTTTTCACATTCCTTAGCCTATATTTTGAGTGGTGGAGCTTCCTAATTGTGTAAACCATTCAGGTATTTCATTTTTAAGAAACTCTTTTTAAGCCTTGTACCTCTAGTTTTTCTTCATCTTCTAAACCTTCTTGCCACTTTTCAAACTCATTCAGCCAGTTCAGGGCAGTGTTGAGTGGACACACAACCAGAGCTGTCCGAAAATCCAGCTTGTCACACAGCAACACTGTGTGGAGAAAACTTACTACCTGCAAGAGGAAAAAACAGACAGAATACTAAAGAAACCACTGGGGATTAAACACCAGGAAAGAAAGATACATCTATTCAATTATGTCATTAATTACCAACAACAATCTTGTTTAAACAGGCTTTTTCTGTTTCAACTCACTGCTTAAAGTTTAATACAGGTGTCTTCTGAGTTCATACACTTCCTACTCTGTGTTACACATCCTTCATATACTGAGCTACAGGCAGTTCTGAACTGCTGAAGGATTTCAGAAGTAGGGAACCCTCCCTTTACAGTTCACCAATCATCCTCATAAATTAAAAATTTCTATTAGGTAATTTTTACGCTTTCTCACGAAACTCACCCCAAACATCAAATAAATTCACATTTAATTGTCTGGAAAGTGAATTTCAGTCTTAAAAGAGTTTTTCACATTTTTTTCGCCGCATTGCCAAATTGTTGCTCCGCAGAAGGTTATGGAAATGTTTTCCAAGGATTCACCCTGCAGCCAGCCTGGCTCTGTGTGCACAGGACAACACCTGCTTGAGACTCAGGAAAAACCTTAAACCTTTTTGTGTCACTCAGTGCTGGGCCTGTTCTGTGCAGCAGTGACTGAAGGCAGGACTAGAGCACTCAGGAGCAGAAAAGTCAGCAAACTCCAGCTCTGCCACCACATTTTTAGTGTGACTGCACTCTCTAATCCACACTTTTCAGTTCTTCCTGGAGAAAATTTTCGTATCTGGCAAGTCTGATTTAATATACTGCTGAAAGGCATTTCAAACTGCAAGACTATGCTTAGAACAGAGCAACAAATTGCTTTGAGCTGCTGCAAGACAAAAGAAGTTACTGGTTGTTTCAGGTAAGACTGAAGCATCTGCACTCAGATGCAAAAACCACCCATGAAGGTTCATCACTGAGGTCCCATGTCCTGGCCAGCAAGTACCCAGTTGCCTCAATTTTCTGATCTCTACTGACATCCTGCTCTGCAGTTTGCAAGGTCTGCTAAAACTGATGGCTGATTTGGCTCTTTTGAAGAGATAGCCAACAAATGCCATCACAGAGCACAGCAGAATGACTGGCAAAGGAAGACAGAAGGAAAAAAACAGCTACCTGAGCTGCAACACCAGCCTTAAAAATGGTTTATGTTGATACATGTTCATTAACTATGGCTTGCTTTAATTATCAAAAAGTTACAGTCCAAAATGATTGTCATTAACACATCTGGATCACATAGAAAAATACTTTCTGCTGTGAAATATTTCATCCAACTACATAGTGTATAAACCTAAAGAGCCCTGTGCAACAGTCCTGCAAAGCATTGCAAATATCCCAGGAAAAGGTGGAATTTACTCCTACAGAACCACAACACCCAAGTTAGAATCAAGCATGTAAAAATGTATTCTTCAAAGGTGATTTTCAAAGTGTTCTACAGAATTTCAGAGTGTCAAAACACTGTGTCTGTCACCCCAACTTCCCTAAACAAATCAGAGCAGTATATGCTGCAGCTGGAGCTCTTAAAGACCTGCTGTCCTCATGTTGTGCACCACCAACCAAGACTGCAGCTTGGGTTACCCAAACTCTACCCACAGAGAACGGACTTGGTCCCTCTGATCACCTACAGCTCTGTGGAACTCACAAAAATAAACCCTCAAATCCACTAGCAAAACCACAATCACCAGAAAACCCAAGGTTCCCTTGAGACTGTTCTTTGTAGAAGAACCAGAGGGTTCTACAGAACTGAGAATGTTTTGCCAGTCAAGGCATTCCTGCAATTTGCTGGTCCAGAAAGATTCTCAGGACCAGAAAGTCCTAAATAAACTTTGCCTGAATTAGGTCAGAGAGCAGGATTTGCTATTTCTCATGTAACTTCAGCTTGAAGATCCTGGTTCAGAGGGCAGAGACAAGGATGATGAAGCCACCCAAGCCAGTGTGGCACAGCCAAGGCCAGCAAGGAATGCAGACACCTCCTGCTGGATTCTCTCTGGAAACCTTCTCTTGGAGCACACTGCAAGTCTCTAAAAGTAACAGTGAAAGGCATCAACCCAAGCCAAGTCTACTCTCAAACAGCATTTGGTGTGCTGACTTTGACAAACACCAACCAGCAGGGCAGAGTGAGCACTACAGAGAGTAAAAACCACAGAGACTCCTCATTCCAAACCCACACAACAGGTCCAAGTCTGACTGTGCTTGTCACAGGATCTCAGCACTATGTTCGCCCAGTGACTGCCAAGGGTGTAGAGCTGCCTGCTGCCACCTGCAGACTATGAATCCACCTATGGCACAAAAATGCTGAGCCCAATCCCACAGAGCCTTGAATTCCAGTGCACTGAGGACTGAGCTCCCTAGGAAAGAACAGAAGCTGGGCTTTGGGTCAGGGGACAGGGCTTCCCAATCCAGTGGGGAAGCTCCTACCACAACCAACCAAGATGGAAGAGGGTGGTGAAAAGGCATTTCTTCATATGGTTTGAGGATTCCATTCTCACTGTAGGAAGAAAATAACATCTTTGAGAGCCACCATCACTAAGCTCAAGAGTCTGTACTCCAGGGAATGGGCAAAGTGCATCCACACTTGGAGCATGTGAACAAAAGGATTTAGAATGAAGTGTTGCACAAGTGCTGGCTGCTAACATGATCTAAGTTGCTGGTCAAACTCCCCAGAGCACCAGGAGGATCTCCTGAAAAGGGACTTTCTAGCCAAGAACTACTCCTGGCACAGGAAGGCTTGGATTGATCCTGAGCTGAACCTGGTTTAGTCAATGCCAATGTCTGCAGAAGCTGCAATTACATTTCTAATGATTCAGCTCAAGCCAGGGACCAAATAGTTCCCAGCAGATCATTTCACTGGCCTAGCTGTCCTGATAGAGATATGGGAATATCTCCCTCCTCCAGAAATGCGGAACCAGCAGCAGTGCAGGCCAAGGACAGGCAGACCCTGCTGTTCTGAGCATCTCCTCAAGCACAGACAAGGTGGTCACCTGACTTTCTTCTTCAGAGTTCTTGAAAAATTCCCCTTCTCTTTCCCAAAATCAGAGGGAAAGGTTCTTCAATCAAATGACTTCTGCTGAAGGGATTCTTGGGAAGAGACCAGGCAGCAGAGGAGCCAGATGAGCAACTCAGCCCAGCTCTTTGCTCACAGCATTAGTAGTGATGCCCCATCTGGCCAGATGCAAACCCAAAGTTTGGGAAGGTTCACTGGGACTTGGAAACAAGCACACACAAGGGGAAGGCAACACTCCTGACCACCCCGAAAAGAGCATCAATACTGAGATGCAGGGAAAAGAAACTGGTTTTAATCTTTCACTTCTTTTGAAGGTCAAAGGCATAAGGTTCTCCAGGCCTGCAAGGACTGCAAGAGCCCAAGGAAAAGAGCTGTGAGTGTTGCCTGACAGCAACTGCTTGGGAGATCAGCTTCAGCAGACACATCTCAAGGTACCTGAGCTTCAGGTATTAAAGACCAATAGAAGTGCCAAGTTGTTCACTGTGCAGCTTTTAACCCACTTGTATGAGACCCAGAAATATGGAAATCTTAAGAATAGGTACAATATTCTGTTTCCAAAGCAATCCTTAGCAGTGTGAAGGAAAAGGAACATGCCCTTAAGCAACAATGAAGGCTTGAACCTGAAGATCTCAGGAAGCAAAGAACTGGGAAACCAATGAGAAGAAATAAAGTGAAAAAGGGGTTGAAATCATGCCAAGGCAACAAAGTTTCTTAACTGTTCCAAAAATCTGCATGTACACATGAACAACCACTGACAGGAACAAATTACTTTATCCCTCAACCCAGAAGAGTCTAAACTGCAGCAAAAGCACAAAGCATCTGACTCTAGACACTAAAAAAACCTAAACCTGACAAAGTCATAATTTATCAGCACAGCAAATAAATTAAAAAAGCACTCAAGGAAACAAACAGTTCAAGGAAAAACACACAAAGAAGGAAGAGAGTAAAATGTAAACCCAACCTGCTTAAGATTGTCACACTGCCTTAGAAACAGGATCTTGAAGCCTGTCTCCTACCCCTGTATCTGCTTGTTCTGAGTTCCACTTGGAAATAAATACAATCTCTTCACACAAACATTAGTGATTACCTAATTTAATTTTAAATATTTTTTAAGGAGAGAAAGCACAATTGTGAAGAACCTTCACAGCCACATGCTACAAACACAACCTTTTTCTCAAGTTTTCTGCACAAAACATTCTCCTCCAGCAACTATCCTCAAGTCACTGCCTATGACATATAAGTTTTATTATGTTCTGAAAGCCATTAAAAGTGGCTTTGGCTGGATCAGTTTGTGAGAGGAGGCCACAGAGCAGAAAACAAGATGACTTTTGTTTCTTACCTGTAACGTTTTCCCCAGGCCCATACAGTGAGCAAGAATGCACCCAGAACCAGGGGAGGTCTTGGTTTTTTTTACAGATTCACAACAGCAATCCCACATGAACTGAACACCTAAAAAAAATCATTTAAAGTTCTTAGTAAACATTCCCTTTGCTGAAGTTCACCCTGTAAGAGACAGGTGTGATCATTTAAAGATCAGGATAACTCTTAGAAAAGCAGATGTCAGGATAATTATGGATTCATTTCTGCCCAGTGGATTGTAGGTGGGATGATCTTTGTCTTGAACTTGATTATATTTACAGTTTCACTGAAGATGTGGCAACTGGGTTAGAAAATACTACTGTAAGGGCTGGAGATGACTGATCTTGGGGACAGGGAGACAAGAGAAGCCATTCTGGTATTTGCCTGTCAAGGAGTTTTCCCTGTGATTCTAATCCAGGATGCATAAGGTGCTGTGCTCACGGAGAGAAAAACACTTTGTTTTGAATTCTCTTTTCTTACCATCTACTTGGTGTGGTTTCAGTCTGGTAACTATACTCCTGTGAACCTGCACTAATGGTTCTTTGGTTTCTTCATCTTCATCCAAAACCAGCTTGGTTGTAATGGGACATTTCAGAGGGGAAGCATCCTCTATCTCTATCACCTATAAACAGAATCACAGGAATAGCTCTCACATGAATAACACAAGCACTTGAGAGACACTGGATTTAGCAGAACTGGTAGTCATAATTTGCTCAGCAAAGAGAAACCTTCAATTCTTTAATCTGCAGCACAACTGCCTCTGGCAGAGTCTCTTCCCTGTGGTAACTGAAACAGCTTTCTGGAGTGCACAGCAGTCAAATAAAACTTACCAATGTTAACCTCAAGGAAACTGCAAATAAAACTTGTGGCTTACAAGGCTGCATGTAAGTGTTTTGAAATTACTTATCAGATCAAATTCAGGTAGAAATATCTGTCTTAGACATCACCAATTCCACCCCCAGCATTGTACAAGGAGAACAGACCATACCTCTCTCAGCTTCTCTCTCTCCCGTTCTCTTTCTGCAATACGTTTCCGTCTTTCTTCTTCTTCTTTGAGTGCATTCTGTGTTTCTGTTCTAAGCTTATCATCTTTAATGATTTTCCTGATTTTTTTCCTGCCTTTTCCAGGAGATTTTGAATCATCATTGTCCTCATTCTCAGAATTACTCTGCTAGAAATTAAAAAAGTGCATATTAGCAAGAAAACTATGGCACAGACCATCAAAATCTTCACTCTTAGACAAGCTGCCAAAAATTCTTATATACACAGGTGAAGTTTAGCCAATAAGGAAAACTGTTTTTAAAAGTTAGCCAGCATGACAAAGGAAGTGCCACCTTACTGCAATGTGCTCTGAGATGCTAAAGACAAGCCCAGCTGTGCCAAGGCATAATGACAGCACTGGTATCATTTGAAAGCAGCTAATGATCATTTATAAAGAGCTATTTTTCTATTACAGTGGTCCTAGATCAGATCAGCTGTCACCTGCTCCACGCAGGCAAAGCAACCCTAGTAGTACTAAAGCCTTTATCTACAATTTGTCTCATTTACACTTAGATTAAAAAATCCATTTATTTCATCGTTATGCATTTCTATCAAGATCTAGAAAGGAAAAGTTTATGGTGTCATTTTACAAATTTTCGCCTGAATTAAGCCTGGAGAGTTGCAGTTTTTACTGCCCTTTGTGCAGAGGTGTTTGAGCTCCCCAAGCCCCTGAGCAGGTGGCAAGACAGAACTCCTGCCACACTCCAGAACCCCAGGAGGTACCTTGTTTTCATTCTCACTTGAGGAGTCCTCCTGAACCCTTATTCGCCTTCGCTTCTTCTTCTGTTTGTAACTGCGCTGGTTCTCCTCTGCCTCAGCTTTCTTGGCAGATCTATCCAAAAATGGCAGCAATTACTGACTGACAATAATAATTATTGCTAACTAGCAGAATATGCACTCCTTTTGTGCAGTTCCAAACTCCTTCCTCCCTGCCCCTCAGCTCACTGGACACACAGCAAAGGTCTCCCTCAGAAAGCCCTACAGAACCACCATCAGTTTTTTGCTGCAATTCACCATCCCTTAGTTGACAAGTGATGTATCTGGCATAAAAGTGTTCACTTTTTCTTAATATCTTTTTTTTGTACTGGCTCATCAAGTTGTTGTGCTTCCCCTACTATGGTGTCAATTCAAAATTCCCAGTTCTCCCAAAATTAATCAGCTGACACCAAATTACAGACAAGTCTCATCAAGGGCTTTATGAACTAATCCAAAGCCTTTAACTTTTACCACCTAAACTGCACTGTTAAAACCAAACCCCAAACTCAGGACAGGCAGAGTTGTTTGATTTATACCTTGTCCTTGGACGCTGGTCATCCTCAGACTCGCTGACCTCTTCACTCACTGCAGACTCGTGGAACTCAGAGTCATTGGAATCATCGCTGCTCACTGGAGAAACAAACATGGTTTTATGTGGAGGATCACTGCAAAGTCAGCAACCTCTGGCTGGGCAACAGTTTGAGACCAACAAGCTCATTTCAGACAACAGCAGACCCATCAAGCACAGTAAAAAGAATAAGAGGAATGTAAGGGGTACAGAGTAGAAAAGCTTAAAATGTAAGTACCAGCTGAGTTCTGGTAGATGGGGTATTATGCCAACAAGACTTGAGGTCTTTATGAATATATCTACATATAGTTTACAAGCAAAGGACAAAGTATTGTATCAGAAGACAAAGACTGTGGGTGAGGAGGGGAGAACACAGTGGGAACAGCAGAACGTCAGAAAACAGAAGAGGATTTGCAGTTAAACAGTAGATTTGTTTCAAATGCTTTAGATGTCATTTTACAATCATACCTCATGGAAAGAACCCTTATTTGCTAATAACATATGCACTTACATCTCTGCAATTATAGCTTGGCATTTCTTCAGGTAATGCAAGCTCAAAACTCACTCAAAAGGCAATTAAAAATACACCTGAACTGGCACTATTAGGCAATACTTTCATAACTAGTTTTAGGAACTATCATTGGCATTTAAAAAGGTAATTAAGACACCAGCATGCCATTTAGCACCTTTAATCTCAGTTTGACCTTGAACAGTGAAAAGTTTAACTGGTTTATGAATAACAAGGCTTAAAACATGGGGTTTACATACATGGGGAAATGTAGGATTAATCAACACAGGGATAAAAGGACAAAGTGAAATACAGTGTATTGTTCTACCTGAGGCCAGTGAACTTAAAAGGCTGACACTAAAGAACCCTGAGAATCAGCCTGGCTGCAGCTTAACTGCACATTGCCACTGTCCTTTACAATTCCTCCTCCTGAATGAAATGCAATCAGTGGTTCCATAAGGGAGGAACAGCTTGAATGTACAGTCTGATAGAAAGGACAACTGTCATGGAGGAAAATGCTCAAGAAATCCCTCAAATTGCCTCTGTCCTCCTGGGAAAGCCCCCAGAGCTGGCTGGCACTGGTGCCAGGACAGGCAGCCCCAGGGCACCTTTCCTGGCCAGTGGATGGTCAGCACCTGAGAGGTTCTTTGTTCATCTCACAGTGCCATCTGGTGCTCAGCTCCAGCCTGCAATTCCTGCACTGAGAGCTGCCTTCTGCTCCAGGGCCTGCACACAGCCCAGGGGAAAGACAGGAATTGCAGAAAGGACAAGACTAATTTTCCCAGTTTAGACATTCTGGGCTTGCCTCTGCTCTTTAAGGTAAGTATTGTAAGAGTCCACAGGATTAATCCAATTCAGAGAACAAAGTACGTGGAGAGAGCTACATTTGTATTCAAGATTTCAAATAAAACTATTTATCAATCGAAGATATAAGAATTGTAGATTTCATATACAAGGAAATTTACACAGAGATTGTAAAATCACAGTCTGAGGTCTCCATTCTGAAAAGCTTTGGACTTCTTTTAGAGAAGCAAGTACTTTTTATGACAAAAAAAGGTCTGGATTATGTACCTTTCCTTCTGTTCCTGCGCTTGCCCCCTTCCTTCTTCTCTTTGGGTTTCACCACCTTTTTCTCTTCCCCAGACTCCCCATCACTCATGGGGAGCTTGTGCCTCAGCAGTCTGTGTCTGTATCTGGGCTTCTTGGAGGACTCTTCTTCCTCTGAATCCAACTCAGAATTACCTTCTTCTTCTTCTTCTGCTTCCTCCTTTTCAGATTTCTTCTCTTCCTTTTCATTCTCTCCTGTCAGATAGAAGAGTCAGTAACACACACACACACAGGGAATTTTTTTCCCCTCACTTAAATGCAGAAATCTGAATTAATTTAGGCTAAATTCTGTGATTTTCAAGGGAATTACAAGCAACAACATACCAGTTTCTTCAAGTGCTCAGTATTTTGTGCTGTCTGATGCCTGTTCCAATCACTGGGTTAGCCAAATCTTTCCTGTGCACTTGCAGGACTTACTGTTCTGTACAGACTATTCCTCACAAATCCCTAGGACTTCCAAACTCCTTACAAAAATCAGACCAGTAGCAAAAATATAAATGTATGAAAGACTGAAAGAGATGATAATCCTCATGACCACGTACAGTGGCCTCTATTTGGCAACTTTGCATCAACACCAATGACATTTTTTTGATGAAAACTGAAGAAACTTTAACAATTTCAGTTCTCCCAAGTGACCTCTGAAATGATGAAAGGGGCCACAGCACCACTTTCCCAGATGCTTTTTGGTGCTTACCATCATCTGCTCTGCTCTCAGTCTGCTTTGCAGGTTTCTTCTTTCCTTCCTTTGGTTCTTCATCTGAAGATGTATCCTCATCAGAGGAAAGATTGGCTTTGATTTCTTCTAAAAGCATTTTCTTGGCAATTCTTTGAAGTAAAACAGAAAACACTATTTATTCCATTGTTCAAGTACATCTACGAACGACAAGTGTAATCCTACACCATTCAGAACTTCAAAAAAAGGACTGAAAGCTGAACAAAACAAAAGACACATGATGAAAAGTCATTGTGGCAAGACAGGGTATCTCAGCAAAAATCTCACGTTCAATGTAATGTGTTGATTTGCTTTCAGAAAGCAGATTTGTGTAATACTTTTTGAAAGAGAAGTTTCCTGCTTTAGAGCAGGATGGAGATAAACAGCAAATGTTCACATGTAGAGGCTGCATTTTATTGAGTCTATTTGGGTAATTAACTACAAGCACTTGCCTTACAGCACCTGTGGCACAAACCCTGTTGTGAATATGCACAGACACACCAAAGAGTTTGACCAACACCACAGGACCTGAATCTCACAGGAAAATCCGGAGTTCCTGCTCCACTCAGCTTCCCTAAAGGAAGTTTCCACCTAAAGTACAAGTGACTATGGAAAAATCATTTCTTCACATCCTCTATCAGCATAAAAGTCTTGTTCTGGATCTATCCAAGGCAGAATATAAAATGCAGTGGCAAAAGCACAAGGAAATAGTGGAGTTATCTGAGAACTTGTACTTCCAGGGGAAAAAATAATCCTAAAGGAATGAAACCAGGTCTTCCTCATATAAATATCAGAAATACTATAGTTTTAATTGCAAGGTCATCAATTTTAAATATTTTTTTCTAGGTCAAACTTCATGTCTTGCCTTTTGGGAGAATGAATGCACATTTATGTAAATAGCTCATCATGGGATTTTATACCAGTTAAAACAAAAATTCAAAGCCCATGGAATGGAACCGCAACCGAGGCTGCACCTGGAGATGGCAAAGGAACAGGCAGCTCCCAAGGGAAGCTTCTTATACAACAGAAAATTAAGTTGTTACTGTTATGGAGCACTGTTAACTAGGGTTTAACAATCACTATTTCATTTTCCAGCCTGTGATAAATCCCTAAAACAAAAGAAGCTCTCAAAGAGAATTTTCCCGGGGTATCTTTCCTGGTTTTTGAGGGATTCCAAATGACTCTCACATTCTGTAATTATTAAAAGATGGAAGCAAAACAGTTTAATAAACATTTAAGACTGTTCAGTGAGCCAAACAATCCACCAGCATCCAAAACACCTTCCCCCTCTTTTAGAGAAATGGCTTGAGAAGAAAAAAGCTGATTAAACCTTTACCCTGCAGAACCCTTGGTGAGCTTTAATTCCAACAACAGATCACAGTGTGAACCCAACAAAGCTTACTCAAGTCCATAGCTAAGTGACATCCTCTTCCAAATGCTTTTGGCATGGGGTCCTTCCAGAGGACTTGGAAAAGGACTTTGGGTTTTGTTAGTTTTGGTGGTTTTTTTAAACCCACCACTTCATGTGTAACAGCAACAGAAATGAACAGCTCCTTATTTAAGAAATTCAGACTATTTCTTCCATCTCTTAATGGTCAGAACTTTTCCTTCAAAATGAAATGGCTTAGAGTATCACCAAACTTCAGAAAAGCAAAAAAAAGGAAAAAATCCTGCAAGTCCTGCCTGTTACCACTGGTCTCAAGCGAATCAGCAAAGTCACCACAACTTGGATGCAGATGGCAATACTTACCTCTACACAAACCACCCTTAAAAGGCTGACTTTGGGCCTTAACAAAACAAGACATGTTTTCATTTGTTCTTGAATGAAGGACTTTTTAAGGGGAAAAAAAACCCCAAAGCAAATGTATCTAACAGCTAAAAATACCATGCACAAAATCTACTACCCATGAACAGATGTTGCGATATTCCCATTAATCTTCATAATAACCACCAACCAGACTGGGTAAACTTCTGAGTTTCTAATTACCTAGAGTAATACTGATTAAGAAGTTATTTCTGACATAGAAAATTAGTTCTATTTTTTATCTTAAGATAAAGACTCAACCACTTGGAATCAAACTGAGATGGGACTGTTTGTTGGCAAGAAAAGCCACATTCTCTTCACAATGCATTTACTGGTACCATGTTGGGCTAAAAATGGGAGACATTGTTAAGATGTTGAGAATTTTAAAAATGCCTTTTTTTTAATTAACTCCAAATCTGACAAGAATTAAAAGTGCAAGCAATACTAGCCCCAAACAGATTAAGCCTTGAAAATGCACCTGACAAATGGCTCATAGGAATTTGAATACATTGGACTCTTGAAACTGGCTTTAAATTAAAATTCCAATGAATGTTGACCAGGATAATATATGGTATTTCTTTTTTAAGATAAAACCCATTTAAAGTGACCAGGTTTCTAAGCTAAGGAACTTCAAATGCAGTTTAACATTTTAATAATTGCATCAACAGCAGCAAGAAAAACAAGCTACAGTAGTGTGAAATTCCCTCCCTCACATTCCTCCAGAGAAACCCACACAGATCAAAAGGGACCATAATATTTACTCAGGTCAAGGACATAAAAGATTCTTGGCCAACCAGATGTAACAGCTGAGCACTTATCAGTAAATTTAATTAAGAGGCACAGAGTTGTAAGGTGTCCAGCACAGGACTTCAGGTAGTAAAATCAACATGAATTAAAAAAAAAACATCCCTGCACTTCCTTCATCATCTGCTGGGACCTGAAGCGTTTGATGTTGCCCCACTCCATCTCACCCAAAGTCAGCGTGAGGGTTGTGTGAAGGGCACTGTCCCAGCAGGGATTTACACTGTGCCTCACAGAAAGGGGCTGGAAGCTCAGCCAAGACACATCAAAACAACTCTGGAACAAAATGATAGTACATAAGCACAGTTTTATATGAACTGGGATGTAGAAGTGCCTCCCCTCTGTAAGAACACCACCACCAAAACACGTGTCTAAGGAAGGAACTGACTGCTGGGGGTTTAAGTTATGATAAACAAGAAGAGCCTTCCCAAGAGAAGGCAAACAAGTTACCAGGGGTTGCTCAGTTACACTGCAGGATACTTTACATGATCCTTCAGGTGCAGCCTCTCATCATGTGGAGTTAAGTCCACGTGTTAATTTGCACCATTCCTGCTCCTGAATTTCAGAGCGCCAACACAAGGGACTCTTCCAGAGATGGTTAAAAGTCTTGGTGAGAAATGTCACCACCATAAAAAGCATTTTGCTTAAAAAGTCATGATTTTAAATTTCAGAACATTATTGTGATGTGCTATCACCAATCAGGTCATACCAACTCACACACAGTGTTCAGAAATCCCTACTGGTCATATGTAGAAACAAGGCTGCCCCAAACAAGCCCTTGGGCAGGGAGGAGGTTTGGATGTGGCAAATAAAAGCCACCAGAATCCCAGATACAGCACTACTGAATTAAATGGGCCCTCAGGGCATTACTGGAACATTCAGAACCCTTTAAAATAGATTTTAAGATATTAACATTTTGAGGAAATGTCATATATGTCTAAAAAATGATTGAAAACTGCCAAACACCTTGTTCTAAACACTGTGCTGTCTTTGTTGGAAGAGGCTGATTTTCAAGCTGTCAGAGTTGTATTAAATTAAATGCTTGGACAAGAAAAACGTTTTACAAAAATTTATTGTAACCATCAAATACTTAAAGGCATTCTGCATTAAATACACTATTAACTTCTTAATAAACAGAACTACTGCAAACATATCAAACAGTACCATTGAAAAGATCAGAAGGACCAGTAATAGTTACACAACAGAAGGTGAAAGCATACAGCACTGTATGGCATAGTATGACCCACTTGGATATTGCATTTTGGCAAAAATGATTTCAAGACTATTCATATTCATGTCATGCACATCCCCAGGTATGCAAATTAACAGAACATCTAAACTAGAGACTTGCAAACAGCAGAGCTCCCACACTACAAACACCCAGCAGGTACTGAGTACCCTCTTTGGCCTGGAAGAAAATAGGCAGCTCCTCTGAATCAGCAGATAAACTACTGAAACACTTGGTGTTGAGTAAACAGAAGAACAAGTTTTGAAGTTATTGAAATTTGTTCCATCTTTTTACAGTTTAGATCTCTGATTCTGGTGCCAAGCACAACATGGGATGAAGGTAAAATCAGACTGCAGTTACCAGTTAACATGTCTGAAGGTTGACAACACTGTTTATTGACAAAACACCTCCCCATCTCATAAACATATTCAAAATATTCCCTAAAGAAAAGCTTAACAAAGAGGCAGCTTAGAAACAAAGTACAGAAACTGATTTTTAAAGCCCAAATTTATATTACTGAGTTGTTTGTTAGCAATTAATTCATTAATTTCCAAAAGTAGGTATTCAGCTAATAATTAAGATCTGCCAAAAACATTTGTGTGGTAAATAATGAACTTCTGACAAAAGTATCTTGGTTTAGTTATCAACCAGAAACTCACAAAAAAAAAAAGAAAAAAGAAACAAAAAAGTGGGAAAAATAATGAAAACAGGACTGAAACTATAGTTTAAAAAATCTTGTTATTACCAAAGTTTAAATGTTCTGCTTATGACCCTGTGCCATCAAGTCCCTAGAAAGCACTTTCTTTAAAAGCTGAGTAACTGGATTAAATTTGATGACTGAAAACAAGCAGCAGCATTTTGATGCCAAACTGAGATCCGTAAAGGATATTATAAAACAGTGTTTTCAAAATTTACTTCAGCCACATATCAAAACGTACAACTCCGTAAAACAAAGATTCCATAGTCTAAACTGTTAAGGCTCAGAAGCAGAAAAAGACTTATCAGCAACTGTGCAAAGCTGGTCCCACACATGCTGTATGGCCAAAAATGAAAATCAGTTTCTGAAATACTGTATATAAAACTTTGTTGAACAACTCTTCAGTCTAAGTACAATAACTCCCAAAAAGCTCCTGTGGCTCAGAGCTGAGCGTGTTGTGCACTTACTCATCAGGAAACAGCTTTGCCATGTCTAGCCAGGCTAGTCTGGACAGCTACAATGGTACTGGGAAAATAGGATGTCTCAACTAACTGTATCTTACAGAGGTTCATTTTTATTGAATTGGAAACTGAAGCAATACATATAAGCCACAATTCTAATACCTAAGCAAAGACTTAAAATATATGTGTATAATTAGTCTCTTTGATCGCAGTGGAGCCTATGCCCAGTGCTTGTAGAATCAGGGCCTTAGCTGTCACATTAATCACTTCAGGTACTCTTTAGTGGATTAGAACTCAGTTGAAATAACAGCTGAAAATATCTACTACTATTTTCCCCACATTTGTGTTTTCTCTTTATTGAGAAAAGGCATTTCAATTAAAAAAGCATCTTGAGTAACAGTAATAACCAAATCCATTCTGAAAACACTGCAACACTGCGTGTTGCACAGATGCAAATTGTCACTCTGTGTTCACAGAACTGGCTGGAATTCACATTTCTCAGGAGGATTCTCCCTGCCTGCCAGCGACACTGGTGACAACACGCACCCTGCAGCCCGGGCAGTGCTGCACTCAGGGCACCCCCTGTGCAGGGAGGGTTAGCTAAGGCTCCTACAAACTCGCTTTGCACTTTTTCTGGGCTTTGGCCTGTGTTTTCTGGCCCCGTGGTGCCGCTTGCGGGGGGCCCGTGCGCGGGTCTGCGCCGGGCGGGCAGCCGGGGCTGGCACAGCCCGCTCGCTCCTCCGTTGCGCTGCTTTGCGCCCACGCCTAGGGGGTGTTAGAATCGAGTTTAAGTCCTTATGGAGGGTATCATACCTATTCTCAGGATCATCATCATCATCATCTTCCTCCTCCTCCATTGGGATAGTCCTTGATAGAGCCTCTCCCTCTTCTCCTGAAAAAGAACCCAACAGAGAACACTCAAAACATGTGAATCCAGCAACAAACAGTAACACGTGACAGCACAATGAACGACAGAGCACAGGAACCACATCTCCAACAACAATCCTTCAAAGTGTTGACATTTTGGTCTGTGTTTTTGCTTATGCCACCTGTGAAAAGATTTATCCTTTTCCTGCCAAGTTCTAAGGAACAAAAGCTGATAGAGTGAAGGCTTTGCCCTTGAGGACAGAGTTTGCATAAAGTTTCTTGATTGGGTCAGTTGGTTAAAACTTGGCTGTAATAATGCCAAGATCACGGGTTCAATCCCCTTTGTGGGCCATTGACTCGAGTTGGACTCGATGATCCTTGTGGGTCCCTTCCAACTGAGAACAGTCTGTGGTTTCTGGGATTTCTTCTATTCGTTGACAGGCTTTGGAGGAGAGCTGAGGGGGAGAGCAAGGAGGAAGAGAGAGCAGAGCCTGGGACCTCTATGGGGGGTGGTGGCCACTCCTCCCTGGGGAGGTGACACCAGCAGGCTCAGTAAAGGTGAGAGGACTCGTGCTCTGGTTGTTGGTGGTTTTTTCCCCCAAAAGCCAGCAGGGACACTGCTGTCTGCCAGTGCCCAGAGGATGCAGCCCCTGCCTTGGGGGAGTGTCCTGAGTTGGTCAGACAACCTCAGGTGAGTAACCCCATGGTGAGTGGGGTGCTTACATGTTTGGGCTTATTGTTTTAATCTCAATCTTTCTCAATCCCTCTCAATCTCTCTCCCTCTCTGTCAATCTCTCAATCTCTCCCTCTCTCTCTCTCTCCCTCCCACTCTCCTTTCTCTTTGGGTTCCTGCTATTCAGGCACTCCTGTTAATAAAGATCCTGTTTTTTCTGAACTCTCAACAGTGCTCAGCCTCACTTTTCCAGCAACTGTAGAACCCACCCTGTTACAAATCGCATTAAAAATACCTTGGTAATAGCACTTCTCTATCAGTTAACTATCTTGACATATAAAAATTAGTATTTTTGTTAATAAAGTATCTAGTTTTTCAAGCAGCACTTTTACCCACATTATGTTTGCTACTACACACAGCTTGCAATTCTTGCCTTATTACACACTGTGAATTAGGGTTTTTTACACCAAAACAGAGAGACTGAATACACCACCCAGGAGTCAGAAATTGAGCTTCCCAAAAAGTTATTTGCTATATCAGAATCACTGAGTTTGGATAAACTGAAAAGGTGACACAAATGTATTACAGAATTGCTTGCCAAGGCTCTGAATGCTCTGCTGCTACGAGGAAGTTTAATCCTTGCCTGTTTTGGCTCTCAGAGCACATGTGTGTGTAGAGAGAGCTGTGTTTTGAAAATTCCCCGTGCTGTCCTTACTGTCAATATCCAACCTCGGCTGCACTACAAGCCACTGTCTCCCATGCAAAGGGCATGAGCAGCAGCATGTGGGACACCAACAAAGCACAGCCCAGGTGGCACCTGCCCCAAAGCTCCTCTGCACTCTCCTGACTGCACAGAGAGGAATTCAAACCAGTTTCAGCACACTCCCCTTGCATTTCTCTTGTTCTTCTGACTTGCACATAAGTCAGACAAATCTGCTAGGGGCTACAATTAAGCTAAGGAAAAGAAACCTCACATTCCTAATTAGATGAGATCCCCTCACTTATAACCTGTACTGTTTATTTTCTACCTGTGTGGATGGGACTAAAACCAGGCTGTGAGAGGCTACTCAAAGTTGTTTTAATGTACACTTGTCCTGGAAACAGAATTAGCCAGATGTCATCAGACAGGGCTGACTAAGAGGTGATCCCAGGAAAAAGTACTGAGGGAAAAGTATCCTGGTGATCAAACCAGATTCTAAGTCTCATCTGACAATTGATCTACACAGCACGTTCAGACACAGAAGAGACTCCTTTATTACTTCACTTATTAAACTAATACATTTGTTTCCGCTTAAAATAATCTAATATAGGCAGGATTTCATAGAATCCAACAATAACTCCAGTTGGGAAGGATCTCTGGACACGACTTACTCCAACTCCATCCTCAAAGCAAAGCAAACTCCAAAGTAAGGTCAGTGTTTTCTGGGCCTTGGCCAATCAAGTTTAGAGCATGTCCAAGGACAGGGATTCCAAAGTTGGACAAGGCAATCAAGTGTATGTATGTATCTATATCTATATAGATATACATATATATATATAAAATACCTGTTCTTGGTCTCCAGGGCCGTTGGCTTGCTAACTCCTGTATCCACTGCCTCTCACCCTCTCAGCATGCATCTGGCTCAGCCTTCCCTGAAACTGCCCATTAGGTCTTTAAATAAATAACAATTTAAATTTCCCATTTTTAGCATTCTCTCTCCAGTCAAGAAAAATCCACTTCTCTCTCAGTCTGACTCTACTGCAAATCATCCCACATCCCCATCTCATTTTTCTAATTTGTACAGTTACCCTTCTCTCCAATAATTATCCAATCCTTCCAGTTGTGACCTGCAAAATAACCAACTGCTGCCACTGCCTCAGCCCTCCTGATGTGTCACACCAACCTTCTCAACACCAAGTCTGGGAGCACACACTGTACAGGAGCAATCCCGTTTCTAAGGTATTTTTCTTTGACGGTCCAATGATGCTGAGAACTGTCAAAATACAATCCCCTGTCTATGGGAGAGTTTTAACAGCCATGGCAATTACCACACAAAAAATGCCATTCATTACTACACAAACTATTAGTTATTTGCACTCTCCCCCAGCAGTGGCATCACTGGGAAAACACTGATAGGGCAGCACTCAAGGAAAAGCCCTGAAAGCCTCAGTATTATATGCAGAGACACAACTAAACTTACTTCATTGGAAGGTTTTGAAAAACAAACATTACAGGGTCGTGTAAAATGCAGAAAAAGAAACTTATTCTCCAACTGCTACTCAAGGATGATGCAAAACACTACAAACCAAACTTTGCTCGGGCTCTAAATCTGCAGCAGCACAGCCTTTCTGAAAAGCAGCCTTTGCAAAGATGAACAACTCTCCCAAACTGAGCTGCAGGGAAACATCAGGAAGAAGTGGGTCAGCACCAAGCCGGCACAAAAAAGGGGGAACATTATATCCAATTTGAAATCTGAGTGTTTCAGGGGTTTCAGGGGTGAGGGGGTTTGTTTGTTTAAGAAACCACAAATAACATTAATTTCATTTTGTACTTAGTATCTGCCAACAAGTATTTTCTTGGAAAGTCACAATATAGCTATTTCCCTTCTGCTGTCTTATCACAGAACCCTGGAATGGTTTGGGTTGGAAGGGACCTTAAAGCTCATCCAGTGCCACCCCCTGCCATGGGCAGGGACACCTTCAGGTTGCTCCAAGCCCCGTTCAACCTGGCCTGGGATGGGGCAGCCACAGCTTCTCTGGGCACCCTGTGCCAGGGCCTCATCACCATCATAACAAAGAATTTCTTCCCAATATCTAATCTAAACCTACTCTCAGTCTGAAGCCATTCCTCCTTGTCTCTTCACAAACATCCTGCAGTTCTGTTCAGTTGCAGCTCTGCAAGCTACTGCATGTGAGCCCACAGCTGAGTAAAGCCATGTACACAAAGCTCTATCAAATACTTCCTAAGAAAAAAAATAGTGAACAGTTTACCTGTCATGGTAATTAAAACAGCAAATAGATTCTTTCTTCCCAGTTGAAAATTTGTTTATTAAAATGTCTACTGTCTGTGTAATGTGGAAACTGCCTTTCTAAGTTCTTGAAAACCAAGTATTTAAACACAGAATTTCTGAATTTCCTAAAATTTCCTAAATCTTCAGGACACTGATGAAGCAGCTGTATCTTGGCATGGAAAATAGTTATTACTATTAAACCTGCTATGAAAACAATAAGCAATGACAGATTTCTGTGCCACCAGCTCTTCTAAGGCTACATGGCTCTTGTGAGGGACAAAAACTCATCCACTTGGCTTTTAAATGTGTCCTGCAATGCCAAAGGTCTTCAGAGTCATGTACAGTGCATAACCAGGAGGTGATAAACCCAACTCCCTGATTACCTGCTCCTTCAGTCCAGCCTGAAACATTCCCTGGGCAGGCAGAGCTTTGGAAAGCCAAGCTGCAACTACAGACTGGAGATTCTCCAGCCTCTCCACTTACTGTGACATCCTGTTTCCCTCAAGGGACAAGCTGCACACACTGAAACCATGTCATTTTAGAATCACAGCACAGTTTGGGTTGGAAGGGAACTTTAAAACAGGTGCATCCAAATCAGCATCAGAAACCCAACTGGCTGCAAACATTTCAATGTGAAATTACCTACTGATGAGTATTTTTCACTTCTAGATCATGAAATGTCACCCAAATCTTACAAAGCTCCTCTATGAACACATCAATAACAGGTGTACATGGCCACCTTTTGCACACCTGATGACTGGCAGAATCCTGCCCCAGCAGACAGCATCAAGCTCTCGGTCACTGGCCTGATCTTCTGCTCGTCACTGCTCCCGTCGCCCGTGGAATTCTGATCATCGTTCTCCTCCTTATCAGATGAGGAAGAAGTTGTAGTGACAACCACCTTCTTTTTTGACACTTTCCTTTTTAAGTTAGTCTTCTTATTTTCCTTCACTGACCCTCTTTTAATCTTTTTCTTACTGTCTTCATAAGATTCCTCATCAGAAGAGGAGGAGTCATTCTGTTCTTTCTTGGAAATTTTCTTTTTGTGACTTACTTTTTTCTTTTCTTTAGTTGCAGTTCGTTTTTTACGCTGCATGGTGTCTTCAGAAGAACTCTCCTCTTTCTGGGGAGACTTCTCAGTATCAGAGGATAAATCAATGTGTACTCTTTTAGCTACTCTCTCTCTCAATTTTCTCTTTTCTGTAAACACAGGTTCCTTTTTAATTTTGTCGTTTTCAGAAGAATTGCCACTTTCTTTCTCTGCAGAGGACTTGTCAGTACCAGATGAGGAATCATCTTGTTCTTTCTTGAGGCCTTTCTTTTTCAATTTTTCAGATTTCTTTGCTTTGCTTTCTGATCCTTTCTTGTTCTTTATTCTGTCTTTTGAAGACTCAAACTTGTGCTCTTTCTTTGCAGATTTCTCAGTACTCTCTGAAGAAGAATCTTCTTGTGCCTTTTTCTTTTTCGAATCCTTGGTTTTGTTACCTTCAGAACTTTCCTCTTTTTCCAGTGAAGACTTCTCAACATCAGAAGACTCACTGTGTTTTTCCTTTGCAGATTTTTCCTTGGAATCTCTGTTTATCTTTTCTTTAGCAGATGACCTCTTACCCACTTTTTTATCTTTAGAAGAATGGTTCATTTCCTTCTCTGGGGAAGACTTTTCAGCATCATCATCTTCAGAAGACTTACCTTTCTTTTTCTTTAAATTTACCTTTCTTTTACCACTAGCTTTCTTCCTCTGCTCTTCTTCAGAGGAATCATAACTATCATCTTTTCGGGAATATTTTTTCTTAGGCTTTTTTGCAGCCTCAATTTTACTCAACATTTTTATCTCCTTTTCTAACTCAGAATCATAGTTTGAAGAATCTGAATAGTTTTGTCGTTTCTTTTTAGCAGCAGCAGCATTTTTAGCTGATTTGCCTCTTTTAGCATCTAAATCCGAACCAGAACTGGAACTTTTTCTTTTTCGCTTTCCATTTTCATCCTTCACTGGTTGACTCTTTTGAAAATCTGAAGTCTTCTGATCATTTGCTGGTGTTTCACCGTTACTGTCGATGTCTGAGGAGCTGCGACTTATCATGGCTGCCTCTTTCAGAACAGCTGGCAGCTCCTCAGAGTCTGAGCTCTGATCCAGATCATATGGCTTTTTGGACGTGGGAGGTTTATCAGAGTTGGGCTCAACAGCAGCCCCATCAGAAGAGTTTCTCTTCTCGTTTTTCCTCCCTGGCTGCTTGGATGCCTTTCTCTTGCTTTTCTCATTGCCTGTGTCATTGCTGTCCTCCTCAGAGTTGGAGCTCAGGGGGCTGATGTCCGTGGGGCGCCTCAGGGGGGTGGTTTTCACGCGCGGCGACCTCCGCAGGTCGGGGTCCTCCACGGGCACAGCCTCGCCCTCCGGGGAGGGTTCACTGCCCCCACTGTGGTTTTGTTTCACACCATCACAGTTTTCTGCTCCAGGTTTTACATCAGCATCTTTATTTTCCTTTTCCAGACTGCTGTCTTGATCTACAGCTTTAACTGTAGACTCTGAAAGGGAAACAGGAGTCAATTTTACAACCAATTCTTTTGTTCCTTTAGCCGATGACTTTAACTTGGTGCCACCCTTAGTGTCTTTCACAGGAGTGTTTGATTTTGTACTTGAATTTAGAGTCTCGTGGTCTGTTCCTGTATTTCCACTGTCTTGCTCATCTGATGGCATCTGGATCTCCATAGCAGATTCCAGAGTCTCAAAGATATCTTCAGGAACAGATGATGGAATGGACACAATATCCATGTCCAAAGCTTCTGTACTGTTCGGCTCATACTGAGGTTCTTCGTTTCTGCCAGACTTTTTCTCCTCCCCAGAAGAGGGTTTGTTGTCTGTCTGTTCCACTGCTGGAACACTTTGATCCATGGGCTCACTCTCAGGCTGTTCTGAGACAGCTTTTTCCTGCGTCTGTACAGTGTCATCCTCTTCTGCTGCCACGTGTTCCTTTCCTTCATCTTTTTGCACCTCATTTTCTTCTGATCTAACCTCAGTTTTTTTCTCTTTGGTATTTTTATCTTTGATTTTAACATTCAATGCTTGAATCTCCAGGTTGAGACCTTCTTCTAGTGCCAGATGAGCTTTTTTCATGTCACTCAGCACAGATTTAAAAGCTTTCAGCTGACACAGTTGCACAGTTGGGCTAATTTCTACATTTTCTGCATTGTTTTTCAAAAAGCTTACAAAGCTAGAATTCAGATTTGCTGTAGTTTCAACCAGCTTTTTTGTTTTTTTAAGCAAGTCTTTTGGCACCATTAGTGCTTTATAAGAATATGTTAGTGAGCCTGAATATGAATTATCTAGTTTTTTTTCTTCACCATTACAATTTGCATTATTTCTCTTTGGAGAAAACTTGACTGTAGGGTCATACACTTTACTACTTTTTTCGCTTTCCATTTTCATCTTTTTTTTGTTTTGTTGACGTAACTGTTCTAGATTTTCAAAGACACTGTCACACGCAGTGACCAAGTCCAGTAAGGGCTCTGAATGGCAAATATAGCAGTGCCACTGGCTGTTGTCATCCAGGATAGTCGAGAGCTCCTTTCGACCCAGGTTGCGCAAAATGCACTTTTTACAGAAGGCGTTATGGCAAAAGTCACAGCAAATCAGGTTTCCACCCTCAGCACACCACCTGGAACGAGACATCAGACATGTGAGAGGTTGGTCTCCACGTCAAAAGGGATCAATTTTTAAGCTGACACATTTAAAAAATCAGGTGATAAGAGATACCCATTAATTGAAACCGTTTTTAACCCTGAGATCAGTTCAGTTGGTTAAAACTTGGTTGTAATAATGCCAAGGTCATGGGTTCAATCCCCTGTGTGGGCCATTGACTTAAGAGTTGGACTCCATGCTCCTTGTGGGTCCATTCCAGCTCAGAACAGTCTGTGATTCTGTGACATCAGTTCATTCATTCTGCATTTAAAAGCAAGCAGAGGATCAATGTATAATATTTAAAAGCACATCCAAAAAGTGCTCAGGAATTGAAAGCCAGAAAATTCATGTATTAGAAGGCTGAAATGGTCAGTAATTTTGCAACAGTTTCAGCACCGATTTTAAAGAAGAGAAAAAAACTAACCAAATTTTACTTTCCCTGATTCTTCTGAAAATCTGAGGGGATGGAGAGGAGCGATTTATTTCACAGCAAAATGAATTAGCTTAAGTCTTTCCAGCCTTAACTGATGTATTACCACTGCAGGCACAAAAGAACTGGAAAGCCCACAAGCATCACAGACTGCACAATTTTGACTGAATTACACATTTAGACCTAAGGACACAGAAGTACTTTTGTATTTCAAAGCTGGGAGATGCCTCTGGAGCACCAAGTTCCTGTGGCTTACAAGCTTTACAATGTCAGATTTTAACCCTACCTTTAAAATGTTTGTGAGGTTAATGGGCATTATGGGTTAATGCCCAAGTAATCAGCATGACCTAATCACTGTCTAGAACTACCTGAAGGGAAGTTCTGGGCAGGTGGGGGTTGGTCTCTTCTCCCAGGCACTCAGCAGTAGGACAAGGGGGCATGATGGGCTCAAGCTCTGCCAGGGGAAATTGAAGTTGGAGATCAGAAAAAACTTCTTTGCAGAGAGAGTGCTCAGGCA
>JAWWEV010000152.1:17866081-17877084 GCA_035583235.1 Hafferia zeledoni | reverse complement strand
GAGTGCCATGATCTGGTAAAGGGACTGGAGTTGGCCCAAGGGTTGGACTTGATGATCTCGGAGGTCTTTTCCAACCTGATCAATTCTGTGAAGTTTGCAGTGACTGACTGTTGTGGGGAGAGTTTCTATTTTCTGTACTCCTGGCTGTTGGTAAGAACTCTGCCCTTACCAACTCTGCCTGGGGACGTTGCAGTGGGGTATTTGTGGGCTGTCCTTCTCCCCACACTGTGGCTGCTGTGGACATGCTCAGCACATCAAAATAACTTTGGGATAAAAAGTTTCTTGGATGAGCCTGCCCTGTGAACAAGCAGTTTACTGCAGATTGGGCAGGACATTTCTCTGAGTTTCAGGCTGTGCAAGTGGCACACCCAGGTGTGTATTCACCCGAGGTTCCAGTAGAGATGGAACACAAATCCTTAGGTATTAAATACTTGTCATTTAAATTAAAATCCTCTTTATTAACACATTGAAATACAACCAAAATTAGACAGTCTATGTGAAATTGAATGTGTTAATATATGAAAAATGCAGCGTTCCTGCTTTGAACTCTTTGTTTGCTTGTTCTAGGTGTCTTCCTGCCCATTGGTTTGGTTTTGCAGCCCTGGATGGGATCTGCAGCAATGGCTGCCTCCTCTGTCTCTGTTGTGCTTTCTTCTTTGCTGCTGAAGATGTGAGTAGGGACAGTCTTGTGGTTTGTAATTTGGATTTCAAGCTTGGCTGTTTCCCTTCGAGTGGCAGAAGAGAAGGGTGGGACTATGAGAGGTATCAAAGCCTTTTGAAGAACAGTTCAGGCAGGTCTGTGTTTAGTTGACAGTGGTGTTTAAAAATGTCATTTTTAATGTGAAGAGGGATGTACAAATCAGGAGTGTGTTCAGAATTCAAAATTCCTTATGGCTTTTGTGGCTTTGTGAGAAACCTTGCCAATTAAATTGTAAATGGCTCCAGCTTGTGCACAGTCACAGCACATGGGCAAGTTTTATCCATATTTCAGTGTACTTTACTTTAACCTGAGAGATGGTGTTGTGTTTTTGTTTTTTCCTTCCTTAGGTACCAGAAACCAAGTTCTGAGAAACTGGAGCTGAGGGCCCGTGGCCAGCTGAGACACAAGAGCCCGTCAGAGATCAGTGTGCACGTTGGGATCGATGAGGCTGGGACTGGCTCTCCTAAACTGAGCCTGATGGATCGAATCCTCAACTACAGCAGGGCCTCAATAAACTCTCTGTTCTCAGACAAGCGCTCCGTGAACAGCCTCGTCCTCACCGAGCCAGACAAGCACTCGCTGCTCGTGGGGGACTTTGGAGAGGATGATGACACAGCACTGTGAGGGACTGAACTCTCCTCCCACCCCAGCTAAGGCAAAACAAAGGAAAACACCTGAAAACACAACCAAAAGAGCTGTCTGGGGTCTGTGCATGTGCTGATCCTTCTGGAGCTCCTTCAGATGCATTTCTTCGTCAGTGTAGAGGTAGTTTTTGCAGTGACTTTCCAGAGTCCTTTTTTGGTTTTTTAATCTAGACTTACCAAAAAAATTCTGGTGAGGGGCTGTCGATGCTTACAAACAGGGCTGTGTTCCCATTCCATGAAGCTTACAGGATAGCATTTATTTTGGCAAATTGTCAAAATACAATTTAGGAAACTAAGGAACCAGAACGTTATTTCCCAGCCTTGTACCAGGCTACTTTATGGATAGTGGAGTTCAGTACTGTGTCAAAAAATTGTGAATTCCTGCATCTGCAAAATCAGGAGGTTCTGTTTGCAGAGAGATGTGCCTTACTTGAGAACTTTATGAACCCCTCTCATTTCCATAGCCTCCCTTCTGCCAGAAATGATTCCTCTCAAATGCCTTTTCGTTTTATAAACATCTGGTTTCAGCTTCTCACACTCCGTGCTCTGGATGCTCTCCCCCTGTGATCCGGTTCCTGCATGGCAGAGACAGAGGATTGGGGTCACACCACCCTGAGCTCTGCCCACCTTGCCCTGGGACACTCCTGGTGCTAAGACTGCTTGAAGGTTGGCTGTGCTGGGAGGTTTGCTCCTTCCCAGCCTCTCCGAAGCCAAAAACTCCTGCAGCATCTGGATGCAGTGTCTGCACATCTGGATGCAGTGTCTGCACATCTGGATGCAGTGTCAGTGTGATGTGGATCAGCCAAAGTGTTCAGATACAGGAGGGCAGTGCAGGTTCTGCTCCCCACCAGTGTCTGCTGGCACTCCTTAAGTGAATCAGGAGAGTTTGTCACACAGTCTGCCTTTGAAATCTCTACAGTTCAGTCTTTCTTGTAAAGATAAGTGTCTGTATACCAAGAATGGTCCAGAATAACACCATGGGTTGATCCAAACCTCCTTTACTTGGACTGCTCAGATCCAGGCTTTGTGAATTGAGACAGTCCTCATTTGCTACTGAACTGCAATATCAAAATGCAGGGTTTGATCATGAAATCATTAATACTGACAATACCCTTTTGTGAAATACGGGTGTTCATCAGCAGTAGCTGGTTACCTGTTTGTTCCTCCCTGAGCCTCGCTCCTCACACCCATTGCTGAGGTGGCTGTTGGCAGCAGTTACTGTGTTCAGTAGTGCTGGATTTCATTCTGAAGTGCAGCCCATGGTGTAAACATGAACCAGTTGTGCTTGTGGAGGCGAAATACTCAGTTTGGCATATGATAAAGAGATCTCTGTAATGTTCAGCTTTTTAACTTGAAGCCTGGTGTCAGGACATAGATTGTGTATGTAAAAAGTGGTGAGTAAACAGCTTTTGCATTTTATCTGAGAACTACCAGGAAAGTCTGCTGTACGAGGGCAGAAGAGTGTGCTGTGCCTGTGTTGTCAGTAAATCATGTACTTGTGTTGCAGTGAGGACAAAACCATCATGTGTTGCAGCCTCTAGCTTAAAGAACAAAATATTTCTGTTGCAGGATTTGAGATTTCAATATCTCTTCTGAAAATAGAGTATTTTTATAAAGTAGATTATAGCTGTATGTGATAGGTGGTGTTGTTACATGCTGAGATAGGTCACTGCAAAGCCATTCCATGAGGTGCTCTCACTCTGCAGCAGCAGAGCTGTTCTCACAAAGCAGATTGGTACCCAAAAGCTCTGATGGTGTTAGGATGGATTTTAGTGCTTCAGTCCTGCACACTGTTCCCACAGATTGCAGTGTCCTTGTTGATCCACCCTCGTTCTCAGTGTTGTTCTTGGGACAGTTCTGCAGGTGAAAGGGAGTATTTAGCTCTTTCTGACTGTGCTGGGGGAATCTCAGTCCCTTCTCCAGGTGGGATTTCACAGCTGCAGGTGCTGGTTGTGGAGTGCATGGGATGGAAACGACCCCTCCTGCTCTTCCTGCAGGAAATGGGGAGGTGATTCAGTGCTTAATTCCTGGCTGGGAGATAAAGCAGCATGAAGAACTTGGTAAACTATTTCCAAATATGTTTTTAGAGCACTTTGCCTTCATCCTTTTGTTGTCCAAATCATGTGTAGGTGAATGTTTACAGCAGAGTGCTGCCTTTATCTCCAACTTTGTCCCAATACAGGTGTTTTTCCAGGTTTACCATGTTTTGCAAAACTCAGTGTTTGATCCTGTTACAACTAAATAAGACTCCTTTTCCAAACCAGGATACTTTGGGATGTGCAGAGGGGATTGTCAGGGAATAAGGAACAGTAAATGCTGGCTGGGAGGGATGTGAGAGCAGCTTGCAGGGACAGCCAGAGGACCAGACTCTGGGGAAGGAAATCAGGGAGCCCAAGGATGGATGGGGGCAAAGGGGTTGGGATAAATTCAGTCCAGATCTTTGAAGGCAGGTTGTCTGTCCAGCACTCCCCAAAGGTGTGCTAATGACCTCCACAATGTTTATCTTGTGATTGAAATTTTACAGAAGGTGCTTTATGTTGAAAAACCAAAATACCCTTCAGTTTGAATGGACAGTGCAAGTGGGATAATGTGGGAGCTAAATGTTTTCCCAAATGTAAATGTCTTAATGTATAAATAGGTTTATTCCTGCTGGAGACAGTTTGGATCCAGAGGTTTAAAATATCACTTGAGAAACACACAGTTACAAACAAAATTGTATTACTCCTTTGTCTATTTTATTGTTTTCTGTGTCTGTCTATTTATAAAACCTGTGCTCTATTTAATAAAAAGTACATATATGCTCCAGGCTTTAAAAGTTGCTCTTTGAATCTTACCAAACTTCAATTTTTAAAAGACTTTAAAACACTTGACATTTTATACAAAAAAAAAAAAGTGAATTTGACAGCACAATGGAAACAAGCGAAAGTTTTTATTTTTTTAAAAACTATGCCAATTTTTTTTTTCTTAGAACTTCCAACAAAATTATTTAAACTGGAGAATTTTTTATTCAATTTTGCTGTGAAGAATGGAGAAGTAAATGCTGGTGTGGAATGTTAGTGTAGGAATGTTAATGTAGGGCTGTTACAGTTCTTTGCATCTGCAAACAAGTTGTCTCATGCTGCTTCTTTCCAGACCATGCCTCCATCATCATAATGGCAATTAGAAACTCTGTAATAAAATGTAACTGGGGGCTGTTTGAAATCATGTCCTGTCATCTCCTCTAAGTATTTTCTGCTTGCTCAGCAGAAGGCCAAGGGTTGGGGTTTGTGCATTTCCAGCTCTGCTAAACACAGCCTTGAGCAAACACTGCAGGGCTGGGGGCAAGTGGTGTTGGTGAAAGTTGGGAAATTTGGGAATACCCATCCTGTGGGAGCATCTCTGTGTTACAGAACAGGAGTGTTGCTGAGGCTGGGAGGGGCTGCTGCAGGTGCTGGAGCCAAAACCTGTCCCAGCAGGTGAGCCAGAGCTGCTGGCCCAGGACTGAGGTTTTTGGGTTCTCCACAGCCTTTGGACAGGCTCCTCGAGGGGCCACTCACCCTCACAGTACAGGAGTGTTTTCCTGTGTTGGGATGGAATTCCCCATGGTTTGGGTTGTGCCCAGGGCCTTGTTGTACCCATGGGTGTTACAGGGCAGTTCTGTGTTCCAGAGGAAAGTGGTGGAGGAGCTCCTGTGTTTCCTCCTGGACACAGCTTGGTCACAGCCTGGACACAGCCTGGACACAGCTTGGTCACAGCCTGGACACAGCCTGGACACAGCCTGGACACAGCCTTGCTCCCTGCCCAGGACAGTCCCTGGGGCCAAAAAGGAGCACAGCCCTGCCCCAGCCCTGCCAGGATCCTGGCCAGTGTCTGCAGGAATGCAGAGCACTCCCCCCCTCCCAGCTGTGGTCCCTGCCCTGCTCTGTGGGGGTTATACCTTCGGTTTGTCAGGATAGAAGAAGGGGCAGAGGCCTGAACAGATACTACATTTTTGAGTTTTCTAGAAGCAGCTTTCCAGCGTTTTAACTAAACAATGAGTTTGAATGCTCCGGCACTCCTCTGAGCCGTTTTCCTATTTTTATTAAAAAAAAAAAAAACCCAAAATAAAACCCCACAACCCTCCAATAATAAAAAACCCCTTCTGCTCTGGCCATTCCCCCATGCCCAAGCGGATTGTCCAGTTTAGTTGTGCCATTTTTGCATGGCCAAAAAAAGAAATGCTGCTCTCTGGCTCTGCTGTGTGTAGAAGTCTTTCCCAGATGAAGAATTTTGCTTTTCATGAAGGCACAACCCTGTAATTTCTTCCTCTTGGACTGTCTCTTTGGCACCCGAAGAGGTGTGGAAACCTGCAGTTTTAGCACTCATGTTTTGGAAGGTTTATGTTTGTTGCACAGAAATAGTCACCAAAACATTTGGGATTGTTTGATTTAGGCCTTGAGTTATTTTGGGTTAAGGGAGTGTGTGAGACTTCTTGTAAACTGAATGGTTCTATTTTAGCTCGAACTGAATAAAAAAACCCCAAAAAACACAAAAATGAAATCGACAAAAATCAGCTAGAATTTTTTTTTAACATATCTATCCAGCCAGAGTTGGAAGATTGTTTAGGGAAGTGGATCAGAAGCATCTCTGCCTGCAGCCTTGGGATGGATACAATCCCTGCCATGACTGTGGTACCCTGATGGGAAGCTGCAAAACCTCTCTGAACAGAAAACTCCCCAAATTAACACATCTGCATCCTGAGATTATCTCAGCTGAAGGTTCCATAGTTTCAGGGAAGATAAATCTGCAGGACCCTGATCTGGATTAATTGAAACATCTTATTTATACAACCTGTATTTTGTTAAAACCAACCAACAAAAAAACACCCCCAAAACTCACATGTTCCTTAAGTAGTGAGAAGACCCCAACACTGTGTCAAATGTTCTTAGGAACAAGGTGTGACACATAAATCTCTTTATCCACCTGGCCAATATGTATCACCTGCGATTCAAGATTAATACAGAATCAGAAATTATTAGGATTCTCCTGGAATTTCATGATGCCTCTCCTTCCCTGAAATCTGACAAGTCAATGATATTTCCAAAGTGAAAGCTTTGAGCTGTCCCACAGTAAACTGTTCCAAGCTCCTGATTTCAGTTTACTGTAGCTCATCCAGGTGTTCAGCACAGCAGCCTCACCCTCCCTTGGGGGCAGGGGACACCGGGGAGTGCTGAGCAGAGCTCTGGCATTCCATGTCACTGCTTTGTTGGGGAAAAAGAGGTTCAATTATTTGGATCAAATACAGGTTCATTCTGCACTGTACCCCAAACAGCAGCTCCCAGGGCTCTGATGGGAAATGCTATCATAGATAATGGTGGGATTAATGTTCGTTTAAAACTTTTCTTGGGCACTACAGAAGCACAGAGAAATGCTGTGTTCCTGCAGCCTGTCACAGCCAGGAGCTCCATGGGTTAATCCTGGAGCCTCTGCAGCTCCTGCCTCAAACATCACATTTCCAGGCTTGACAGGATCCACTTTACCAGCAGCCCCTGCATGGATGTTTTTAACCACTCCCTACATGCTTTCATTTCAGTACAGCTGCATCATCTCCTGAGCTGCTCTTTCATTTTCTTTTTCCTTTTTTAAGTAACATTTTTAGAGCACATCTCTGCAGAACAGACTGACAAGCCCTTAAGGTCAGGCTCTGATTCCAAATTCAGCATCTGCCTTGATCCCAGAGCCACTGACAATGTTACGGGGTTTTTTTTTTCCTTCCAGTCGACTGGATAATTTAAGTAGTAGCTGTGACTTTGTATCATGTCTGCTCAGTCATGAAGGAAAACTGCTGATGAGGTTGTTTGTATTCCATTAAACACACTCTAAAATAAATTTTTTAAGAAGAGTTGGAGAGCTGTGCACACACCACACACTCAGATGCAGGAGAAAGACACACAGAGTAGGATCCCTCAGCATTTCTGGTTAAACTCCTCATTCAGTTTAATCCTTGGACAGCCCTGAAGCCCTTTGTGTCTGCAGATGGTGGAAATGGGAGGCTGTGCTGGCTCTGGGCAGGTGAGGGGAGCAGCTTTTCCCACAATCCCAGACTGGCTGCTCCAACTCCTTATCCCAAGAGCATTAAAAGCAAGAGCAGTGAAGGACTACAAACCCAGACAAAGCTGTGAGAACACATGGGATTTGCATTCACATAATCTCCAGAGCAGGGGAACAAATCTGAGTGTTTTTGCCTAATTTGTCCATAAATGCCAAAGTTCCCACCTGGCATGCTCACAGTGCTGACAATCACACAAGGAGGCAGAAAACTCCAGTGCTTATTTAGGATTAAAACCCAAAAGCTAATCTTTAAACCCAAAGTTTAAAGTAAGCACAAGTAAAGAAATATTTAATCATAATAAAGTGGATTAAGTAACTTGAAATAGGGGAAGTGCAGAGAAAGAGCATCTGGAAGAATGTTGGGGAGGAATTTGGGGGGCAGGGAAAAACCTTCCCTTGCACTTTGAGGCGTTGTGAAACCACCATAGAATTATAGAATCGCAGGTTGGAAAAGACCTCCAAGACCATCAAGTCCAACCCTTGGTCCAACTCCAGTCCCTTTACCACATCATGGCACTCAGTGCCACGGCCAAGCTCAGCTGAAAAACCTCCAGGGATGGGGAATCCACCCCCTCTCTGGGCAGCCCATTCCAATGCCTGATTAATGCCATGAAATATTGGTGGAGCATTTAAGTTTGCCAGTGAGTCATTGCCCACTTTCCCTTGGAGGGAAATTCTTAAAAACTCGAGCAATGACATCCCTTCAGAAATCCCTGAGTCCCAGGGGTGCTGTGCCAGTGCTGGAGCTCCATCCAGTGGGAGCAGGCGGGGCAGGGCCCCAAACCCCTCCCCACGTTCACTGAAGGCACAGCTCAATGGCAAATCCACTGCAGGGTCCGACTGGGGATTTGGCCTTTCAGCAGCTGGGGATTAGTGTTAGATTAGTTTGTTACCCGTTTTTAGTGGGCACTATTGAAGGGCTAAAGCGAGGACAGGAGCTGATGCATTAGAATAAATAATTGTGCAGTTGAGACTGATGAGTGTGATAGTTACACTGAATACCAAAATACATGCCCCAAACAGCCTCAGCTTTGATTATTCAAGAAAATCTCTATTACAAATCAATTCAAGAGGTCTTAATTATTTTTTAAAATATTTTCTTTTAAACTGTGGTATTAAATCCTTGTAGTGAAATATGTGATATGTTTGTAAAAGCCTTTTAAAATAACAGGTCTTGCTCCAGACTCCTTCAGGGGTACTCTGTTTCCAGAATGTGTGCTGAGAGCAAGAATTTAGGGGGAAAAAAGCTATTTCTCAGCCTCCCTCACAAACTACCTCCATCTCTCTCTCTCTCAAGAATGTTCCTACCTTTCCTACAAGATCCCTGTGCTTGAAAACTCCACTACTGTAACCAGAGGGCCAGCTCAGCCCTTGTGCTGGAGCCTGTTTTCCAGTGGGAGCTCAGACTGCAGTGGGTGGTTGTGACAGCAGGAGGGTCTGTGGCCCAGGTCACAGGGCACAGATGGACTTTGCTGCTCTCCAAACCACAGCCCTCCAGTCTGTCTCACAGAAACACACACCCCACTGCACCACAGCCTGCTGTGTCTAAACTTGCCACAACCCCTTCCTTCTGGC
This sequence comes from Hafferia zeledoni, assembly GCA_035583235.1. Lineage (NCBI taxonomy): Eukaryota > Metazoa > Chordata > Aves > Passeriformes > Thamnophilidae > Hafferia > Hafferia zeledoni. Next base: position 17,868,096 of record JAWWEV010000152.1, on the reverse strand, counting down.
TAAACAGAGTGGGCAGGATCCTGCAGGTGAGGGCTCTGCCAGGCTGAAGTACAGCTGCTGCTTCCTATTCCCAGAATGGCTTCCCAGGATGGGCACAGGTCTAACCCCAGAGCCCTGGGTTTTTCATTACCAGCCCTTTGCCCTCCTGGCTTTGCTGCACTGGTTAATTTAAAAGTACAGAGTTTGAACTGTTTGCACGGGCCTTTTTCTTTAAATATTTGCAGTATATTCTAAATATTTCACAACAGGAGGGAAGGACAGAGAGGCGACTCAAGCATGGAAATGAGCTTTGAGTCTCGAACACGTGTCTGTGTTACTTCCCCCTTTCTTTGTAACTTCTTTATAACACACAAATTCAAGTGCCTTCGCCATATCCCATCCGAAGTTTTGTTCTGCCACTGCAAGTTCTCATGTGACATCCTCCCCACTCCCCTACCTCGTGCTCTTCACAAAATAAAAAATGGAGAAAAACTAAGCAAGGATAAAACCAGAGCACATCTTATGAACAATGGCTGCAGTTCTGCCAGAACAATGATCTTCATAAATGCACCAAGATTACTACAGGCTTCTTATCCAATACTCTCCTAACCTGGTGGGTGGATATATTTGTAGTGGAGTTAGTCCTATTGAGTATTCTTGGTCATTTTTATTTATTTACTTTTGTTTATGACTTGCTTAACTCTATTCCTGAATGCCTACATGGACCTGGGGACTCCCAAGTGTCCCTCTGTCCCTCTCCTCAGTCAGCTGTGGCACAGGGCTCTGGGTACTCGGGTTACTGTGTCCCTGCCACACCCCCTGGCATTTCTGCTCCATGCTTTTTTATCCCTAGGAGGTGACATTCAAGCTTTTTAAAATGAAGCCTTGTACTAATGAATGAATCCATTTACCAGGGAAAGCACCAGGTGCTCTAAGTACTGAGTTGTGGCCTGCAGCTTGGAGGAGCTTTCCTTTCTGAGTCAGCATCGAGGAATGTAACCTTTGCCTTTGCAGAAAACAGCACAAAGCAGAACAGGCAGAAGGAAATTAATTAATTTCCAATCAGTTAAATAGTCACAGCTCCAATGGATCTGGAGAACTCCTTCCTTATCTCCTCACCTGGAGTCCCTTAAGGTGAGTGTGTGTTCACCTGTGCCCCCTGGCTGGGCAGAGGCAGCTCTGGGCAGCCCGTTTGTGTGCAGGTGATGCCCCCTCCCAGTTCTCCTGCTGAACCAGCCCTGAGAGGGGATCCCAACTGGAGTGCTCCCCAGTGCTGGGAAGGCTGGATCCAGGACCAGTGTAGGGTTTGATTCTTGGGCCTTGGTGAAGGCTGTAACAGCATTCCCACCTCCAGATCTCCCTGCCTGTGGGTGATGCTGTGAGCACTATCCAGGTGCTCTGGATTACAAGGACCCACCTGGTCCTTGGAAGGTGGATTGCAAAGTCAGGGCTGGTTTGCTACATGGCAGGAGGGCCCACTGGGTACACCCCAGATTTACTCTGCAGTCAGGATTGAGACCATTACAGGACCTCAGTTAATCTGAACCCCAAATGTATGATTTGTAGCAACAGATGATAAACTAGGGTGACACACACTGACAAACTAAAGTGATGTTTCCTTGTCTCCTCCATTCACATCACCTGTCAGTTTGTTCCCAGTTGTGTATTTGTGTTTATTGCTACTGGGATTAGCACATCTCTTGGGTAAACTGACATCTCTGCCATGTCTTGGATGCCCAGCCAGGCTGTTCCAAGCTTTCTGGCAAGTCTTGCAGCAGGAGCCCCCCACCCCTCTGCCCCCAAGCCATGCAGGCAGGGTGTCCTCACCCATCTGTGAGCCATGCATTAGTCTGGCTTCTATGCATCTTCATATTTAATTTGCCAGGGCAGCTTGTTTGAATCACAGAATCATTTAAGTTGGAAAAGCCCTCTGAAATCAGAGCCCACCCTGTGCCCGACGCCCACCTTGGCAAAGCCCTCCCAGCCCATGGAGCCCACCCTGTGCCCAATGCCCACCTTGTCCCCCAGCCCAGAGC
>JAWWEV010000152.1:17848586-17861796 GCA_035583235.1 Hafferia zeledoni | reverse complement strand
CCCCAGCTCCCTCAGCCTCTCCCCACAGCACTTGTGCTCCAGTCCCTTCTCCAGCCTCGTTGCTCTTCTCTGGACCTCGTTAGAGAACACAAGGTCACTTGTCATTATTCCCTTCCCTTTCCCTTGGAAGCTCCTCACTGGGGATCTGAGATGGTGCTGTTTAAAAACAAAAGGTTCAATCTCAGTTGCATTTCCTGCTCAGCATCACTGCTGCTCAGGCCCTGAGCATGAGGAGGTGTTGGTGGCCCAGCTTTGCCAAGTCATTCCAGCAGTGTTTGTTTGTGTTCTGTTATCACAAGCCAAAATGGCTGATAACACACTGATTGCAAAAGGAAACTTGAGTATAAGGCAGAGCTAAACATCTTACTCTAATTTGAGCATGGCTTTTCTAGCCAGCACCTTTACTGGCAGGTTCCCTCCCTCATAGTTAAATAAAATTGTTGAATATTTACTTTTTTTCTTTTTAGGGTTGACTTCAATGTTCCAATGAAGGATCACAAAATAACCAACAATCAGAGGTGAGCCATAATTTTCATCCCAAATGGAGGCCCCAGAGTCTGTTTGCTCTCTGACTTCAGCCCAGTGCCTGGAACATCACTGTGATTAAGCTGCCATTGCCTGTACCAGAATACTAAAATGTCAGAGCAAGTCCAACAATTGCTAATTAAACCCCCTGCAATTATAGCAAACTGCACTAAATTGTTAACTTGTTGACTTATGTTAGAATAATTATTGCAGTGCAGCACACAAAGACTTGGTGTTTAGAAACAATGACCCCAGATGTCTTGCCCTGCTGGTCTGGCACTCACTGGCAGGTGCCAGTTTTGTTCACCACAATGTGCTCAGTGCCCAACATTCTTACCATGACTCTGTTGGTGCAGAATCACAGACTGACCCTGGGAGCCTGGTAATGTTCAGGCCTGTCCTGGCATTTCTTATGATAGCTGAGCAATCAGCAGAATTTAGATGACAAAATCCATTTTACTTCTGTGTCCTACATCACTTGGGAGATCACAGTGAAACAAATGAAAACAGGCTGGGATGGAGAATTTGCTGATGCTTTCTTCAGGAATGATTCTGCTCAGCTCCTGTGCTCTGGTTATTTTACCATTTTTGAGGGACAGCTCCCAGGGCTCCTGTGTAAGTAATTCTAGTCTGCTTGCCTGGTAAACCAGTTGAATCATTTTAACTTGTTCTTCTGTGCCATTACAGAATCAAGGCAGCTGTTCCCACCATCAAGCACTGCCTGGACCACGGAGCCAAGTCAGTGGTTCTCATGAGCCACCTGGGCCGCCCCGATGGTGTTCCCATGCCCGAGAAGTTCTCCTTGGCCCCAGTAGCTGTGGAGCTTAAGGCACTCCTGGGCAGGTAAAGTGCAAGAGGAGTCTGGTGTGCACCAGGCCCTCCCTGTCAGTGCACCTGGGGCTTTCCTTTCCAACAGTAGGAATCACCAGTGAAGTGACAGTGTCTGTCTGGTGTTTGCAGGGAGGTCTCGTTCCTGAAGGACTGTGTTGGCCCTGAGGTGGAGAAGGCCTGTGCTAATCCTGCTGCTGGCTCTGTCATCCTGCTAGAGAACCTCAGATTCCATGTAGAGGAAGAAGGGAAAGGGAAGGATGCTTCAGGGAACAAGGTAAACCTTCAAGTCTGGCTTTCCTGTGTGCCTGCTCTGCTCTTACCACCTCCTTTGCTGCAGTTTAACAAGGAGCCAGCAGCATGTCCAAAACACTCATTATGAATTTCCTCTCAGAAGAATGTCAGACATCCTTGGTTCAGCATGTCCCACTGCTGTGCAAAGGTTTAAGTGGAATGCATTGAATTTCCAAGATGAAACAGCTCAGGTGAAAAGCTAGAGGTGACTGTTCATGGTGGTGTAATCTGTAGGAGAAGGAAAAAGGAACAAAATTGGGCTGTGCAGGAAACTGGTTGCTGCTTGTTAGACTTTATTTTTGGATGTCTAAAATGAAAACCAAGGTTTGGTGGCTATGTTGCCACTAGACCTGTAAGGATGATACATCTTTCTTGGTTCTGTAGCTAATATTTTAATATAATATTTAAACATTCTGCAGCACAGACATTGTCAAGCCCCTCTCTAAGCCTGTCTGCTCTTAGGAGCAGCCATCTAGCACCAGGCTGCCTTGCACCTCTGACATTTCGTTGAAGGTCAGCAAGGGTTCTTCCTCCAGACAGCTGCTTTTCTTAGCAGTGGTGACCCCGTTGGCTTTACACAGGCCTTGGCTCTGTTCAGATCCAGTGTATGGAGGGAATGTGACAGGGAGTGGTGCCCTTTATGGGCTGGCACAGAACTCCTGAACCTTAGGAAAGCAACTCAGAGAGTTAGCGAGTCTGTGCAGATGGCAAGGAGAAACTGAGCAAGTCTGGAATTATTCTCTGACAGAACTGTGTGCCACTGCAAGCCAGTCTGTGGCAGGGAGGAGAGTGGGGCCAGAATTCAGTTTTCTTGGGAAGCAGGCCCTTGGTTTTGTGCATTTCTGTGACTCCCAGATGATTTAGCTGGGTGTGTGCACACAGAAGCACACACTGCACTGAGCACAGGACATGCCATTGACACACCTGCTTCTCGTGCTGCCAGAGGTCACAGTCAGTGCTGTGGGAACAGGGATGCAATGCAGGACTGCAGGTTACTGACTGCTGCTTAAACTTTGGCTTTCCAAAGCAAATGGAGTGGTGGTGGTTCCTTCATCAGAACCTGTTGTGTTCTGCTCACAGATAGTACTGACTTTAACTGGAGCACTTGGTGTCTGCATAAAGCCAGGCAGTTTACTGAGCCAGGGATGAGTGGTTGGCACTGTTGTAGAATCTGTGTAGTTCCCTTGGCTTGTCTCTTGCTCAGGCTCTGCTACAAAGGGCACCCAGAGGTGTGCTGAACTCACCTGCCAACACTGCAGTGCCTTCCTGCCATCGTTCCCCTGGTGTCACACATGGGCTGGCAGGGGCCCCACATGGCATGGAGAGCTGATCAGAGCAGAAAAGCACTTGGGGAGGTGGTGGCCTGACTGCCAGTCTGGGCAAGAGCCATTGGTCCCAAGAGCAAGTGGCTGAAACTACATCTGAGCAGTCACTTGCTGTCCAAGTGAACTCTGCTGTCTCTTTGTGGTGGGAAGGAAAACTGAACTGCATAAGCCATTCCATAAGGATTTGGTGTAGGATGCTTGGGGGATGGAGAAAGAGTGTTTTAACAGAAATATATCTGTTGTTGCCCACCACACACTGTGCTTATCTCTATCTTTCCAGAGCTGGCTGCCTTCACTGTGGCATGTTGTAGTGTACAGTCTATTAATCAGACTGTTTATCAGTTAATCCTCAGTGCAGTTGCTAAATCAGTCCTCCAGGAGCTCATCCTTTTGCCTGTAGCACTTGGAGATCATGCTTTCTTTGTTCAGTGATCAAGCAAGACTTTGTTGAGTCTGATCTCAGCATTGCCTTGTCTGTGCACACCCTTGCTGTGTTCCCTGTGTTCACCACACAAAACTGGAAATGTGTTGGAGAAAGTGCTGCAGTTCAATCCTGCTCTGTGGATGGAATGGAAACTGGAAGGGGGGACCAGTCCTGTAATAGTAATCTCAAGGAGTTAAATGTGGAGTTCAAACCATTTAAACCTTTTTGGTACTCCTGGACTGGGAAGGAGGGTGTGAAATACAGTGACCCACCAGGTGAACTGATGAGCTCCTCCCATTGGCCTTTCTTTGCTTTGGTTTTATGAGTCAAATTGCTGAGTTTGACATTAGACTCAGAATCAACTCCTAAATGTACGAATTTTTCCTTTTTTCTCTTTTTAGATCAAGGCTGATGCTGCAAAAGTGGAGGCTTTCAGAGCCTCTCTGTCCAAACTGGGAGATGTCTATGTCAATGATGCTTTTGGAACTGCCCACCGAGCTCACAGGTGTGTATCCATTTCCTGTCACAGGCACAACTGCAGAGCCACGTCTGCCATGGAAACACAGGCAGCTTTGCCTACAAGGAATTTTAACTTCCTTTTGGGCTTATCCCACTAATTCTGTGCTGTGTTTGTTCCTGAGTAATGGATTTACTGGAAATAGTTGTCATCAGTGTGTGCTCTTTCAAGTTTGCCCCTGGGAACAGGAGACAGCTGAAACAAGAGCTTAAGACTTGTAGTGGTTTTTTTAGACTTTGAAGATATCAAAATTACTTGCTTAGGGCTTGTGTAAATTGCCCTGCAATTGCAACAGACATCTTTTCCAAAAGATTGATTGCTCCTGAGTGATGGTTCTCCTGGAATGTGTTGAGATATGTGTTCTTGCAAACTGTAGTGGTCTTGGAAGAAGAGATCTCTGCTCTTGTTATGCTTAGTTGTCCCTCAGTGTTTTGGATCACTGGTTAACCCTATGAATGTCTTGCATATCAATATTTCTGTGCAAAACCAATCTCAGAAAAATAAGCAGGTACAGTTATCTTACCAAACTAGGAAAACAAAGCCCCTGTGTGTGTTTTCATGCCTGTATGTATTTCCATGCATCTGTTGTCATTGCTGCAGCTGACTGAAGGATTGGCTTTGTCATACTGTGAGACATGGAGTTGTTTGCACCTGTACTGATAGAAAATCTTCCCTTTTCTCACTCTTCACTTTGGTTCTGCAGCTCCATGGTAGGTGTCAATCTGCCTCAGAAGGCTGCTGGCTTCCTGATGAAGAAAGAACTGGATTATTTTGCCAAGGCTCTAGAGAGTCCAGAGAGACCCTTCTTGGCAATCCTTGGAGGGTAAGACTCAAGAATATGGTGACTCTTTGTCTAAGTCCTCTGTAAGAAATTAAAAGTTGTTTTGTCTCAGTTCAAACAAATGTTTTCTTTTCAAGTGTATCTACAGTTCAGATTTGTAGCTGAGACCTGAGATCTCTCTAAAATATGCCTTAGCGAGGAGCTGCCTGGCCATTTCTGCTCCTGGGATGACACAGCCAGAGTCAGTTCACCATCTCCTGAGCGCCTGCACTCCCCAGAGTGAGCCAGTCCATGGCAGGGTGTGCAGATGGACTGGGGGAGCAGTAAGAGCCACGTGATGGCCCTGAGACACTGTCAGTGACCTTTCCTCCCCAGTTCAGGGTACAGGCTGCAGGCTCAGCACTCTGTAAGCTGACACCCCCTGTCCTTATGCAACAGTGCCCTCCTGTAGCTGGGTGGGCCCTCTCTGCCCTGGCAGCTGCTGTGCAAGGGGACATGCAGGTGCAGACCAAGTGATTGGTTGTGTGCAGAACTGTGTCCCCACTGTGGCCAGTTCTCATCACGTGTGCTCCCAGTCTGGGGGCAGCTCTGTGGGGTGTGTTTCATCAGGTCAGTTAACTCTGCTGGACAGTCAGGGGAAATCAGGTTCTAAAATGCCAAATGAGGTTTATATTTAAATAGAAAAAAATGGAGGATTGAATAATGCTGTTAAGTTGATGTGGAATGCTGGCCTGCTAACTTGGCAAATTCCCTTTCTGCCCATTCCCAACAACTCCTTTGTTGATTCATTCTCTAAGAACAGCCTTGAAATGGCACAATCACAATATTGGCATTACCAAATAGCAAGTTGATTAATTCAGCTTTGATCCAAGAAGTCCTTATGAGACTTCATGCTGTCTTAGCTAAAGGTTACTAAACAGTAAGTTTTGGGCAGTGGCTACATTATTCCTTCTTTTTCCTTTTCTCTCTTGCCAGAGCCAAAGTTCAAGATAAGATCCAGCTGATCAATAACATGCTGGATAAGGTCAATGAGATGATCATAGGTGGTGGAATGGCATTCACCTTCCTCAAAGTGCTCAACAACATGGAGGTAAGAAGAGAGCAATTCTGTGTCTGCTCCTAATAAAGAACAGGGTCTGAATGCCCCTGTGTCTTCTGGTGTGAAGCACTGACTGTCTTGGCTCTCTGGAAGAGGAGGGAGCACTGGGAAGTTACTTGAGAGTCCCTTTGCAGAACTCAGCTTACTGCCCATGTCTTGCCAGATGCTTGAAGAAAATTGGCTTTCCAGAATTGCTGTCTTGTGCAGTTTGGCTTGGCTGCTCTCTTCTGTAATGACCAGGAACTAAACCAACATCTCTCTCTTTTCCCAATTAATTTCTCTAGATTGGCAACTCTCTGTTTGATGAAGAAGGATCAAAAATTGTCAAGGACCTGATGGCCAAGGCAGAGAAGAACGGTGTGAAGATTACTCTGCCTGTTGACTTCATCACTGCTGACAAATTTGATGAGCATGCACAGACTGGGGAAGCCACAGTGGCTTCAGGCATCCCTGCTGGCTGGATGGTAGGTGGGCATGGGCACAGGCAGCAGTGGGGTGGGCAGGACACCTAAAGGGGTGGAAAGAGTAATTGTCACCCATGGCAAACGTTTCAGAGGGCACTCAAGCTGCATGGAGTTGGTTGGTTTAATGAAATTGAAACCCTGTTGTTTGTCCTGAATTTCTAAGTCTCAAGTAGCTTTTGTGAGATTTGGATTAAAACAGCAAAACTCTACAACTTTCAGATCTGATTGCAGGAGAAATCCCTTTATTTGGAATCCCTTTTATTTGGAATTTAAGTAGAGTTGGCAAAGGTTTCTAACTAAGGTTTCAAGCATCTGGCATTGGTACAAAATTGACTTATTGGCATTAGGAAGATAAATAGCACACCACACTCTGCCCCTTGCAGCAGCTGCTGGCAAACCTGTCAGTGCACACAGAGACCTGCTTTGGATGCAGGGCAAGGGGAAGCCTCTGGGGGTCCCACTGGCCATGGGTGATGTGAGGGGAGGGTCAGCAGTGACTGGATCTGTGGCTTCTCTCCCTTGCCTTAGGGCCTGGACTGTGGCCCTGAAAGTGTGAAGAAGTTTGTTGAAGTTGTGGGAAGGGCCAAGCAAATCGTGTGGAATGGTCCAGTTGGGGTCTTTGAGTGGGACAAGTTTGCCAAAGGAACCAAAGCCCTGATGGACAAAGTTGTAGAAGTAACTGGAAAAGGCTGCATCACCATTATTGGTAAGTAGTTATGTTTGTTCTTGTCTTTCTAAATGCACCAAAGTAGCTTCTGCTTGCCAGCATCTACTAAAATTGTCAATTTTTTTCCTTCACTCCTGTTTTCAGCTGTCCTTCAGCTTTGAGATGGGACTTTAAAACTTTAAAAAATGCAGAGTGTTTGGGGGCAGGGCCAGCTTGTAGCAAGGCCTTCAGGTGAATAAAATCTGAGTTTTTTGTGTCTCATCGATTCTATTTGTGCTGCAGGTGGTGGAGATACAGCTACTTGCTGTGCCAAGTGGAACACTGAAGATAAAGTCAGCCATGTCAGCACAGGAGGCGGTGCCAGCCTGGAGCTCCTAGAGGGTAACTGCTCTTTTATCTTCACTTGTTGGAGTAAATCTAAATTTCTGGGGGCTGTACTATGTGTTGGTAGTTGAGAAAGCACAACAATAGGGTGAATGTTTTCTCTGTCCCACCATGTGGAGGCTGGACATAGTTTTGGAGCAAGGAGCTCCTCTTGCTGCTCTTTTGTAGCCCTCATAGAGCAAAGAAAATGGAGTATTCCTGCAGACAGCCCAGTCTGCCTCTCCCAAACAACAAAAAATGTTGGAATAGAAAACAAAAGTGAGAGCAGGGTTTGTAGGTGAGCCCCCAGGACATGCTCCCCAGCCTGTTACAATGCCTGGGTTCTGTGAAGGATATCTCATCACAATAATCTGGAATTCTTCAGAGGTCTTTCCAGCACATTGGCATTTCCTGGATTTGGGGAGCCCTCTAGTGCTCACTGACAACCCTACACGAGGGTACTTGGAATTCCGAATGGGGAGGATCGAGCCAGTCTTCTAAAGAGTTACATTGTAGTCTAAACGAGTATTCATTTCCTCTGGTAATTAGCTGTTTCCCAATGTGTGTAAATTATCTAATGCTGTCAGCTCCTCTGGAGAGGAGAGTCTGCCTTGCAGCTGCTGTTTGCAGCAGTTAGATGGGAGCCAGAGCTTTTGTTCCTGTTGCCTGGGGAGTGATGGGAAGGGGAAGGAATGCGGATGGCTGGAAGAAAACACTGTGTATTCAAAAGGACAAACTTGGCTAAGTTTTGGCCCAAAATGTGGGTTTGTGTGTGATCTTTTAAATGTAACGGAAGTCTGGCTAATTAGAAAAGCTTCTGAAGATGAAAAAGGAGGAAAAAAAATCCTATAAGCCCAGCACACCAGTGGGTTGTGAACGATGTTAAAATTCAGTCCTGTTGCACAGCTTGAGCCTTAGAAGGTCAGTTTTCTGAAAGAAGGCAAAACCAGAGTGGTGTCTCTTCATTATTAAAGGGGGACAAAAGTCTAAAAATGCTTTAGAAAACATTGCACTTGAATAATCTGGGCCTTCATACTCAAAGATGAGCATATTCCTTGTTTCTGTCAGCTGGATTGAAGTATCTTGACCTGGGTGTTTTAGTCCCAGTAAAAGACTAGAGACTCTCAGGAGGCTTCTTCTCTTAATTCTTAACATTTCTACCACACAGTCCAAAATTCTATTTCCATGCCTCTAGGGACTGAAGAAGGCATGCAGCAACTCCCTAAATCCAATCAAAAATCTGTTTGCCATCAGATTTAGTGGGAAAAGGTGCTGGGTGTTTGGATGTGACTGTGGCAGAGACTTGCACAGGAATGTCCCCTTGATGGAGCACTGGTGGCTGGGGAACATCAGGACTCTCTGGGGCCTTGAGGGGCTGCACGAGGACTTGCTGTGTGGAGCAGTGTCCGTGTCACCACAGTGGTCCTCAGGAGTGTTTGTGGAGCCAAGCTCTTCCAGTTTCAGCCTATGATTTCTGATTTACCTTTTTTTTAATGTGTTTTTTTAACGTGCAAACTGTACAGGAAAGCTGAATTGTGTGAGCACAGAGGAGTTCTGACCTTTGTTGTGTTCTAACTGCTCGCAGGGAAGGTCCTTCCTGGCGTGGATGCCTTGAGCAATGTGTAGAGAGCAGAGCCCACGTCCCATCCTGTGCACACCCCTGAGATCCAACACTTCAGCTTCTGTATTCCAGCTGTGAGAGGCACATCCTGGAACAAACGGGACAGGCTTGGAGGAGGCGGGAGCAGAGATTTCCCACTGCAGGTTACATGGTGTGGGTTTGTCCACTGTTACCCCACTTCAATTAACATAGTGAGTTGAAACTGTTGTTGTGATTTTAGAGTGTATATATTTATATTTTGCCTTTTCAAAGAGATTAATCCCTGTTAGACATTTATCTCAGAACGGAGTGCACTGTTCAGCTTCCATCTTAGAGGCATTTTCATCACTTGACACGGTTCAGAAACAAGAGGGGACTCCAGTTTTTTGGAGGTTGGTTGTAATAGCTGCTGAATAAACATATTTAAAGTGCTCCCAGTCTGTATGTTGTCCTTATTTCAGATTTTATGATTAAAATTCCTTCTTCCTAGCATCAGGAATTTGAGCTAATTTTCCTGCTTGCACTACTTACATTTCTATATCTCATTTTTATGTTTGTCTGGTGGATCTCTAAGCACCCACTCATCATCAAAGGGAGCTTGGTTGGTACAGAAATAAATTGTTACACATGTGCGGTTGTATTAAAACTTCCATATCATCCAGTAATAAAGTAAGATGACATTTTGAATGTGCAAGTCAAGTAAAAAAAAGCAAGTTTAATTGTTTCTCACCTGGAGAACTTGCCTAATAGCAGGCAATTAATGTATTTAATGTCAGTATAGAGGAAATTTTGAAAACAGAGGCAGGTAACAATTAAGTCACAGGCAAACAGTTGCCTGTGTTACAACAGGCACAGCCTCTTTGCCAGATTTTATTTGGTCGTGGTGGAATGCAAATTCAAACCCAGCAATGCTGAAGCAACTATGAAATATATAATTGTTACATTTTAAATCTAAAAGTAGTGACCGTTACAAAGAAACTGGAAATAATGCAAACGACCAAGCGCTGTGCTTTCCTGCTCCTCCCCTCCTTTGTGCCTGTCCCAAGCATTGTCTGAGTGCAGGAATGATGCACATTTTTGCCAGGAGGGCTTGTTCCTGTACTCTCTTTCCAGGCAGGGCTGCAGACCTCCAACAGCTGCAGGAAGGAGGGAGCTTGTCAGCCACAAAAAGTAGCTTTTGGAACTCCAGTCCTACAAAAATAAACATTCCACCATGTTTTTATACCATTCTTGCCTGGCTCTTGCAGACAAGGCCTGGTGGCAGCACAGCCCCCTTTTGTGCCACTCTGCCCTTGTGCTGCTGGATCCCCATGGAGCAGTGACAGACTTGCCCTCCATCCCTCCTTTCCAGGTGTTTGAAAGTGGTGTGTGGCCATGGCCTCTGCTGCATTTTACCCCTCTCTATCAAAAAGCAACAAAACAAACCTATCTTTAATCAAACACAGCAGGGAGAAATAATGCTCTGTGAGTGCAGAGGTCTGTGCTTAAAACAATTTTTCCACCTGACTTTGGATGCTTCATATTCCCAGCTCGAAAATGTCCTTTTGTTTCCACATGGCTTTTTTATGCACTGCTCTGTGTGCTCAGCACAGCAAACCCCCTGGGCCAGAGAGATATGGATTATACATAAAAAGGGGTGAAACACCTCCATGTGAGATTCCAAGAGCTGTGCACTTGATAACCAGCAGCTGGTTATCAAGCTGGTAATCAGCTGGTGAGTTGATTACTTGAGGGACTCAGTTTACAGATTTTTTTTTTAGGCATTGCCTATCAGATTTTTTAAAGTATTGCCTATTAATACTGTTTAGTACCTGGCTGTTGCAGTGATAGACATTCTTAAGGCATCTGAAATTTTATATCCTCTGGAGTCACACTGGTCTTCCTAAGTTATTTTGACATGGCAACTTTTCTAGACATCCATCTTTGACAGTTTGGCTTTTGCATTTTTATGGCTTCTGTTGAGAGTCTTTCTGGGGCTGGTTAGAAACTTCGTGGAAGAGACATTGAGAGAAGGTGGCCAGGAGGGCAGTGGCACCCTGGGCTCCCCCAGGAATAGCGTGGCCAGCAGGAGCAGGGAAGGGACAGCCCCTCTGGACTGGGCAAGGGAGAGGCTGATCTTCAATCCTGTGTCCAGGTCTGGGTCCTTTAGTTCAGGAAGGACACGGAGGGGCTGGAGAGTGTCCAGGGCAGGGAATGGAGCTGGGAAAGAGCTGGAGAACTCCTGAGGGAGCTGGGGGGCTCAGCCTGGAGAAAACGAGGCTCAGGGGGCACCTTCTGGCTCTGCAATCCCTGCCAGGAGGGGGGAGCCGGGACACGGGGTCGGGCTGTGCCCCAGGAACAGGGACAGGAGGAGAGGGCACGGCCTCAGGCTGGGCCAGGGCAGGGGCAGGAGGGACAGGAGGAGGAATTGCTGCATGGAAAGGGTGGTGAGGCATTGGCAGGGGCTGCCCAGGGAGGGTTGGAGTGCCCAGCCCTGGAGGAGCCCAAGGAATGCCTCGATGTGGCACTCAGAGCTCTGGGCTGGGGGACAAGGTGGGCATCGGGCACAGGGTGGGCTCTGATCTCGGAGGGCTTTTCGAACCCAATCGGTGTGGGGGTTCCCCCTGGGCCAGGCTGTGGGTGCCAGAGGCGGCCCCTCCCCAGGAACTACAGCCCCAGAATCACAGCCCCCGCCCCAGATCTACAGCCCCAGAACTACAGCCCCAGAATCACAGCCCCCGCCCCAGATCTACAGCCCCGGCACAGAACTACAGCCCCAGAACTACAGCCCCAGAATCACAGCCCCCGCCCCAGACCCACAGCCCCCAGGCCAGAACTACATTTCCCGGCGGCCCCCGCGCCCGGCCCGCGGGGCACGCTGGGAGCCGTAGTTGCAGCCGCCCGGGGGAAAGTTACTCCCGGGTTGGGGGGCACTTCCCGGGGCCGCCGCTATCCCGGGCACCACAACGCTGTCCCGGGCACCACAAAGCTGTCCCGGGCGCAACAACGCTGTCCCGGGCACACCGGCCTTGGCAGCGGCGCGGGATGGCGGAGCGGGCGCGGCCGGGCGGGCGCCCGCGGGGTAAGAGCGGGGCCGGGGCCGGGGATGGGGCTGGGGCGCTCGGGGGGCCGGGGCCGTCCCCTCACACCCCCGTAGCGGGGAAGGGCAGCCGAGCCGCTCCGCTGCCCTCAGGGGCTGTCCTGCTCCTCGCAGCGGGGCCGTGGGGCGGGTGTGCGGCCCATCCCGCATCCCCCGGGCCGCATCCCCCGGCGGGGCCCGCAGTGGGCCGGGCAGTGTGGGGGGGAGCGGCGATGAGAGGCCGTGCGGGGCGGGGGCGAAGGGGCGGCAGAGCCGTCCTGCCCCTGCCCGGGTCCGTGTGCCAGTCCGGGCGGTGCCGGGGGTGTTTGGTACCCACAGCCAGGGCCTCTGCCCCGGCGAGAGGGACGGGCCGGGCTCTGCCTTCCCCTGCCTTCCCCTGCCCTCCCCTGCCCTCCTCTGCCTTCCCCTGCCCTCCCCTGCCCTCCCCTGCCTTCCCCTGCCCTGCCCTCCCCTCCTCTGCCTTCCCTTGCCCTCCCCTGCCTTACCCTGCCCTTCCCTGCCCTACCCTGCCCTTCCCTGCCCTCCTTGGCCATCCCCTGCCCTGTCCTGCCCTCCTCTGCCCTGCTCTGCTCTCACTGGTCTCAGTCACCCCCTGGAGCTCATCCGCCCCTGCCCCAACTCCAGATGAAGCAGGAAAGTCTCCAAATCCTGTGCTTTGATCTCTGAGAGCACAAAATGCCACTCGCAGGGCGATAATCCCCATGAGTTAAAGGCTTTGCTGTCTGGCAGGGGCATCCCCTGGCCATGCCTGCCATCCCTGGGCTGTGCCCTCAGGGTACAGCATCGTGCCCTTTGTCACACTGGGTCAGGTGGGGCCACAAACATTCACCATGACACTTACCACAAGGTCTGAGCAGCTCCAACCCCATCTGCCTCAATTCCAGGGGACTTCTTGAGGAGGGCAGTGCTGCAAGGCCAGATCTTTGGGGAGGAGGAGCTGGGGGGGAACTCAGGTGATCTTAAACACTCCTTGTGCTTGCTTGATCCTGTGGTCAGCCAGAGTCCCACCAGTGTCCAGCATGTGCTGGGACAGCCCAGCACGTCCATATTTCAGCCTCCTGGGGGGCTGTTGAGTCCATCATTGGCAAGTTTGCAGATGACACCAAGTTGGGAGGGAGTGTCGATCTGCTGGAGGGCAGGAGGGACCTGCAGAGGGACCTGGACAGACTGGAGGGATGGGCTGATTCCAATGGGATGAGGTTCACCAAGGCCAAGTGCAGGTCCTGCCCTTTGGCCACCCCAAC
>JAWWEV010000152.1:17800992-17821622 GCA_035583235.1 Hafferia zeledoni | reverse complement strand
TGAGTGCCATGATCTGGTGAAGGGACTGGAGTTGGACCAAGGGTTGGACTTGATGATCTTGGAGGTCTTTTCCAACCTATTCTATGATTCTATGATTTCTAGGGTCTCATCTGCTGATTAAAATTATGTTTGTATTACTTTCTACAGAGTTACTTGGGAAGTGAGGAGAGTATCAAGTGATTGGGCCTACTGAAGAGGAGCCTGAAGCCTTCTCAGGGTGGAGGAAGGCTGAGTGTTTCCCCCCATGTGCCAGAACTGCTCCTCCTCACCAGGGAACTCCAGGTGAAGGACACAGGTATGTGCCTCCAAACAGGATTTCGGGAGAGTCGTGTTCCAGGTGAGGTCACAGGGCCTGAGCTCCTTCCTTGGGGAGGCAGCCTGGAACAAGGTGGATTTCAGCTTTCTCTTCCTCAATATTTGCAGAAGGGCTTTGTATGGAGTCCTTGTGTTGCAGGGGTTGGGTGGCCCACGGGAGGAAATAGGGTGGGGATGGAGATGCAAAACAAAGCAGAACCTTCAGGGGTTGGCTCCTGCAGTCCATGCCTGGTTCTGCCATGAAATAAACTATTGGGGGCAAGTTATCTTTCCCCAAGAGACAATGTTACACTGGAAAAAGGTGTCAAAATAAAATGCTGGAATACCAACACGTGTTCTGCTGTCAGGGCAGAGCCACAGCTTAGCCCACAAGTGAGACATACTCTATTCTGAGCTGTTCTAGCTCAAAAGTAGCTCTTCTTTCAGTTACATGTCTCAAAGGTATCATTAATTTTTGGTATTTCATCTCAGGCAAGGCCCCAGTGAGTTTGAGTTTCCATGACCAATTCCTGACTCCCCTGGGAGACTGAAATGTAATCCCTTTTGGTCACTGCCTTAATCTGTATTTAGGATGTGCTTGACATTGGCTCTGTGTTTCTCTCATTGGGACACAGTGTTTTTTCCTGCCCTTTTCTGTTCCCTGCATCAGGCAGCTCTTTCCTCCCCTTGCATTTGCATCCATTCTGCTGAGATACTTGGATGTGTGAGGCTTTGGTTTGCCTTTGAGTAGCAGGAAGTTGCAGAGTCCTCACTTGCACCGTGTGTGGTGTTTCTGCAGAAGGGAGAGTAGGTGCTGATCTCACTCGGGGCATTTCATAACTCTGAAAACCTGCTGGCTAACGAGGTATTCATTAATTGCTTTAAGCGAGCTAAGCTAAGAGATTTCTTTACTTCCTTTGAACCATATGGTATCTCAATGGGTCTCTCTTGTTTTTCTTTTTGTTTTCCTTAAAACTGACAAATGGCTGATTTCACCCTTTAATCCTTGTTGGCCTGCAAATATGGGAAGTGTGTTTCACCCTTGGTAGCCCTAAGTGTCACAGATCACAGACTATTCTGAGTTGGAAGGGACCCACAAGGATCATTGAGTCCAACTCTTAAGTGTCAAGCAAACAGGTCCCCTTTTTGCCTGAGATGCTGTCTGAGGTATTTGCATGCATCCCTGCAGCTTGTAGTTGATGGATTTGCCTGTAGACTGGCAAGCCACCCTTCATCACCTTTCCAAGGCTATGCCCCCTGGCATCCAAGTCCTTCTTAGGTCAGGGGCCTTGATGACCCCCATTGTTATGGGAACCTTTGGTAAGCTAGCCTGCTTTTTTCTGTATTTCGATATCTCCTGCTTGATCCTCTCAAGCGCTAATGACCGTGTCTCCTTTCCTTAGGTCAAGGGCAGCTTTTACATTCCACCCAAAAGGCACCGCAGTTTGAGATGAGGAATTCAGAAGAGCAAGCAGCTACGACAGTTTTACAGCGCCTGCTGCAGGAGCAGCTCCGCTACGGGAACCCCAATGACAACCGCAACCTCCTTGCCTTACACCAGCAGGCCACGGGCAATGCCCCCCCTTTCAGCAGCACCGGGAGTGCCGCTGCTCAGAACGAGGGGCTGAGCTCCCAGGACCACCAGCTGGTGACTCATGCTGCCCGCCAGGAGCCCCAGGGCCAGGAGATACAGGTGGACAACAGCATCATGGAGAAGCAGCTGTCCCCGCGGCTGCAGAACAGCGAGGACCTGCCGACCTACGAGGAAGCCAAAGTGCAGTCCCAGTATTTCCGGGGCCAGCCACACGCCAGCGTCGGGGCAGCCTTCTACGTCACGGGGGTCACCAACCAGAAGATGAGGACTGAGGGGCGGCCCACGGTGCAGCGGGTGAGCCCGGGGAAGGTGCACCAGGACGAAGGACTGAAGGACCTCAAGCAGGGGCACGTGCGCTCGCTGAGCGAGAGGCTGATGCAGCTGTCCTTGGCCACCAGCGGGGTCAAGGCGCACGCGCCGGTCACCAGCGCGCCGCTCTCCCCGCTCTCCCCGCTCTCCCCTCAGCAGTCCAGCGACCCTTACAAAAGTTCTGGGTCCAATGAGTTCTACAAGAACTCGGTGCAGCCCCCTTCCCAGCCCAGCATGAAGGGAATGGAGCAACGGGGCCCTCCTCCTGAGTATCCCTACAAAAATGTGTCCACCCCATCTATGAACTGCAAACCTCAGGACTCGGGACATTTCTATGGTGACCATCGCATGAGCCAGCAGGGAAGATCTGATGGGCCCATGATGAGGTACCAGCACCCCCCTGAGTATGGGTCAGTCAGGTAAGAGAGACCTTACACTCTGTGACTGCCACAGACCTCAGTCCATGGCTCTGATTTCCAAGGCAGATTTTCTTTCAGCAAAGATTCCATCTGTATTGTGTGAGATTACAGTTACAGACTGTCTGGAAGGACTGTTACCTGGTTCAGTAGTTGACTAGAGAGGACTGACTCTTTTTTTATTATAAACAAACAAAACAAAACTCCCTCAGAACAAACCAACTTGACTTTATGGCATGGGGAAGTTTAATGCCGAGGCACCAGAGCCTTACAAAGGCTTTGCTATGAAAGCCTAAATTATGGTGGGATTCACTGTAGAAACCTGCAGCAACTTATTGTGAGACTTAAGCTGTTCTTTAATCACATCTGTCCAGACAAAAGGCTTTTAAAAACTGCATTGCATAGGAAAGGAGAAAGTGAATGAAAGCAATAAAGGTGCAGGTAACAAAAATCACCTGAGCTTCCTGTGGGGTTTTTCAAATTTTACTTTCAGTGGTCTGAAGTGTAGGAGTGGAAAATGGAGTGTGCTTTGTGCCTCATCCCAGACTTGCTTGTTTAGCTTTTGCTCATTTTCCTTGCATGGTTTGAACTCTCAATCTGTTGTGGTTCGCTCTGGATAAGGAGCTGGATTTGGCTTGAGCCAAACTCTGATGCCCATGTGGGGGAAGACAATGTTTTATTAAGTGAGCTAAACCCCCAGCTTTTACTTCACCTGTTTCCATCCCATCCCATCCCATCTCTGTCCAAGACCAGGTGGGATTTGGTGTAATGATTTTGGCCTCATTTTGAAGCTAAAAAAGTAATACAAAGGAGCAACAGGATGGCATTGCTGCAATAGTCAATGGTGAGCTCTCTGTGGGTTTGTGTTTGCACTTATTATGTTGTGTTTTGAGGAGAGCATGAAGTAGAAACCAGTCAGTATTTGGGAGCAGAGTGTGAGCTTTGCAGAATTTGAATCTGCCCAGAACCTTCCTAGTCCTATGAGGAGCTATTTTCAGAGTTTGTCCACCATTGTTTGTGATCTGAAATGACTTCAGCAGCATACAAGCCTGATGAAAAGGCCCTTTGATCTGGCTAAATAAATAATAAAGAGGCCAGGAAAAGGGGAAGTAAAGGGTTTGGGGGGGAGGTAATGATTGTAGAAGCTTATTGCAAATGTTTTTGAAAATCCAAAGACCTCAGACCTCTGTCATGCAGGACAGGGAAATAGCTCCTTGATGGTTGTGCTGCATCAGAAATATTCCGAATATTCTGTACTGTGAGTGTGAGACGCAGCCTCTTGCTGTTCAAGGGAGAGAGAGGTATTTGAAAACACGCCAATAGTCAGCTCCTCTAGACAGGGTGATTTTTGTCTGCATTGGATGGGTCCTGGCTGCTTGGAGAGAACATGGGGGGAGGAGGAAGGTTTAGCTGGCAGCGTTTCCAGCACGGGAAGCAACTGAAATTTGTCTTCAAAGCACTGGGAATCTAATGAGGTTACTTTTTAACCTAAATAGCTGCACAGAGGAAAGATTTCCTTTGCAAGCAAATGCTGAAGCAGTAGAACAATTTTGCAAGACTAATCCATAAATTACAGAGCAGCGTAGCAAAGGAAGGGAGCGAGTCCTCTATTCCTCTAAGAGAAAACTTAGACAAGAAACCTTCTGTGTTGCTAAAGGTGAGGATTTTAAAGGCATACAGCTTTCCACGAGTGTTTTCCTCGCATCCAGGGTGCCTTTGCAGTCTCCAGTTTTCCTTCCGCAGCTTGGTGTTTGTCGAGATTCATTGGGATTGGTCCATGTGTGCATTTTTTGAACTGTGCGTCAAGGAAACAAAGCCCCTTCTCTCTGTGCTCCCGAAGCCACACCCTTTGCTGCGGGTTTTCCCCCTCATTGTTCGGGGGAATTTGAGGGTGACCTAATGATGCGGTTAAATAAAACTCGTTGAGCAAGATAAACATTGGGGAATTCACAGCATTCTCAGGCTTCACCCTCCCCAGTCTGGGAAAGGAATGGGCTGTGTGGTAAGTTTAAACCAGTCTGCAAACAGTTTGCCTCACCTGCTCCTGGGCGGTGTAAGTTTGGGAACAGTGGATGTTGGTAATGATGTTGGTTTAATGTAAATACCAGGCGTGCCGGAGGCATCTGTGCTGGTATTTGGAAATTTTCAGCAAGGTTTAGAAGAGCACTGGCTGCATGTGAAGCTTCTGTTCTCTTCCCAATCCCTCCACTGCACTCTGGGGATGAAAAGCAAAGTCCTGTTCTCTCCCTGGTTCCTCCACTGCTCTCTGGGGATACAAAGCAAAGTCCTGTTCTCTCCCTGGTTCCTCCACTGCTCTCTGGGGATACAAAGCAAAGTCCTGTTCTCTCCCCAATCCTTCCACTGCATTTTGGGGATGAAAAGCAAAGTCCTGTTCTCTCCCCAGTGCCTCCACTGCTCTCTGGGGATGAAAAGCAAAGTCCTGTTCTCTTCCCCAGTGCCTCCACTGCTCTCTGGGGATACAAAGCAAAGTCCTGTTCTCTTCCCAATCCTTCCACTGCACTCTGGAGATGCAAAGCACCCTCTAGGTCTGTGAGGGGACCAGGGGCTTGCAGAGTCTCCCGTGGCAGCACAGCAGGCGCTGGGGCAGTTCTGGGTGCAGGTTTGGTTCCTGTCTCTCCGATTCAAGCGCCATCCTCTATTCGGAGCCCAAGCGCCTGAACTCCTGCTGTGGTGATTAAACCCATTGACTTCACAGAAAGTTTTTGAGAGGGAGGTTTGCAGAATTTGTCCCATAATTAGTAAATCACTTCTGTGCACTGCGTTGCCCTGAGCAGCATCAAAGTGGGGGCTAATCAGGTCTGACTGGGAGGCAGCGGGGAATGGCTGGGTTTGATTTTGGCTGTGCAGTGGAGTGGAGCTGCTCCCTCCCGCAGGCAGCACTGCCTGGGCTGGGAGAGAGAGAAGAGAGGGGAACTGGAGCTTCTGCAACATGAAACAGGCAGGAAAAATTTAACGAGCCGCAGACCTTTCCTGATCCCTTCATTTTTCTGCCTTCCCCACTGTGTTGCTCTACACAGGGATTGATTTTCTGTGTGCCTTGGCAGTCCTG
Source organism: Hafferia zeledoni (assembly GCA_035583235.1). Classification (NCBI taxonomy): domain Eukaryota; kingdom Metazoa; phylum Chordata; class Aves; order Passeriformes; family Thamnophilidae; genus Hafferia; species Hafferia zeledoni. The sequence continues at coordinate 17,815,939 of JAWWEV010000152.1, read as the reverse complement.
GCTGGCTCAGCACAGCCTGCAGAGCTGCCTCACTCCCTGCCCTGGCTCTGTCTCCATCACCTCAAAGCTGAGGTGACCCTTGAGCTGCAGAACATAAATCCAGCTTTGCACTTGGCCCACGTGGAATGTTTCCCTGATTCGCTCCAGGGACTGTCAGGGCAGCAGAGATTCCTGTGTGATACAGTCTGCAAAGTGAAGTGGTGCTTAAAGTTAAGTTTTCAAACTTAAACACTTATGGGAGTTATTGCTCTGAGGCTTTTTTCCCTGCATTTGACTTTTTCAGCTCTCTGTGATACTGAGGCAAATGGAAGGAGATTGTGTAATTTTGTTTTCCGTGTATTTTGAGAGACTAGATTTTTTCTGAAGTGGTTAGTTCAGATAAAATTTTGATTACTAGTGCAGGGTTACTCAAGGACTCATTCTTTCATGGAGGGAATTTTCTATTGCCATTACATCAGCAATACTGTCAGACACCAATAGTCTTTTATACATTAAAATTTTGCAGTCTGGCTTAAAAGTCTTGAAAAGTCTGGTTGTGTTCATTTACCTTTTCTGAATCTCTCAGCTCAAAATTGCTTTACTAGAGAAATAATTTCTTCAGTCCTCATGCTAATATGAAAGAATCTCAGAGCCTGGTATTTTGTACCCACAAAATATATATAAGTATTTTAGAAGACGAAGTTGTAAGTGCAGATGCTGAAAACTTCTTTAAATGTGCATGTACAAGTTTACATGCAAGATCTTAAAAGGTCACTGTGAGGTTACTGGGATTTTTAAATACTTTTTTTTTTAAAGTAGGACATACTACCCCAGCTGTGTTACCTTGTCCTGGGAATATCAATGCATTTGGGACATTCAGAAGCCCTAATGCTGTTGGTGATGCCACAGAACTGGAGGCTCTCAGCTCTCATGTTTTAGCTTGAGCCCACAACGTTGGTATAATTTCAAGATTATAAGAGCCTTTTGATGTGAGTGTCAAGATGCTGGATATCTTGGAAATATGTCTTGTTTCAAAGTACCCATGACTTCCTAGAGTTGCTCTTTACAAGGGTTTTTAAAAAGAAAATCATGTCAGCACGACTGTCCCTTTGGAATTTAAATGTTGCTGTTGTTTTTCTTTGGCCATCATTTTGTGCCTTTCATTAGTGCTCAGGAAGGCAAGATTCTGCCGTGGGCTTTCTGAGTACAGAGTAACAAGATGTTTTAGTCAAATAGCTCAAATTGTTAACATTGGCATCTAAATAGTCCTTTGTAAGATTAACTCACTGAGAGCTGTGGAATCAACCTCTCTGAGTAGCTGCTTCATGTTGTTCTCAAACTGGAAGAGAGCATTTTTTAGGTTGAAAATTGGTTGTTTGCATCCACGAGGCAGACTGGCAACATATTTCTTTTGATCTAATCTCTGTAGGTCATCACAGATTAAATGTCACAGCAAGGCTATTCCATAATTGATTATAACTTCAAAGTAGAGCTGCCTGGTGATAGGTAAAGAATAAGCTTGAGAAGATGAGTGGTTTGTAAGGATGCAAAGTTTTAACTCTGCACACAACTGGGTGAGCCAAGAAAGGTGCTGGAAACCACCTGAGACAAACCGGGTGACCTTGAGCATGGCCTGTGAGGGATTTGCCTCATTCTTAATTCTGAGAACTGGCAGATAAAGTTGATGAAATCCATGCAGCAATAAGTAGAGCTGCCCTCTCGGGAGGGGAAGAACCAAATTGCTGCTACTAAACTGAACATTCCTGAGGAAATTAATTGCACATCACTCTTCTGCGTGACCCCTGAAATCCTCATGCTGTCTATGATCATTTCTGGGGGAAATACAGCTCCTGAAATGATGCTGCTGGCAGGGCCCACAGCCACCTGAGTGTGGGAAAGAGCAAAACAGCAGCTAGAGCAGTGATTCTTTGTTTTCTCATATCTGACAAAGGCTGGACTTGTTTCCCTGTTAGGGAATTTGAGCATGAGTTGGAGGTTGCCATACACCTCCTGTGCTGTGAAACAGGGAAATGAGGCATGAGTTGGAGGGTGCTGAAAGAGTGAAGGCTGTGCTGGGACATCCCACCTTGTGCACTGCCACCAGATGGGAGCGATGCCGGTAATGCCGGAGCTTCCTCTTGGCCGGGGCTGAGCAGTGGATTCCTCCTCTCTGCAGAGAACAGGAAGGATAGGAAGGATGATGTGGAGTCTCTGCACTTGAGAAGCCCTTTGTGTAACCCTTTAGTTCCCAGTCCAGCTCCATGCTCACTGTTGCCAGTTCCTCTAACACTCCTGGTGTGCTGGGGGGAGCTGCCTTGTCCATCCAGGGCCCTGCAGGGTGTTGGGTCCCTCCTGGGAGCACAGACAGCCATGGGGATGTTCTGTAGCAACCATGGCCAGGTGGAACAACAGTGTGTGCTTTTCCAGCTGCATCCCAAAGGGTGGGGAATTTTATCAGAGCAGCAGGAGTGTTTCAGAATATGTTGAACTGCCAGTCTGGGTCTGCACTGGGCTGAGCTCCTGCTTAAGAATCACAGAATCATAGAACGAGCTGAGTTGGAAGAGACTTCTGAGATCATCAAGTCCAACCCTTGGTCCAACCCCACTGTGATCACCAGATCATGGCACTCAGTGCCATGTCCAGTCTCATCTTAAACACCTCCAGGGATGGAGAATCTACCCCCACTCTGGGCAGCCCATTCCAATGCCTGACCACTCTCTCTTTAAAGAAGAGACTGGTTGCTGCATGGAGAGGAAGTGACTTCAACTGTTAGAATAAAGAACATCCAGAGAAGTCAAAGGTAGGATGTCTTTGGAGGAGAAAGCAGAACCTGCCTCCTGAGGTCATCCAAGCATGATAAATCCACACAGTCTTCTAAGATTTCTAACGTGGCTAATGGACTTGATGATCTCAGAGGTCTCTTCCAACCCAGCTGATTCTATGATTCTAATGCAGCAGGAGTTGAGCTGGGGATTTCCAGAGCCTGGGAAATGTGAGCTGAGGTAGCTTGGAGTTAGTTCTGTCATGGGCTAAAGCGTGTTAGAGATTGCTAGATCTGTCTTTGATATCCTGCAGGGTTACTGGTAGGAGCAGCAGACACACCTACTGCATAGGGGGGTTTGGAATCAAAAGGCTGCAGCTTCTGATTCTTAGGATGGTTCTCAGATCCTTTAACTGTCTCATCTAACCAGGCTGCAGCTTCTTGGTTGGTAGTTGAGAAAGCTGAAACCAGTGGTGCTGCCATACTAGCCTCTAGCTTAGCCAATCCTTTTAACTCTGTATCCTGAATTGCAGAAGAAAATTCATTGTTTTCTATGAAAACACTAAAAAGTGGCACTTTTAAGGCCAGAATAAAAGATCCCACTCCTAACAGTCCTTGGTTGAGCAATTTTAGCTGCAAAATGTGGTGAAAAGTTATGAAAATAATTTTGGTCAGTAGTTGTTGCTGGACTTTTTCTTCTTGTTTCTCTAAAAAGTCATCTCCAGAAGAAAGACCTTTGTGCACTTAGAATTTATTTTCTGATAAAGATTTGATTTTGAAATGTTTTTAAAATCAAACATATAAAAATGAAGAAAACCTCACAGGAGTCTATTGTGTGGGACGACCTGTGCCCAGGAGCTGCATGGGTCATGCCACACCTGGTCACTGGGTTTGTGCAGCCTCTGCATGGCTGTGATGGAGCCTCTGCTCTCTGTTTTGCAGGCAGAACCCAGATGTGCCACTGCAGCTGCAACAGAGACCACCCCACCACCACAGCCCCACGTCGTCCTTGACGTCCCTGGGATCTCTGACTTTGCTTCAGTCTCCACCACCATCTAGGCTGTCCCCTTCCCAACACCAGCAACCCCTGACTCCAAGCCAGGCTGATCCCAGCGTTCTGCCACGGACCCAGCAGCCCTTCCTGCCCAACCCAGCCCACCAGGGCGACCTGTACCGCCTGTGCCAGCCCTTCCTTGGCCCCCAGCAGCAGCAGGGAGACTCCTACTCAGTGATGCCCCGGGCCCAGCAGATCCCTTCCCCATACCAGCAGGTGCAAGTAGATCCTTTTGCCATCGTTTCCAGGGCCCAGCAAATGGTGGAAATCCTGTCAGAAGAGAACAGGTCACTACGACAGGAGCTGGATGTGTGTTATGAGAAAGTTGCCCGGCTGCAAAAGGTGGGTGAGAACTCAAGCACTGTCCAGTGCCTGAATTATGGAGTCCATAATTGAATCATCTGATCTGTGACTGTTACATTCCTTGCTTAACAAATTGATTAACTACTTTAGAGTCTTTCATATGTAGATTGCTTAGTCTGTATCCTGTCCCTTTGGGCATCAGCTTAACTTTGTCAGAAGATAGAATCAAAGCCTTCAGGTTTCTGCTAACAGTTTATTGGCCATGCTCAAAAACAGCTTTGTCAGCTGCTGAAGAGGTTGCCTGCTTGGCTTGCTTAGTTAAATTAAAGCTTCTGTGCAGGTTTCATTTTCCGTGAAAGATTTTAGGGGCTGCAGGAAGGGCTTGTTTGGACTGGCATGAGACCACAGTCTCTCGAGGAGGCACAGGGGACATTGGTACAAAACTGGTTGTCAGGACAGAGTGCAATGCAAGGAGTGCTGCTATGGCTACCTTAAAGACATTTGGACTGCAGGACTGGGACTAACACTTCTTTTGTCCCTCTCTAAATGGCACAACAACTTCCCTGAAAACTTAATGTCTTGATTTGGGCCCAGCTATTTGCCACCTTTTTGCCACCTCATGCATCAAGCAGAGTATATGATGCTAAAACATTTAAAGGAAAATATCCCAGTAAGACCCATCATTAACATGCATGTGTGGAGGTGTTTTCATGTTGCCTTGTAGGAATAACTTCTTCATTACCAGTAGTTTAAAGCTGTGCAGCAGGTCAGCTGTTTAGGACTTTGTGGGCTTTGCTGTTCTCTTTGCATTGGGCAGTGTCTGGGGCCATAAAAATATGTGACTGCTTAAAACACGTGTTTGAATTCAGGTGCCCTGTGTGCCTTTCCACGCTTGTTATTTGCTATGGTACCTCTTTCCAGGGACATAAGTGCATGTTATTGTATTTTTTGGAGGGTTCCTAGCCAGGAAATGCTTTGGAGAAATGTTTGACAGCTTCCTGGTAATGACAGAAGGATAAAAATGCACTTCCCTGCACCTCCCTGTGGATCACTTGCTGTTGCAGTGCTGACGGGGTTTGCTGAGATGTCAATCCACACTTCCATGGCAAACCAAGCCTAGTGAGGAGAGGTAGAAGTAAATCTCCTCCTGCTCTGGATGCTCTGAGAAGCTTAACACTGAAGGCTAGAAAGAAAGATAAAACATATTCTACTGCAAAGTTTCCCTCGCCCCATTTATAATTTGCACGTTTAAAAGCACAACAAAATTGTAGGAATGTAAACATAGAACATCAGGAGGTTTATTGTGAATTTTGGACCATAACAACTATCTGCAGAGTTCATCAGAAATGCAGGATCTGTCACTCGGGTTTTTTGGCATTGTTTGATCTGCTTTTTTAAAAAAAAATTTACTTACTCACTTGATATTGCATTAGCTGTGTATATAAATTCTTTTTGCCCAAAATGACTGCCAAACTGCCTAAGTCTTGGAAAAAATTAGATTACATTCGCACTTTGTCAGTTTATTGTATCCTTGATCTCATCATATTGGGGAAACAGAGTGAGAGTCTGGAAGGAGAGTCCAGAACTTGGTTTCAGACATTGGTATTCTTTATGCAGATGGATCCAGACCTCAGACTTTCATTTTACTCAGTGTACAAGTGTAGGTTTCTCTCAGTAAAGACCACTTGAGAGAAAGCAATCTCCTGTCTGAGACCAAATGAAAATTGTGAGTGATAAAATAGTAAGTGCTTGTTTTCACTTCCACTGCAGCTGGAAACAGAAATCCAGCAAGTTTCAGAGGCATACAAAAACCTGGAGAAATCATCCTCGAAGAGGGATGCCCTGGAAAAGGCCATGAGAAACAAACTGGAAGGGGAAATTCGAAGGCTTCATGATTTCAACAGGGACCTAAGAGGTAAATGAAGTAAAACTTCAGATTTTTGGTGTTGGTTTTTTTATTGTTATACTCACTTGGCAGGACAGCATTTTGCTGCAGAGTTCACTGTGTCTGTCACAACTGGAATGCAATGGAATACTCAGCACTGTTCAGCAGTTGAAGGTTTGAAGCACTTGCTGGGAGAAGGGAAAAGACAGGTTTAGGAGAGTGCTGCAGCCTTTCATTTCCAGCCTGTTTCTCATTGACAAGAAGCATCTGATAAGCCAAATACCATAAACCAGATGCGAGTCTGGAATTCTCTCGTGTCTTATATCCTGGAGACAATTTGTACAATTTGTTCAGCTCACACAAATGGAGAGAGGTTTTGCTGACTGCCTAATCCCACACCAGGCGTGTTCCCTTGATTTCCTGTCCAGTGACCCTTTTGCACTAACATACAAACTGCAGACTGGCTTTTCTTCCTGAAGGTCTTGTCATTCCTTATCAGTGTAGGCATCTGGTTTTTTGGATCCCCCTTCCTTTTCCAGAGTGAGATGTTATTAGTGTCTGGTTCTTGCTAAGAGGCTGAGGCAGCACAACAGCTGGCAGGGGAGAGTGATGTTGGGTAGTGTTTGACCTGAATGGGGGTAAAAGTTTAAGAATTAGTTCCAAAGGTAAAAAACATCCACAATTCGAGATGTTTAAAGGTGCACAGTCTTTTAAACTTAAGTTTAATTTTTTATGAAAGCCTTCTGATTGTCCTACATGTCATCTGTTCCATGTCTTTTGCTAAGAGGCTGCTCCCAGAAAATGTTTGCATCCAGAAAGTAAATCCATACAGTGCCCAGTGCACTGGAGGGAAAAAAGCTCACAAAGGCCTGCATTGAATAATCTGATTCATAGTAAAACACAGCATAAACATTTTGTTATAATTTTCATAGACTGATACACATTTTTAGCATCTTGAAGCAGCAGAGCTGTTAAGCTGTTCTTAGTATTTTACACTATTCCCTCAAGTCAGGTAATTGGACAACAGTGATTTAATCTTCTGCTAAGATTTGGTGGAGAGTTAAAAGAGAATCTTTTAATTGCATGGTGAGATTTATTTGTGGGAAAAAATGTGTGAAAAAGGTATAAATTGAAAGCCCAAACTTCTTCTGTGTAACAAGTGTTTAAAGTAATTTCTTTGGAACTTTATTTAACCTGTTTTTCCTCATTGAGCATATTTCCTCAAGGACATCATTAGGAACATTTCAGAAGTCAGTGCTGACGGACTTTTCACTTTACCTGTGTAGAATTAGGAGATCCATTCCCCCAGCTGGCATTAGAAATCCCCTGAGCAGATGTGACTTAATGCTTGAAAGTTTTTAGTGGTTTAGTTTGCTTTTGTTGGAAATTTTTGCAGAGCGTATGGAGACGGCCAACAAGCAGCTGGCGGAGAAGGAGTTCGAGGGCTCTGAGGACAATCGGAAAACCATCTCTCAGCTCTTTGCACAGAGTGAGTGACACAGTCACTGGGGGGCAGGGAAAGCTCCAGCCATCCTGGGAAGGAGGACAGTGCAGCAGGTTCATTATCAGGACAGAAATCAGGGCAGTGTCAGCCCAAATGGAGAAAAGGAGGAGGGATTGAAGAATTCCTCTTCTGTCAATATATAAAGTCCATCTGATGGGATTTATTAGGGATTTCAGAGCAAAGGTGGTTTGCAGTTAAACTGTAAATTAATTTTTACCCTGTAATTTACAGGATATTTTATCCACCTATTTTATTCCTTGAAAGCTTTGGAATTAAACCTTCCCAGGATGTCCTGGCATGAGTTAAACTGAAGGGACTGGAGCCTGCTCAGTCTCCTGTCTCTTTTCCTCTTTTATTTGCCCCTGCCCTATCCGGTTCAGCAAAAATAAAGGGGATGAACACTCCTGCAGTCTGCTGGGCTGGATGAGGGTCAGGAATTCTGTCCACAGCAGTGGATTTATCACAAGGCAAACCAAAATGGTGGATGTGAAATGCTGCTTTTCCTTTGTACTGAAATGTCTTGAGGCTGATGGCAACGAGCCAACTTTTCTCTCATCCCATGGTGTGCTCCACCCTTCTGACAATGCTCACTTTTCTCCTATTGTTATATAAAAAGGTAGTACAATAAAATTGCAAAACAGAGTTTTTCTGTGGTGTAACACACACTGCTGCTACTCTGACAAATGCTGGTATTCCTGCTTTGTGTCATTTTTAGCTGATTTCTTGTGGCTTACGTTGCAAACAAATGACTGTCAGGACGTGAATTCCAAACTCCTGATGGTGGTGGGAAGTCTGTGAGTTCAGTCTCTCCTTCAGACTGGTTGGTGGACACTGAGGTGCACCCAAAGAGGCAGGAAGATCAAAGCTGTGAGGGCTCACATTCCATTTCTGCTCTTGGATGGACATGGAAGCCACAGTGCTGTGTCAGTCCCAGCATTTCTGGGAGTGCTGTAGGCACTTGTGGAGTGAAGCAGTTCTCATTTTGGGAAAAGTCTGCACCAAAACTCCCCAAAGCCTCTCTGCAAGCCCTGAGGGATTAACAAACAGCCTACTGGCACTGACTGATACCTGCTGGCACAATGTCAGCCTGTCTCATTGCAGATCACTCTCTGCAGTACATTTTAATGTGTTCACACTGTCAGCAACTCATTCCTGGGTGGAGGAAAAATGCTGGGAAAAGATGGGGAAAAAAATTGGCAGGTGATGGTTGCTTTTGTCCTGGTTTCTTGTGTCATGGGCTGGCTCTGAGCTGAGCCAGGGTTTGCTCTGCAGGGTTCTGGGTGCTGCTGGTGGACAGGTTTGTTTTGCAATGTGTGTGTGGGCTGTGCTGATTCCCTGCACAAGGGAATCTTTAGCTTCTCCATGTTGCTGGAGCTTTGCTCCTGGCTTTTTGCTGGCAGGAGAAAGGGGGTAATTGTGGTCCTGTAAATATAGTTGTGCACATGCTTGCACAAATGGGCCCCTGTACTCCGTATGCAGCCTGTCCTAACACCCAGCACCTCGTTCCTGTTTTTCAAGCCTTCCACTCCTTGTCCTCATTCCTTTGTCGTGGGATATTGGTTTCTGGAATGCAGTTTCTCTGGTGTCATCAGTGCTGGGTGTAGATCACTCCGGGGAGTGTTCTGTGGTTCTGTAGCCAGCAAGTGGGTTAATGCTGGTTGGCTTGAGCTGGGAATGACAACACGGGCAGAGCACCTCAGCTCTGTGTTGTGGCTTTGCCTTACACCCCTGTGTGATAAGTCCTCCAGTCCACAATTATTTTTATCCTATTTATTTTTATATGAAGGTGGTTGCCCTGTTCCTTAAACACTCAGTGTGTCTCCTTCAGCTCAGTCCAGCTCTTTTTACAGAGCAGCAGGAAAGAATGAGCTGCTCTGCTTGGGGTGGCTTCAAAGCATCAGACTGGGCAAAAGACTTTCTTAAACTGCAGGTCTGCTTTGAGCAGTGACCAAACAGGTATGTGTGCCTCAGTTCTGGCCCAGGGTGTCATTTTTAAGGGGAAGACTGAGGAGTTCTCATTGCTCACTTGTTTTCTGACTCCTTCGATGGCACTGCCAGCAAAGTGGGACAGCTGAGGTTTCCTCTGAGAAAGGACAGTTGCCCTGGGCAGAGCAACCTTCCTGTTTGTGGGGCCAGTGTGGCAAAAAGGAGCACAAGTTTTTCAGGCACAGAAGTCTGCCATCTCTCTTCCCAGCCTGAGATATTAAAATGACTCTGTTTTCCACCACTGAAAGCTCAGAGGGAAATAGGTGCCAAGTTTCACTAACCATCTGCATAATCACAGCAAATTACCTCACTAAGTAACTGTACTGAGTGATGCACCTTCTATTCCTTCTCACTGTCATTGTGGCTCATGGTTGTTTGAAGGTCCCATGCTTGTTTTTCAGGGTTACAAGTCTTTCTCTTCCATGATAGTCATGTCCTTTTTGTCCACTCTTAGCACCAGATTTGCATTCCCTCCTGTGAGAAATTCCAGCACAATCCTTCCTTCACCTCTGCAGTGAAATCCTCCTGAAAGCTGGGCAGGGACAACTGGTGCCCATTAGTAACTTCTCCCTTTGTTTTCCTAGACAAGGAAACACAGAGGGAAAAGGAGAAACTGGAAATAGAACTGGCTGCAGCACGTTCCACCAACGAGGACCAACGGAGGCACATCGAGATCCGAGACCAGGCCCTGAACAACGCCCAGGCCAAGGTGGTGAAGCTGGAGGAGGAGGTAAGGGTGCTGGGAGAGAGAAACTAGGAGAGCCTGGCTTCCAGTGACTGTGGGAATGAGTTTGTCTTGGGGAAGTTTTAAGGAAATCTGCTTTTTTCAAAGCTGTTTGTATCTGCCTGGCTTTGTGGTGACCAGCTAAACCACTGAGCTGCGCACAGATAAGCCACAAATCTGTGTTTCCTTGGAAGTGCTTTTGTCTAAGCAGCCATGTTTTTGTTTCAACTTGTAAAAGTAGGCTGGAAGGGAGATCTCAGCCCTGGCAACCTCCTGAACTTGGCAGAAATTCAGTTTGGATGGACTTTCAAATAATACCAGATGAATGCAGTTTGTCCCCTTGCCAGGTGTGGGGACAGTGCAGATCTCTGTGTGTGCCCAGCATTTGTAATAAGCTGGGCATGACCTTAGTTGTTTTTTCTACCTTTCCTCCCAGGAGGGGATAATGTGTTTTAGCTGCTTAGCTGGGCAGCTTTCACAGCAGTTTCTGTTGTAGCTTTGTCCCTGCCACTCATGGCCCTCACCTCACTGCCCCTCTGCCTCACAGTGTCCCTCCTCTTTCCTCCTGCCTAGTTCTGTCCTCTCAAAGGCTCCATTTCCCACTCCCAGCCTCTGCTTCCTTTACTCCTACTCTTCCTCTGTGGAGAGTCTCAGGGGGAAATCTCTTGGCCAGGCACACTTCCTCACTGCAGATTTGTTCTCCATTTTTCCACGTCCCTGTCTCCCTCACTGAGCACTGTTCTTTGTGCACCTGAACTTTGCTGCCTTCAGAGACATTCCTCACACCTTCCCCTTGTCTGCTTCTGCTTTTCTCTCTGCTCAGGATCCCATTGTGCCAAGAGAGGAGGAATGATCAAAGACAAAGGGAATATCCTCCTCTCTCAGGTACAGATGTAGTTGCCTTCTTAATTTTAGCCTGTTCTTCTCTGAAGTCTGTATTTTATTTGCCTCAGTAGCCCTTCCCCTCAACCTTCTTGTGTTTCTTTCCCTGATATCCTTAATTTTTGCCCTTTCCTTTAATATCTTCAGCTTCATGGAAGCTTTCCCTCAGTCTCTGTCCTTCTGGATCTGCTCTGCTCATCCAGGGTGTTGTGGGGTTACCTGGCTTGCTGACCTGCACCTTGGTTGCTCAGGGGACAGGGAGCATTAGGTTATGGGTAGTTTATAATTCTTTTTGGCTCTAAAACGATTCCCTCCTTGATTCTGCAGTGTATTGGAGCTCCTTGGCTTCCATTCAGATTTCAGCACTTTATTATGCTAAAAGTCTGATGTGTCACTAACTCCAAGTCCATGGGCCATCCTCGTGGCTTCCCTGGAACTGTTCTCATGCTTGGAGTTGGAGTCAGTGTGTGTGGAAGGTGTTGTGATCAGCACACCCACAGCACTTGCCTGGGTTGAACCTCAGTGTGGGCACTAATTCTGAGTCCCTCACAGTAAAATTGAACCAAAGTGTTGCTGCCTAAGTAAACTAGTAAAATAGGTAAGTAACTCTGGGCTTAAAAACCCCCATGTGCACTAACACAGAGTGCAATGAGGGCCTGTGCTCATGTGCACCCAACCTCTGCTCCAGTCCCAGGGTGTGCAGGAAGTGCCACCCTTCCTGCTGAAGATAAATATGAAAGTGTCTCAGTGAGGGAACAGGAATTAACTCTCCTTTTTCCTAGAGGTGAGCGGGGGGAAAAAAGGGGAAACAAAGGTTAAAGAGGCACTTTTGCAGGTTTCTCAAATCACTTTTTAATGAAATACTTAGGATTAGAAAGCATTTGTTGCCTCATTAGTATTAGATTGTGGAAAGTTCTCAAATTCCCAGGCTGGTTGGTAACCCCTGGAAAGGTTCTCAGAGCTCAGGGCACCCTTTAGAGGGGACCAGAAACATTCTAGTGAGTGACAGTCACTGACCAGGATGTATGAACAATTTGCCAGTTACTTCTTTTATTCCTGCCGAGTGAATGTGAATGACCCGTCCCTGTAATTGTGAGGAATTCCAAACTAGTCCTGCAGAAAAGGGTGGAGTTTCTCAGCTCAGGTTTGGCAGCTGCTCTGGCTCAGGGCCTGAGAGGGGGGGTGCACAGTTCAGTTGTTTCATCCTGTAATGTCAGTTTTCAGCTTTTTGTTTTCCCCTTTCTGTTATGACTTCCTATTAAGCAGAGTAACCCTGCCTTGTATGCACCAGATGCTTTATAGAAAGAATTTTTCTGTTCTAAGGAGACCTCTTAAGCCAAACATCACCATAACAACTTCAGTGTTGCATTGGAATTGGAACTTTTGATTCTTTTTCAAGTCCTTTGCTTGAAGGCCAATTTGGACAAAACCACTCAATTGTAAAATGTAGATACTTGTCTGCTCCTGGTGACCTTTGAGGGGCTTTATATATTGGACTTTAACATCCAAGTTAGAGCAAAAGGAGAGGTAAAGGGATGCTAAAGGTGGTGGAGAAAGGAATGATCTTGGAGATCCTGAAGGATGGTGTGAAGCAGTTGGAAGCAAAAGCAGACATTCACACAGAATACTTTCCCAGTTAGTAGGGGTGAAATGACTTCAAATTTAGAACAAACTGCCATTAAAGTTTTTGATAGTGTGGAGTTTATTTCTGTAAAGTGCAAAAAAGGGTGAGTGATCATAAATATTTAAAGCAAACTTAAATATATCTAAGAACAGAACTGCTCCATATGTATATGTTTTATATATAATATTTAAACTTTACTACTTCCCCACTCCATAAAAATACCCAGTTATTAACCCTCTATTTTCACTTCTGCATTTCCATTCTTCCCTTTAGAAGGTGTTCCACATAAATCAGCAGCTTATTAAAATTGTTTCTAGTGAAGTATTTGTGGTTTTTCAAATTATTTTCTTTATTTGTCATACATTTCAGATAAACTGAAGGTTTGTGGGGTTTTCACAGTGGTGGAGCTTGTACTCCTTTGTTCCACCACTTTACAAACTACTGTTTTACTGAGTGCCTTGAGACAGCTCTGAAAAATCATGACTACACCAGGAAGATAAAAATACCTTCTCTTTGCCATGCTCTTGCACACAACTTGCAGTGGAAAGAGGAGCCAGATGTCCTCTCACATGGGTAGAAGTTGGGGGACTGATGGAGGGTACAAATTTGAGTGAAGCATCTTTTCTAAAAGTGCTTGTGTTTGTGAGATCCTTCAGCCATCAGAATTCAACATAAAGCAGATATCAGGGCTAAGATACTGTATTCATTTCCCACTGTGCTGTTGTGGAGAGAAACAACCTACCACTCCTGATAAGACTGAGGGATCTGTCTCTGGGGAACTGTGAAAATGCATTTCCCAATGACATCTATTGTACTTTCTATGCTGTGTCTGAGATGCCTTCAGAGCTCTGGGTGGTGGGGAGGAGACCCAAAGGAGAGCTCTGTGCTTGAAGGCTTGTCTGGGCTTTTTCCAGTCACTTCTCTGGGTCTATAAAAAGCTATTCCTGGTCTCCACAGCTTTGTCTCACATAAATGCTTAGACTCTGAGAGCTACCTGATACTTCTTTCTAGAGGGGACACTCTTTGGGTGGGTTATTGTTCCTGGATGGGGAGTGTGGAGGGGAGAGAAAACTCTCTCTCTTCCCTGTAACTAATCTGTGTGTGTCTAATGACCTACATTCTGTAACAGAACAGAACTGGCTTTTTACTGCTGTGTCACCATCTCACAGATTCTGCCAGGTAGTGATTTTCCAGAGGTGGCTTTGGGAGTTAGAACTTATTTTAGCAAAAACAAACATGCAGCAAACACTGTTCCTACAAGAGGATGGTGTTACCAGGATGTTTCAGTGATTCTTGCTGAGGCCAGTGGTGCCTTGTTGGGCCTGGATTCAAACAAACTGAGGATTCAAAGGCATCCTAGAGGAATATATTCCAACTGCACGAGGGAGAGGTGGTTTAAATGTGCTTGCTGAGGTTTTTTTTAACTACATTTCTGCCATAGCAGGCAAATTCTTGTGGGGAAATACATTTTCAGCTGTGTGTGAATGGGCTCAGCTTTAGGATAAACCCAGAATGTAATGAAAACACCCTGAATACATTAAACAAAAGACTTTGAAGACATCAGAAGCAGTGGGTGGGAGACAAGCAGATGCTGGTGAGTGTTACCCATTTGCTGAAACAGGAGCTGTCCAAGATGAACAAGGTAATGCCTGGGTTTGACAAAATACCTGGCAGAGTTCTGAATCATTGATGGCTGTGCAGAAAGTCTTCTCTTCTTCCCCAGAAAAAAGTCTGTGCTGAGTAAGGCATCTGAAGCAGTGAATCTCTACAAAAAGAAGGTCCTTCCCCTTCACCTGCTGTGTCCAGGACTGTGTTTGTCCTGCAGAAGATGTTACAGCCTCCCTTGAGACCTGACAGTGAAAATTCCTTGTTCCTGTGTCCCCCTATGCATGAAACTGGTAGCCCATGGCTTGGACAGGTGTACCCTCTGCTGGGTCAGGAGTGGCTGAAGGGCCGGGCCCAGAGAGTGCTGGTGAAGGGGGCTGTGTCCAGCTGGTCACCAGTGGTGTTCCCCAGGGGTCAGTGTTGGGTCCAGTCCTGTTTAACATCTTTATTGACGATTTAGATGAGGGGATTGAGTCAATCATCAGCAAATTTGCTGATGACACCAAGTTGGGAGGGAGTGTTGAGCTGCTGGAGGGCGGGAGGGACCTGGACAGGCTGGAGAGCAGGAGGGCTCTGCAGAGGGACCTGGACAGGCTGGAGGGATGGGCTGATTCCAATGGGATGAGGTTCACCAAGGCC
>JAWWEV010000152.1:17661497-17674463 GCA_035583235.1 Hafferia zeledoni | reverse complement strand
TGGCCTTGGTGAACCTCATCCCATTGGAATCAGCCCATCCCTCCAGCCTGTCCAGGTCCCTCTGCAGAGCCCTCCTGTCCTCCAGCAGGTTGACACTCCCTCCCAACTTGGACTCAATGCCTGCATCTAAACCATCAATAAAGATGTTAAACAGGACTGGACCCAACACTGACCCCTGGGGAACACCACTGGTGACCGGTGCCAGCTGGATGCAGCTCCGTTCACCAGATGCAGGTTTTCACTTTCACTCTGAGTTGCTAATCATCAAATACCTGCTGGTGGAAGGTTGCTGCTGCTTGATAGTATTGGTGAACTTAAAAATCCTCAAAATCCTCCTTCATGTGAGCTGATGAGTGAAAATCCACCTTAATGTCTATATTATGTCTATGTCTATATTATATAATGCTGTGGTTGAGCTCTGGCTGCCCAGGACTGTAACACAGATTGTGACAGGCTGATATCAGGGTGTGACTCAGAACAGATGCTGTGTCCTTTGGCATGACTCAAACCAGCCATTTCCATGTTCATACGAGGGCTCCAAAGTGAAAAGGGAAGGCTGAACCTGGTTAGATACACTCAGTGAGAGCAGGTTCTGAAGAACAGCAGCAGTTGAGAATAAAAACAGCCCCAAGTTCTCAGTGTGGAAATATTTGAAAGGCACAATAAGGAAGATTGTGTCTGAAAACAGAGTACTAGCTGTTACTGCTCCAAAGCCTAATGGCTCTGTTAGCATCCAAACTTTTCATTATTTTTATTGATGCAGTAATAATTCACAGTATGGTTATTGTGCCTTTGACACTGGCATCTGCCTTCAAAATGAATTCCATCTAATTAAACTAAACACGAGACAAGTCAAAGACCACTCCAATTAATGATTACATTTCGCTGGGAATTTCTTTTCTCCTTTCCCACTGCCCTGCCCCTTAAATAATCTTAAATGTAGATGGACAAGGTGTGAGACGACAGAGAACTGGGATGATGTATCTCATGGACCTAATGAGCAGCATCAAGGTTAAGGCTTGCAGGCTGCAGGGGCAGCTCCAGGGGCACCTCCAGCAGTGGCAGAAAGTCACTACTCCTTCTCCTGGGTCGACATAAAGTATGTTAGTTGTCCTAGGAGTGCTGCTGGGGTCAGGCCAGGAACTGCCTCATAGCATGTACACACAGGTCATGCTTGTAATTTAACTTGCAGACAGGTGGAGAAGTTGGGAATGTGCTGTTACACGAGGTGCTTCCCAGAGAATTATCTTTACTAATCTGGAGGAGTGATCTCAGCACTTGCCTTCACTGGGCGTATTGTACAGTGTATTTTCAGTCAGATGAAACATGTTCATGGTGTTCAGCTTGGTGGATGGACTATTGCAGGAGAACTATTTTGTCTTCTTACTCAAGTAGAGTTCTCAAGAAGTTCTCAAGAAGTTCTGGCTCTCTATAGGTCTGTTGATTAAGGGCTTCAGTTTCAAAAACCATATTTTATTACCTACCAAACATCCATGAATGTGCCTTTTGTCCTCCCCTTCCTTTGCTCATAAGCCCCAGTTACAGCATCCTCTGTTCCCTGACATCACACAACACCTCTGTGTGTTTGTCTCTGGGCTGTGTGACTGCCCCAAGCCAGAGGTTTGACATGTCTGTCCAGATTTACTGATACAGGTGTTTGGAACAGTCTTTCTGGGGCAGTTGTTGCAAAACATTTTCCAAGGGAAGCTCCTCTCTGTGGGGACAGTGAATGTGCCAAATTAGAGCCTCCTTCAAACCAAGTCTGGGATCTACAAAAATCCATAAAAACTGCAGGGCAGTTTGGCAGGAGTCCCCTCAGCTCTTAAGAGGCTGTTGAATAGAGCTCTGTTTGGTTGGCAAAGCAGAATGTCACCTTTATGGCTTGATTATCCCTGTGATGGGCAGTATATTGGTGGCAGCAGTGGGGGAGTATCAGAAAGGCATTGACTGAGAACAATATTCCCCCTGCTGATCTCTGCATTGCTGCAGCAAGGAATGCTCTAATCCAAGGCTGTGGCTGTCATTTGGTTGTGGTGGCCAAAAAGGAGCACAGATCGCAGGTGTCACACACAAGATAGTTTATTATATCACACTATGAAGAAGGAAAAAGAAAGAAAATAGAAAAGAGCAAGCAGCAGCAGCAGCACTCTCTAACTACAAGTTACACAATATATATTGTAAAATCCCACCCATGGCCAGCTGCCATAGGTTGAATGGCTCAAGCTCTGCCAGTGGAAATTTAAGTTAGAGATCAGAAAAAAATTCTTTGCAGAGAGAGTGCTCAGGCATTGGAATGGGCTTGCCAGAGAGGGGGTGGATTCCCCATCCCTGGAGGTTTTTAAACTGAAATTGGCCGTGGCACTGAGTGCCATGATCAGGTAAAGGGACTGGAGTTGGACCAAGGGTTGGACTTGATGATCTCAGAGGTCTTTTCCAACCCAATCGATTCTCTGATTATATGATTGTAACACCCCCTGAGCAACTCCACATGGAAGGGCTTCCTGGAAGCATAAAGGTGACACCAATGCCCAGGAGAGGCAGATACTCAGTGATTTCTTTAATCTCTTTTAAGGTCTATGCCATTGATTTCATAGAATCATAGAATTCATTTATCTGGTCACAAGCACAATATTGTTGTTTACAAATAATATGCAAATAGGTGGATTTCTCAACTTTGCTTTATTTCCCACTCAGTGTTTTTTCAACTCCTCCTTTTTCACTGCTGATACAGATCCTCAGCCTCTCTGAACTATCAGTGATAGAAGCTGCTGATTTACACCCTCCTTTACTAGTAATAGTGTAATTTTGAATATTTTTGCTGCTTCTTCTCTACTTCCATCTCTTAAAATAGGTTTTTATTTTTCCTTAATGTTTACTCTGACTAGGTCACAGGTCTTTTCCAAACCAATCCATTCTATGATTCTGTGAATAGCAGTGTCCAAAAACTTTCTTACAGCTTCTAATTGGGTGTTACTCCCTGTCCAGATGCACTCTTCTTTCATGAGGAATTTGTCTCCCTACATTCTATTCCTCTGCTTGCTTCTCTCAAATCCTCCTTATCTCACTTTGTTTTAGTTAGCCCGCTAGGCTTTCTCACAGGATTAATGAACTTCCAGTGTTCTCATCCCATTCCAAAAGGTACCAACCTGTTAAGGCCTAAAGAACTTCCTGCAGCTCCAAAAACCTTCCTGACCCAAAAAACCTTTATAGTCCTCACACCAAGGCCTTGGCTCTGACATTGCCTTGGGAGAACATGTTAGAAAACTGCTCAAGCCTGGGAGAGCCTCAGGACCATGTGCATGGGTGGGATTTAGTTCGTGGCAGTGGGAGAGGACTGGTGTGCTCCACTTAGCACAGAGGATGAGGCAGCACCAGGCTCTGCAGCAGGAGGGGCACATCATCAGCGAGATGCTTTCAACTTGGAGCACCAGGAATAACAGAGGGAGGCACTGTCCAAAGGGGAATAAAGAAAGATCACAACCACACAGATTTTATTCATATGCAAGCCCCTTCCACCTGGCTGGATTGTCATTTCTTTGCTGTTGCAAGCTCTGGAGTCTTTTCAGAAGCCATAGTGTCTTCTTGGTTAGTAAAACAACGCCAGAAGCACAAGTTTATGGTCAAAATGGGTAAAAATGAGCCTCCTGGTTTGTGAGGATCAAGGTGTTTTTTGTGCAGTGCCGGCTGGCACCGGGTGCAGCCACTCACTCCTTTCTGTCACTGTCTTAGGATCAAATCTGGGTTTTTTGTTTTAAAAAATACTGAATTGAATTGGAACACAACCCAAGCTAAAAACCCCTCCCAATCCCAGACTATTCTGAGTCGGAAGGGACCACAAGGATCATGGAGTCCAACTCTTAGTCAATGGCCCACACAGGGCATTGAACCCATGACCTTGGCATTATTACAACCGAGTTTCAACCAACTGAGCTGATCTCTCCAAGCTCTGTTAGCAACATATTACATCACCTAAATTTAATGAAACATCTCTCATCTGCATAAGGGAATAAATGGAAGGAAAAAGGGATATTTTATGTACAAGATGACTTAAAAGGCATGATGATTAACCTATATTAGTACATCTTGTCCTTGTTACCACTAAGAATAGATAATTGGTAAACTGAATTAAAAAGCTGGACAACTCTCCCTCACAGAATAAAACCTGGAAAATATTAGGAGAAGAGTAGTGTCATGTGCAAAGGAGGAGCAGAAATGCAAAGATTTCTTGTCCCACCTGTATTAATATAAAGTTATTATCTATAAGTGTCCTCAGAACATCAGAGCCTTATGCAACCCAGATCAGCCTGTCTGGGCTCACTTAAAGAGACAACTCTGGACAGAACACTGTCTGGAAGGGAGTTTGACACTCTCATATGAGACCTCACTTAATAGCAATAAAAGAACTTTCTCTGTAGCAGCTCCCAAAATAACTTTTATTAATACAATAATTAATTTGGGGGTTGTGTTGCCAGTGATAATGTTTAGCTGCATAATTAATTGATAACAAAAACCCCCAAAGAAACCAGCACAAAACACACTCTGCAGATAAGCACATCAAACCTAAGTTTTAATGCAGGACTCAAGGAGGATACCCCCCAAAACAAACTGAACTAACAACAGAAGACTACTATCCAGAAACACAACCACTTAAACCACAAATGTAACCCCCCTGATAACACAGAGCAGCAAAATGAACTGCACCCAACATTGTAACACAAAGCAAAAGGAAGAACAGAGATGTTTCCCACTAACATTCATGTTAAAAGGAGCTACACACTTTAAAGGAACACAATAACCAATATAAAGTAAGATATCTACCCAGTAGGTTATGAGGTGTAAGGCAAATTATAATTAGTATTAAAGTAGCAAAGTACAGTTAGTAAATAAGGTGCCTATAAAGTAAAGGTATTGAAATTACTATCGAAGTAGCTGTAGGGTGAAAGTAAACACATATTATAAGGGTATAAAGTACTTTATAAGGTATGACTAATAGGCATAGTATAAGACATAAGATAGAATGTATAAAATAATAGGCATTGTAGGAGTGTAAAGTAGAAAATACAGAGTATAAGGTATAGAAAGCACTTGGTTTTCTCACCCTACATTGTCTGAAGAGGTGGGAGGAGACAGGGCAGCTCCTCTCAGCTACCCCCCAGAGACCATGGCATTTCTTCCCTACTTTTGCTCATGTGCAATCCCTTTTAATACCTTTTTTTTCTTAGGTAGGTTGAGTGACTACAGTCAATAATAGTTTGGGTTTTTATTTTGGGAGGGACAGACAGATGACATAGGCCTGAGAGTTGGCTCCCTGTGTTCCCATGTTACCTCCACAACACTCCACCCTTTGTGGAGTTCTTTTATTGCTATTAAGTGAGGTCTATCAGAGTGTCAAAAACCCTTCCAGACAGTGTTCTATCCAGAATTGTCTCTTTAAGTGAGCCCAGACAGGCTGATCTGGGTTGCATAAGGCTTTGATGTTCTGAGGACACTTATAGATAATAACTTTATATTAATACAGGTGGGACAAGAAATCTTATCAGTTTGGCTTTACCACTGGAGTCTCTCTGTCCTTTGACAGTGGTTTCTGGGAGCCCTCCAGGGGCAGAGGTTCCCCTTAGCCCATCAAGAGCTTATCAGGATTATCACCCCACAAGCAGCCATAATAAAACAAAGATTACCTTGAAGACAGAGCCTGCAGATTTCCAACTAACCATGGACTGTCTTGTTTCACAGTGGGTGCGATCAGGGGAAAGTTTAACCATAAAACAAAAAAATATCTAAGGTGAAGCACCATTCCAAGGCCTTTAGAGTAGTTAAGAACTTTATAGGTCTGGATTAAGGAAGCTCTTTAACAAAATTCATTTCCAGACTTAAAAACAACATCAAAAATAAAGACTAAACCCTAACAATTTTTACTCAAAACAGCTGCTTCTATCACAGGATAACTCTCAAAATGGGAATGATAAAGGTGGTGGTGGTAGTGGGAAAAAACAAACAGCTTTTTATGGTTTGAAATGGGGGAAAAGAATCACTTTCAGGCATATATGAACCTAGTCTGCCTATCCAATCTTTAGGAAATAATTCAGTTTACTGCCATGCCAGCAACACTGGACTTACATGGGTGTTGGTATCAGTCTCAGGAAACAGCTCCAGCAAGCAGCCAGGGAATCTGTGCATTTTGGAAAGGCTGTGGTGGATCCATAAAATGGTGTGAGCCAAGTCCCACCATCACTTATGCCACTTCAGCATCTTCATTACTGTCTGGACTTGTAACAGTCCTGAACCTTTGTCCTGTGTTTGTTGTGTGTGACAGAAGCAAATTCACTGGCTGGTTGGTCACATCACAGAGATAATGGGACAAAACATGTAAGTTGTGGCTGTGATGAACTTCTCAAACATTCCTACACAGGAGAGGGTGTGGCTGCTCATGGCACAGCACTGGTCTGACTCCTCCAAGCAGGGGTAGGTTCTCATTAGCCCACCCTTCTGCTGGAGTCAGAGGTTCTTAACTGGAGCAAGACAAAGGAATGTGGGGCAAAGCAGACGTCAAGTTGTATTTCAGTTCAATACAAGAGGTTCAAACACAAGGCAACTCTTTAACAGTGTCCCTCTGTGACTTGTAGGATAAGCCACACTGACTGCACTCATCCTTCATGTCCTCATCAAGTGCCTCATCTCATCTCCTGCACCCGTGTCTGGGAGCAGAGTGGCTCAGAGCAGAGAGTGCTCTCTCTGCAGTAACTTGCTACAGGCCATTGAAATGCATATTTGCAAAATCCTTTCCTTCTCAAGGCTTCTCTCCTTACTCCTCCTTTTTATCCCCAGCAGAAGATAAGTTATTATGTGGCATCATCCACAAATGGTGACATCTTTTGACAATCTTTCTGGCTGTGCTGCGTTTCCTGAACACATGGCTGAACACGAGCTCTGATGTGGTTCTACCACTGTCAAGTGCACTCGTTTTCAGTTTGGCTCTGAAAACTAATCCCTTGTGTCTACCTCCATTTTTAAACATGTGGATAAGAAGCCAAATTAAAACTGGAAGAATCTAGAGCAGACATGTCTGTATTTGCTTTTGTTTGCTGGTAGTGGAGAAAGACATTTGGTTATACAGGTATCACAAATCTAATTTTTCACATTCTTTCAGTAATAATGCATTATATTAATTAATGATTATTAACAACTCCATGATTCAATATCATACTATTTTTTCTTCAAAGATGCCTATATTAGGTTAATGAGTACCTTGTAACTTTGTAGCAGCATTAGCCTTGCAGGCACTAAAAGTTACTCATTTTCTCTGTTTTGAAGTCTTAGTCTGAGGGGCAGAAACTGTATTTGGCTTTAGCAGCATGTGAGTCACTGAGGAGATTGTGGAGCAGAAAAAGCCGTTTCTTCAGCTGGATAATCTGGGACAGCTTATTGAAGTCAGTGGAACACTTCAATAACAGCAGAGCTTACTCAGAAGTGTATTTACATCAACATGTGCCTTAAGCCAAAGTGGCAAAGCTTGTTCAGAAGCAGCACAAAAGCCCTTAAAGTACGTCATTTTTTTAGCTGTCAGTTTGTGTTGCTCATTATATTTCATTAACCAAATTGCATCATTTCAGGCAATGAATTGCACCGGATAAAAAGCCAACCTCCCTATGCTAATATAGGTACTGTCATCACTCTGATCCGTCTCTCAAGGCATCTTTGGTTAAGATACTCAGTTACTGAACCTGCACTTCTGTATCACCTGAAATGGTGCTGACATTTATACAAGAGTGTAACATTTTCCCAGGGAGCCACATAAGGTTCTTTCCAGTATCTAAAGGGAGTGTGTAAGAGAGGACTTTTCCTAAGGGCAATGGGGAATGGCCTTAAACTGAAGGAGGGAAGATTTAGGTTAGATATTAGGAAGAAATTCTTTGCTACAAGGGTGGGCAGGCCCTGGCACAGATTGGGCAGAGAAACTGTGGCTACCCCGTCCCTGGGAGTGTCCAAGGCCAGGTTGGACAGGGCTTGGAGCAACCTGGGCTGGTGGGAGGTGTCCCTGCCCGTGGCAGGGGGTGGGACGGGATGGGCTTTAAGGTCCCACCCAACCCAAACCATTCTGATAAGGAAATGGATGCCCATAGGGTTCTGTCAATGAAACAATTTGTGGGTTCAGGCAATGAGCAGCATTCACCTGACTGTGCCAGTCACGAGATGTCTATTTTTCAAGCCCTTTCGCTGGTACTGTGGCTGACCTGCAGCCTGGCAGCACTGTCTCTCTTGCTCTCTTTATAGAGCTGCAGCCACAGGTACCACAGCACTGTAATTCTGAACAAAACCCCTGGCACTGCTGAAGCTCCTTCTGACCACCAAGCCTAAATTGATGTAGTACAAAATCGTTTTGGAATGACAAAACCTGCCTGTGCCTGTTACCACACCTGTGAATGGCACGTGCACTTGCTGCATACACTCAGAAAACAAACCAGAAACAGGAAATCCTTGATGGATAAGTTGTCTAAGCTTCCATTTCTTGTAGTTTGTTTTGCAAGAGTTTGTTTTGGCAATTGGAAAATCTTCTATAACACACAGTTGAATCAAAAAGTTAGGCAAGCTGAAAATAATGAAGATTAATATATCTACATTTTATCATGGATACACTTACAATTTATTACACTGGTCCAGATGAGGTGATAGTTTATGAAATGGTGATGGCTTGAAAATGGGCAATTCCAGCTGTAACAGGTGAAAGTATTGTTAGATTAGTTATTTCCAGATAAAAGTAGTGACATTCTCAATGCCAGAAGAGGATACATGTCTAAGTGACCCAAGAAGTGACATGTTTATCTGTTTAATCTGACCCAAGAAGTTTGCAATTACAGATTAACAAAACTAAGTAAAGATTTTGTGGTTAGACTTTGCTTTTTTTTTCAGATACTCTCTATTGCTTCAGATCTGAATCTCCTTAGCTTTATTATTTGCTGCACCTTTGTTCACATTGCTGAGTAGTCTTGGAATGCTTGAGCTGGTTTGCTTTCACACAGCACTAAACCAGAGCACTTGCTCTAGGGACAGGTACCAGAGTAGGTAAAATCCAAAGCAGAACTCCTGAAAGACCTACAACAAGTCCATTGGAACTTCAGGGCCAGCTTTTTTCTTTATTCTCTCAGTAGTTTTGTTCCTCTTACACTGTAGCAGAGATTCCTGCTCTTCCTATCCAGACCTCCCTTCCAGCAGTGCACCATTTACTGGAAAACCTGTTTTTCCATTCAGAGAACACTGAATAGTGCTTTTATGTGAGCTAATCCTCCATTTTCTTCTTTTTTAATGAATTAAGCTTGTTTCTTCACCCTCTTTTAAATAAAGGGGATTTTTCACTTGCTGCAATATTGTTCAGAGAAGCAGTGGTGCAGTTGTAAATGGCCAACTTTTATAAGGATTCAGTCTAGGAAGGTGATAACAAGTGTTCAGTCACTTGTTAATGGTGGCATTAATTTCTCAAATGAACATTATCAAGGTGGAATACAGACCAGGCACCTGCTCCTGTGCAAGTGGTGACAATGAGGTTCTGAAGGACTCAGCTTAACAGCTTGTGTCAGGTGATGAGGTTAATGGAAAAGAATTTTGTTATTCAGGTCACTTAATGAAAATAACCTTGGAACAGCTTAGCAAAGCCCTTGGGGTAGAATAGATTATTCCTCCTCTGCTTCCATCGCTGTAAGTTAACCCAAGACATTGAAGAAGCTGATCTAAACTGGGCAGAGTACACAGGAGGAACATCTGTGATGGTGATGCTTTGTAATCTCTGCTGCCATTCCAGTGACAGAATAGAACCTTTTAGCAAAGGCTTAGCTCTGCATGGCCATAGCTTTAAAACAAGAGGGTTCAAGATGCAGGTTATCAAAACATTGTGCAAGAAGACAACAAAAATATTTATCACCAAACTTGTAATTTTTGGTCAGTGCATGGCCTTGGGGTCAGGCAGACACAGCAAAGAGGCCACAGCAGCCTCAGTCACACTGTTCCTGTTCTGTGTTTTGCTTTGCTGCTCAGAAATCAGGCTCAGCTCCTGTGAGTTGAGAGCTCACACTGAGCTGCTCCCAGATCCCAGGGAGTCTCTGTATCTGTGCACCACCATGTCCCTCCTTATCCCTTCATCCAAAGTGCTGTGAGCTCCCCAGGAAAACATGGCTTAACCACAGAGGCTGCTCAAACCTGATGAGGCACCACAACATTTGGGGGTGAGGGCTGGTATGTGCCAGAATAAGGGATAAGAAATCACTTGGTTTGATGCCAAACCTTGCCAGATTAATTTGGAGTGCCCTAAATCCAGATTTAGCAAACCTCTGGAATGGGCAGGATTAGCACTATCCCCACCTGTAACATTACTACCTTCTCCTCAAGTGCCCATTTCATATTCTGAGCAACATGAATACCCAATCTGTGTAAAGCTCAAAATCCTTTTCACAGCCCTGGGTACAATAAATTCCATAGAGGAAAACAAGATTAAACTTGACAGTAATAGGAGTGATAGAGGCAGAAAGGGTTCTTCCTTTGAGGCAGAGGCTCTGAATACAGCAGCCAGTCACTTGCTGAAAAAGGAGAGGAGGACAGATATATGCAGTTATATTCAAGCATCAGGACTTTAAAAAAAAGAAAAAAAAGCTTCTAAGAAAGAGAAAAAAGAAAAACTCTCACCTTTCTCTTGACATTTAACAAACTACCTAAAGGAGCTAAGCAAAGGAAGAGAGTCAGAGACCTTACAAAGAGAGCTGCTTTGTTACTAGATATCTTAAAATACATTTATTCAACCTTGCTAAGAGACACCAAGCCCTCTATGACCCACAGCAAATCCTCACTACTGTTTTCTACTCTTCCCCATGAGCCTATTTATCCTCTCCCTCCTGACTCTGTAGGGACCAGCCTGAGTAGCAAAGCTTCTCTACACCTGTGTGTCTGGAGGCTGCCAGGGATTTAACTGTTTGTGTCACATCCAAGGCAGCAGATTTATTCCCCCAAATTCCTTGAGCCATCCAGTCACTAACCCTCCATCTTCGTGTGTTGTGTGTTGGGAGCAGGCTCTGTCTCACACATCTGGATTATGTAGAGGTTTATTGATGATGAACTTTAGCTCATATAGAAGCACTTCACTCCCGTGGAACTGAGATTCTATGGCTGGAGGCTCATTGTTTCATAACCAGCCTCAGGGACAGCCTGTGGAAGGGTTTCTAATCGCCACTTTAGCACTGCTTTACTTTTGGAGTTTTACAGACTGAGTAATATTTCCTGTCATTAGGACTCTTTGACAACAGTTTTCTCTGAAATGCCTTTGACATTTGCAAGGTGAAAGAGCCTTACTGTTCCCCAAAGCCAGAAATGCCTCCTCAAGCAGCAGGATGCCAATGCCAGGGCGGACGAGGTGGGCACAGGGAGCACAGTTTGTTTGAGTAGTGATTAACACACAACAAAGAGAGCTGCCAGTGCTGCAAATGGAAACACTCTGTGTGCTTGGGATGTGAGAGCATTTCTGCCTAATTTTGCACTCTGCATACAGTAATAAGACACAACAGGGTGTGCATTAAGCTCATCTTTTGGGAAGTGCAGTAGTAGCTGAATAATGCACACCCTGCAGTGGCTTATTTGTGGTGGAGTATGGCTCATTAATTTTACATTTAACTTTTTTCAAATCCATTTTAAAAAACCCCAACGAATCTATTCTGAGGGCAGTTATGTGATGTATCCTTACACTGAAAAGTATTTTCAAATAAAAACAGTAGGGAAAAGAGAAGAAGAGCTTTACCCAACAGCAGACAGTTTGGTTTGGACAGGACCTGCTATGAGCAGGTTCTTGGCCTGCTAATGCAGATACATAATGCAGATAGTGAGAGTTATGGAAATGTATTCAGTGTTCACTCTTTTCTGCCCTTTCTTTCTGTGCAATTACCTGGGCCTTTTGTCTTCCTTTCTTTCCCCCCTTCCTTTTCTTTTGGTATATGAACCAATGCCCATTTCAGATGAGATTTACATATAAAATATTTGGATGGGGATGAGACTGACTTTCCAGACTGGACACTGAATGGTCACAGGTGCCTGATTAGGAGGCAGACTGACATGATTTGGGAGAAGGTGGTTCTGCCAGAACAGCAGTGTGTGTGTGCACATGGATTTAAATGATGTCATTTTGATATGACATCCTTCAAAAGTATGAAGGAGGGGCATCTGATTTCTGCTGTTCCACATGAGACACGACTTCATTCCTTTGTGGTTTATCCCTTCAGGTTCCCAATTTGATGATGGACACCCAGTTCTCGGAATTCACTCCAGATATCACCCCCATCATGCTGGCTGCTCACACCAACAACTATGAGATCATCAAACTGCTGGTGCAGAGACGGGTGACAATCCCACGCCCACACCAGATCAGATGTAACTGTGTGGAATGTGTCTCCAGCTCAGAGGTGGACAGCCTGAGGCATTCCAGGTCGAGGCTGAACATCTACAAAGCCTTAGCCAGCCCTTCCTTGATTGCCTTATCCAGCGAGGATCCCATCCTGACGGCCTTCCGACTGGGCTGGGAGCTGAAGGAGTTGAGCAAAGTGGAAAATGAATTCAAGGCTGAATATGAAGAGCTCTCACAGCAATGCAAGCGTTTTGCTAAGGACCTCCTGGATCAAGCCCGGAGTTCCCGAGAACTGGAGATAATTCTAAACCACAGAGATGATCAAAGCGAAGAGCTGGACCCCCAAAAATGTCATGACTTGGCAAAGCTAAAGGTAGCAATAAAGTACCACCAGAAAGAGGTAAGAATCATCTACATGTGAAGGTGTTAGGTGAGACAGTTAGTTTCTCCAGTCACTATGGGTTTATTCAGTGTTTCTGGCTCTTAGGTGTGATAGTGCATGAGCAGAGGAGACCCCTCTTCTCCCAGGCACTCAGCAATAGGACAAGGAGGCACGATGGGCTCAAGCTCTGCCAGGGGAAATTGAAGTTGGA
>JAWWEV010000152.1:17600915-17614540 GCA_035583235.1 Hafferia zeledoni | reverse complement strand
GCTGCCAATGGGCCATTGGGAACAGTTGCTGGGCAATGGCCCAGAGGGTTTAGAATGCCCAGCTTTGGTCACACCCATCCAGGGATAAACTGGTCCCACCTGCTGAACTGGGACACTGAGGAAAAGGTCACAGTGATTTCCTCCAGCAGCTTCCCAGCCATGAGGGAGCTGAAATACTAAAGTCATGAGGAGGTTGAGGGCCCCAGAAGATGTGGCAGTGGTGAAGGACCTACCACAGACACCACCTTCCACTGCTGGCTCTCAGGACCCACTGGGGAGCTGTTACTTGGCAAAGGTGATCTAAACTGTATCACCCAACAAGGAGAGGGAGATGAAAATCTTTATAGAAAACATCTCACCAACTGTAAACAACACAATCTCTACATGGAGATAAAGATGGAGATTAATGCTTGAATTATCCTGGATAATTAGTGTAGCAGGTAATCATTTAAAATCTGGCACATCTGTGAACACATCACTTTGGCTGAATTAGAAAATACTTGCAGCTGCTACAGTAAGATGGTTTCAGTGATCCCAGGGGGAAATCTTTGTGGGAGAATAATTCTCACTTCAAATGGCAGAGAGGATTATGTGGCCAGGATGACACATTCACATTGTGATAGGAAGTGAGACCATTTTTTTCTCACAGCAAAGCCAAGTGCTGGTTTCTTTGAGTTCATATATTCTCTGAGCATGAGGCCTTGGCCCTCTTCAGTAGAGTGTTTGACAGCTGAAATGCTTCACAGTGCTTGAAAGAAAATGATGACAAGAACAAGGGCAAGAGTGCCAGAAGAGAGGACAGTGAAATCCAGGCTTGGGTTAAAATTGCTAAAGCAACAATCACACTGGCAAAGCTACTGGATGTGTGTCTTTATTATAAATGTTACCAAAATGTTATCCTCTAAGAACAGTGTGAGACAGCACAGGTCTGTGAGATCCTGTCCTCACAGCTCAGGTTCGGGTGGCTCCAAAACTGAGCATCTTGCCTGGGGTTGTTGGGTAGACACCCCAAACCTGGAGCATATCTGGTGGGGCCACATTCCCAGCAGTGCAAGGACTGGCTGTAACTCAGGAGTGTGAGCAATATCCCTGTATTCAATTTAGAAAGACAGCAATAACCTGTGAAACAAAGGAAGTGTAAGGGAAAGGAAGGTTCATTGGCAGTGCCTGCTGGGGGCTTCAGGCCACAGGGGTCTGGAGGCACCCTCCCATTTAAAATTTGTGCTTTTTGTAGTTTGCTTTGGTTACATAAACCAATACACAAGCATTAAATGCTATTTCTGCCTTAAAAGGTTGTTTCTCCACCTTAACCACTAAGGGAGGGGATGTTACCCTCTTCTTGATTGGTTGTGATGGACCCTCCTGTACATGATGATGGACCTGTACACGACGATGGACCACCTGTACATGATGACAGATCCCCTGTACATGATGATGGACCCCCCTGTACCTGATGATGAACCTCCTGTACATGATGATGGACCCCACTGTACATGATGGTGGAATCCCTGTACATTATGACAGACCCCCTGTACATGTCCATGGGACCCCCCTGTACATGATGACAGACCCCCTGTACATGATGATGGACCCCCTGGACATGATGATGGAATCCCTGTACATGATGATGGACCCCCTGAACATGATGATGGACCACCTGTACATGACGACAGACCCCCCTGTACCTGATGATGGACCCCCTGGACATGTTGATGGAATCCCTGAACATGATTGACAGACCCCTGTACATGATGATGGACCCCCCTGGATGTGATGATGGAATCCCTGTACATGATTGACAGACCCCCTGTACATGATGATGGACCCCCTGTACATGATGGTGGAATCCCTGTACATGATGACAGACCTCCTGTACATGTCCATGGGACCCCCCTGAACATGATGACAGACCCCCTGTACATGATGACAGACCTCCTGTACATGATGATGGACCCCCTGGACGTGATGATGGAAACCCTGTACATGATTGACAGACCCCCTGTACATGATGATGGACCCCCCTGTACATGATGGTGGACCCCTTGGACATGTCCAGGGTCCCCCCTGTACACAAAGGCTACCACATGGTGGGGAAGGTCTTTGTTTTAGTTGCATCTCTGCCTTAGTCCTTTTCCCTGTTCCTGACTGCAGGAATTCCCTATTGCCAAGTCCAGAGGGGACCAGACCCCTTACAACTCCACAATACATTTATATTCTGATTTTCTTCAAGAGAAACCCCTCATTTGGCAAATAAAAGCCTGTCCTTTACTCAACTGATTTGCTTGTAATAAGCCCAGGTTGCTTTATTTCTCATAATGAACACTTCAGGTTTGAATTAGGCACGGGATGGCTGTTGAATCACAGTCCTGTTGGTGCTCAGCAGAGAGGAGAGTCAGCAGAACTGTAGTTTTGTGTGCAGATCTTACTGCACTAAAGAAAGCTCTAACCAAGAAAATGGTGGTTTCCTGGCACACAAAAACGTTCTCAGGAAAACGGGAGTGTTTCTTTGTTATATATTTCCGACACAAAACTGCTGCCAGGAGCTCTCCTCTGATTTGCTCAAGTGTGCAAAACATCACGGTGAATAATGGAGACAGGCTGAGTTTGGAAACTCTGGGGAATTCACAGCAGCAGAACAAAGAAGGAAAGAAAAGATACTTAGAGCTTTGTACAGGGGATCTGCTCTGTCTTTTATAGTGCACTTGTTGAGGGAGGCAGCACAAGGAGAAATACAGATGGGGTTGAAGGCAGTATCCACCAACGTGACTACAGACAGATCTACAGGGGTTTGTTCAGACCAACCCCAGAACTTCCCCACGGAGAAACTCTGCTAAGTTTCAAAACACTCAGCCCCCAGTAAAGTCCATGTAGTCATAGAACCACAGAATGCTTTGGGATGAAAGGGATCTCAGAGATCATCTTGTTCTAACCTGTCATGGGCAGGGACACTTGCCACTACATTAGATTGCTCCAAGCCCCATCCAACCTGGCCTTGAACACTTCAGGGATGAAGTGTCCCCTTCAGCTATTTTGAAATGAAAAAACAACAAGAAAACACCCTGTTCAGAAAAGCTTTTTTAGCCCTTTTCTTCCTTCCTTTCCCAGAAACACATTTGCAATCCCCAAGGTAGATGTTTGCCTGACTCTTCAAACAGCATCCAGCATCCCCTACCAAACTACATCTTCCCCAGGACATTCCCTTTTAGAAAGAGCTGAAGGAAATTGCTGCCAAATCACCACACCTGATCCCACCCCACTGACACTGATGGACCTTTGTAGAAGGGAAGAGCGGACTTATGACCTTCTCCAAACTATCTCCTCCCTTTTGAGTCCTCAATAGGATATTCACACCTACTTCTGTATTGATAAAGAAGTTAAAATATATATCTCTGTCCATCCTCACAGTCTGTGCATTCTCCTTCAGCTTTGCCTTGCCCTGAACTCCTCAGCTCCCCCAGACAGTGCTGCCAGTGCTGCCAGGTGTTTGGAGCTCCTGCTTACCCACCTCAGGGCTGTGTAACTCAACACTGGTCTCATGCAGCTGTTCCCCACAAAATGCTTGGGTGTCTGAACCACCAACAAACCTCTTGTGTGCAGCATTTCAACATGAAGTCACCACTGGGTTTTTCCTGTTAGGGAGCAGGGGAGGATTAGGTTGGATACCAGGAAAAATTTCTTCACCAAAATAGTTGCCCAGCCCTGGCACAGGCTGTCCAGGGCAGTGGGGGAGTCCCCATCCCTGGAGGTATGTAAAAGATGGGTGGATGTGGCACCTGAGGACGTGAGTTAGTGGTGGGCTTGGCAGTGCTGAGGGAATGGCTGGACTTGGTGGTTCTGGAGGGCTTTTCCATCCTAAATGATTCTGTGACCCCATTGCCAAGTGGAGCACAGAAAGTCCTTTCTCTGAGAGACATTTGCTCTCCAGCCTCCCAGGTGCCCCTGGGCTCACCTGTGATGCTGGTCATTCCTGTCCTGAAGATGTTTCAGCTCAAGTTGCCCAGACCAAGAAATGTTCAGGTAGAAAGATGGCCACGAGGGAGGCTTTAGGGCTGAGCAGGGAGCAGCCAGCCCTGGTTCTGGGAGAGGCTGGGACAGTGCCTTGAACTCTGAGCAGTTACTAAGCAGAGTTGTGGGCTGGTTGTCCCTACCCCAGACTCTGGGCAGCAGCTGCATGGCACAGCTTGTCCTGCTTTCCCCAAACTCTGCAGACCAGGCTCAGCCTCCAGGGAGAGACAAATAAAGAAAACATGAGCAGGAATTGCTTTTGTTTTCCACATGAGTAAAAAGGTGTCACAGTGCTTGAACTCCACAGACACAGTTCTCAATTGAGCCTTTTAGGGGCTTTTCAGGGGCTTCAAGCCCTGTGGTTAAATAAATCACTTGACTGCATCTCGTTTTATGAGGTTTTACACTTTTTGGTGTTTTATTTCTCAATCCTCCTTGTCATGAGTTACAGTTATTATGTAGTTGTGGAGAGAAGGGGAGAGGAGCAGAAGAAGGAGAGAGAGACTCAACTAGGTTTACCTTAACAATATTTAAACTATTCTTATGCAAGAATATTCAAGTTTCAGGAGGGACCATATTCAGAACTATTTTTTTCACAGTTACACACAATCTTAAAACCGACACACACCATGCAAACTACCCAACATCACCCAGCTAGAGCTAATTATTAAGTAACACATATTTCCAAAAAATTGGTAGATCTAAACAGTCTTAATGCAACTTATTTTAACTTTATAAAAGAGCTCTATTAATGTTACTCCACGGAGTTTCTGCAGAATTCATTTCTTGCTTCTTCACCAGCCATATTTTATTAAACTCCCTGTCCTACCCTTGGCTGCCTTCAAAGCTCCAGCCCAGCATCTCTCATTCAATAAGCTGCTTGTTTCCTTGTTGAAATCGCCTTGGAAAATTAAAATCCTGCATTGTCCTGTTCTCCCACCTTGTGCTGTTCCTTAGCCTGAATCATCATGGCTTTGGTTTAATCTCGTGTCAGATATTGTTCACATAAATGTTACAACCATCAGCTTAGCCCTGTCCTCTGCAGTGGTAACAGCACATAAATGCCCCATTTCAGTTCAGGATCCTGTTCAGCACTGCTTGGCTTGGAGGCTTCGAGTTATTTTCCTTGCTTTTTTTTTTTCTGATGGCAGAATTTTTTGCAGCACAGCAATTTTTGAACTGCAAAGCCAGCACAGAACAGCGTGAGAGCCCCTTGGAATTGCTGCAGCACTTCCCTGAGTCCTGCCTGTGGGGAGCTGCCCCTGCCCTGGGGTTGGGAATATGCAGTTTGGTACTGGGCAGAACAGGACTAGATTGCAGGCAGCTGGATTTGGGCAGCACCACTCTGAAGTCTGTAAGATCAGTGTTTTCCATAACTCATTATTCCTTTCCTGGGGATTGTATGGGCCCTGTGCCTCTCAGTGCAGCTCTAAAAGGATGTTGTAAACTTCCCACCTTCAGTTTGTTAGGATGGAAAGCACTAGAGCAAGCAAGCCATCATGGTGATAATATAATGTAAAAAAGCTAAGAGGAAAATTTCTCCTGGTTTCTGGAAGGATAATGCAGAGGCACAAAGTAAAATATGGCACACATAAAATGTGTCACTTCCTTATGAGAGCAGAACTAATGGATGCTATAAAAAACAAGCATGAAAGATCTTTTTCCAGGGAAGAATATGAGAATTCATTGGATTTAGACATGACAAACAATGGTTTGTGATAATAAAAGTGCTAGCAAAAAGCAAACTAGGAAATGTGCTTTTATGCTTCTTGTATTGGTGAACTAATAAGCACAACCTCTTAAGGACAAAGATGGGCTTTAGCACTTGAAATTCTCTTTGCTGTCCTCTCATTTCTCAGTGCTTGGTATTTTTACACTCTGGCTACATTTCACACCAGTTTTTTAAGCACACCCCCAGCAAGGGAGATAGAAGAAGTGACACTGCTTTGCCTGCAGCTGGAGAAATCCTTTCTTGCTCCTGTCACCTCCTCAGTGGTGGCTGTTCCCTCCAGGAAAACCTGCCTGAAGCTTTGATGGTCTCTCCTTCTCCCATAGGACCATGCGGATATCGAATGGAAGTTTGCACGGACGAAGCTCTGGATGAGTTACTTTGATGAAGGTGCCACTCTGCCCCCTCCTTTCAACATTGTCCCCAGTCCGAAGTCAGTCTGGTACCTTTGCAAGTGGCTCCACAACCAGCTGTGCCCAGGTGATGACTCCGACGATGAACAGAAGAGGCATGAAAATCTCAAAACCTTCACAGTAAGGAGCTCGTGGGTTTGTACTTCATTTTTTGAGGGTGTTGTGCATGTTGAGGATGATGAGGACACTGCTCTGCTGGGGCAGCAGACAGGGGCTGGGTCCTGACCTGCAAAGAGCCTTTAGGAGCTCTAAAGACAGGACCAAACAAGTAACAACCTGTGCCTTTCTCTTTCCAGGAACGACACGCTGACAACTTGATTCAGAATCAACATTACCAGGTAAGCTCTTGAGCACACACAGTTTTTACTTGTTATTTCTTTTTTTCTGCTCATTTTCTAATATTCAATTCTTGCTTTCTCCTACAATTTTTTTTGGTAAGTGTAGGTCCCCTAAGAGGATTTTGCTTATCATGGATTAAAACATTTCCTCATTGGAGGTGGATGGTTCAGTAAATCTCTCCTTGCTGCCTTGCAGCTCCTCTGAAATAGTGAAAAACTTGCCAGGTATGAATCTGGCTGCTGAAGTGAAGGTGACATCCCTGTTGCCAACAGGCTGCCATGTCAGTCCAATTAAAACTGTTTCTGCAGCATTTTTACACTCTTGAATTGTTCCTCTCCTGCTCTTGTTTATAAAGCATCCTTAACTCTAACAGTGGTTGGGATGTACTTTTTTTTGGATGCCTCAGGAAGGAGGAATGGTTGCTTTGTTGAATCTTCCTGGCTTGTTTATTCTCAGCCTGCCTGTCATCAAGGACTCATTAAACTCAACCTCCAAATGGATGAAACTTTATTAAAAACACCAGCTTCAGTCCTCGAATTCAGTGGCATGTACTATGCCAGCAGGGTGGAAGGAAAAAAATTCTCCAGGATGTTAGGTGGTACATTGGCTCTGCTGCCAAAAGATATTAGTAATTTTCCTTACTTAAAACATCCCCTGCCTTTTGAAGTGTTCTTTTATCTGAAGTTGATGGTTAACATGATTAGTCACCTTTGACAATGGCCATATGGTAATTTCTGACTTCACAGCACAGCTGTGGTAGCAGGAGTGGGATCTCTTAAAAACCTCCCAGCAAAACCATCTTCATGCTTGGTGCTGCTCAGGCTTGTTATCCCTGTTTAGGAAGTGGTGGGAATGAAGGGCAGATTCTTCCTGGTTAGGAAGTGGGGGAATGCAGGGCAGGTTTGGATGTGGAACATCCACAGAGAGCCTTGGTGTGTGTTGGCTGGCACAAAACTCAAAGTACCAGTTTGGTACAAGGTCAAAGTACCAGTTTGGTACAAGGTCAAAGGACCAGTTTGGTACAAGCTCAAAGGACCAGTTTGGTACAAGCTGAAAGGACCAGTTTGGTACAAGTTCAAGGTACCAGTTTGGTACAAGTTCAAGGTACCAATTTGCCTCAGTAAAGCCATTGGGGAGGGATATGAACAGAGCAAAATGGAGCATCCCCCCTGTGGTAGTTTTGGCTTTAGTTTCATCAGGCCCAGACAGCCTATGTAGATTAGAGGGGACAAACATCGCCTGACTTAAGCAACCAAAGAGATATTTCATATAATTTGACATCAAAACCAAGTATAAAAGAAGGTATAGAAGGTGCCCAGCTCAGTGCCCTCCATGGCACATTAAATCAAGTATAAGAGAAGGTGTAGGTGGTGCCTGGTCAGTCCCTTCATGGCCTGTGCTGAGCAGACCTGCTCTCACCCTTGCTGGGGATGTTGGGCCTCATTCACCCCTTCACAGCTGTTTGGTTTGGGAAGTACCTTTGTTTCTTTGTACCTTTGTACCTCTTTGTACCTTTGTTGTTGGTTTTCTCCTGTCTTGCTGAGTATCCTTTGGGGGGGCTTGTTGGAGTGTTTTTGTGAGCTGGGGTGGTGGAGGTCTGTGTTGTGGGGTGGGTGATTCAGTGGTTGTTGGTGGTGGTTTTTTCCTCACATTTATATATGTATTTATCATATTCTGTTTTTAATTGTCTTTCTTTTGTATAATATAAGAAGTTTGCTATTTCAGGTTTCGGGGTTTTTTCCCCTTCCTCCTCTTCCCTTGGTGGCGAGGATTCTCTCTCTGTGCTGGGCAGTTGGCATTTTGCCAGCTCAACCCAACTGTCTTGGTTTCACCCTGGCCCCCCAGCTTGAGCCACCCCCTCCCTTCTCCCCCAGCTCCTTTTAGAAGGGGAAAGGCAAGAGGGAAAAAAACTTGAAAGAAGCTGAGCCAAGTATATATATATATATATATGTATATTCTCTAAATGTCTACAATTGTATGTATACAATCTGCACCCACAATAGGGAAAAGGGAAAGGGAAGGGGGAAAAAAAACAGGGGCGACAAAGAGACAAACCAGAAAATCATTGGGTACAAAAGACTCTCCCACCCATACCCCGAGTAAACCTGTACAACACAATCTCACTGACTACTTTTTAGAAGGAAGCCAGCCCCTCTCTCTCTCACGTGGGGGTCTCACTCAGGTGTTTTCCCCAATCTTCTGTGTGGCTCTGATAAGGGACTGAGAGCAGCTGAGAGCTCTCTGCACTCCACTCTCACTGGAAACCCGAGAGTGCTAAACTTCCTATCTCCTGTCCCTTATCCCATGGGAGGGGAAAGAATGGGTGAGGAATACCTAGGAGACAAGCCCCTCCCTAGTTGCCTCTGGTTACCAGGAAAAGGCCTGGGTCCAATTATTCCACCAACACCCCCCCCCCCCCAAACATGGAGCACAGCAAACAGCCCAGGGACACAGGAGAAGTCACTGAGGGTGGGATTCAGTCCTTCAGTGCTGCCCACAGACACTGCAGGCACCTCAAACAGAGGTTCTGACCTGCCTTTAGGGCACACCAGGGCAGCTGGCAGATGTGGTTGGAGATGAATGCCCGTGGCACCACAGGGTCCTGGCTGCTCTTCATGTTATTTGTTACTACCACATCCTCCTTGGCTTTCAAATACTTTATAAACATCCTCAAATGCCAAATTTAGCCTGTCCAGATACACACAATATACACATGAGACTGGCAGCCCCAAAAACTTTCAGCAGCTGAGATTAAATGGCTTGAGCACATCCCAAAGAACATCAAGAATGTTTTCTTAGTAATTTTTATATGTACAAACCCCAGTACAAAATACCTGCTTAAGCTGTAGTTAACAACTGAGCATCCAAGAGGGAAAGTGTCCCAACCTTTCCCAAGGTTTGCTCTGTTTGAAATAATTCTGTTCCTAATGGGGAGTGATTTTTGGGTTTAGCCAGCAAAGTCAGGACAGCTGCTGCTTGTAATAGCTCAGGGAAACATTAAGAACAGTTTGGGCTGAGCCAGCAGTTGAATCATTTGGATTGTTTCCTATTCCAGGAAGTGATAAGAAATCTTGTGAAAAGATACGTCGCAGCAATGATAAGAACTTCCAAAACCAACGAAGGTTTAACTGAAGAAAATTTCAAGGTAATTTATTATTCCTCGATAATAATTTATTATATTAATTCAAATTAACTTGCAGAATTTGCACTAAATTGTTAACAGGATTCATAATGTGTTGAATAGGCATGTGGGGGGTTTTTGAGCAGAGAATATTGTTGAGTGTCTTCTCATGATCACCTCCCAGATTTTAATATACAATATGTAGACAAAAGTGTTAGAAAGGGGTAGGAATGAAGTATATGATTTGTGTCAACATCACATTCCTAATCCTAATGCAGACAGAGCCAAAGAATGAGTTGGGCTTAATGAATATTAAGAACACTCATCAGTGAAATTCAAGTTGGGCCTATAGGCTAAACAGGATTCCTGCCATATTTCTACATTTCAGCAGTTTTCCCTCTTCTGTAGATGCCTTATTTGACTTTTTGGGGGGAGGTGGGGGGTGGGCAGAGGGGGTTGATCAATAGGGCCAGTCCCCCAGACTTTGGAGACAAAGACCTCGTGAGGTCTCCTGTTCCCAGGATTGCCAAGACATTGTTGTTTGTGCATCTCTGAGTATGTGTGTGGTGTTCCTGTGTGTGTTATTTGATATCAGCCATGGGCACAACTGAACAGCTGTCTGAGGGAACCTGAGCATTCGCTCATGTCACATAAAACTGCTCAGAGTAACTTCTTTCTCCTCTTGCTCCAGGAATTAAAACAGGACATCTCAAGTTTTCGATATGAAGTCCTTGACCTCTTAGGAAACAGAAAGCCCCAGAGGAGGAGTTACTCCACCAGCAGCACAGAGGTGTCCCAGAAGGATGAAACCAATGAGGATGGTGCTGGAGAAAAATCCAGAGCCAAGAGCGTGTCTTTCAATGTAGCCAGCAAAAAAAAGGACTTCAGTGTATCTGCTCTAATTACAACCATGTCTGGGATCGACGTGGTGGAGGAGAAGCCCAAAAGCAACGGGATCAGTAAACGATCCTTTGTCCGAAACGGGAACAGAGTGCAGAGACTCTCCAGCTCCAAGAAGGAATCCTTCAAGAGACTGGGGCTGCTCTTCTCCAAGATGAATGGGCACGTCCCTGAGCCCAGTTCAGAACCCATGTACACAATTTCAGATGGAATTATTCAGCCACACTACATGTGGAAAGACATTAAATATTCTCAGATGGACAGAGAGAGAGAAGAGAACTGTTCCAGAAGTGAAATTAACCTCAATGAGGTGTCCTACAGTGGCAACACGAGACTCACAGGACAGAGCAAAGAGTGCCCTGTGGTTTGTACCAGCTCCCTTCACTGTGCTTCCAGTATTTGTTCCTCGAATTCCAAACTTATAGACTCCTCAGAGGATGTGTTTGATTCATGGGGAGAGGCCTGTGACTTGTTCATAAACCAGTGGAAAGATGGACAGGAGGATCATGTTACCACTCGGCTCTAAGGAAAACTATCTCAACACTCACTGGAAAACTTAGTCAACTATTGGTAATTTTTTGCTCTCATCTGATTCAGCATTACTGTTTCCCTTCTACCTACAGGTGAAAAAAAAGTGTAAGCCCACTTATGTCAGCCTATTTTATAGCCATCTGCACATTTTTAGATTTTTTTTTTACGCTCACTAATACTAAACTAAAGGTTTCACTATTTATAAGGTCACTATAAACCACAAGAATCCTTTCAGGTGTAGTGTTAGCTTTCAAACCCCACAGACTTCAGGCACACTGATGGCTGAGGGAAGGATTTCTCCAGTACTCCCATCATCATTCCAACACAGGTGGGTTTCACTGCTGTCCCACACCTCTGGCTCTGTGTCCTGCTCAGTTTTCCTCATCAACATAAGCAGCTGGTGAGCAGGAGGATGAGAATCAGATTTATTTATTTTTTAAAAAAGGGTTTCAACTTATAGCTGGTTTTTTTGTTTCCTTTAAGCAATATGACCTCTGATTCTTTTGGTTGTATGTGTTTTTTCAGGTCATTATATTAATATTGTAAGTTGTTACTGAATATGAGACCCCTTTGATCATCCAGCTGGAACATGTTATGATTTGCTTATTTACCTAAATTCCCTTCTAGAGAGCAGAAAGACCTGGCAGTGGGAGCCAGCCCAGGCATTGCTGCCCACTCCTGTGTCCATGAACTGCCCCAAACCAACCCTGGCTGCTTGGAATCCAAACCTCTGGGTAGTTTCTGATAGGCTGAACCACAACCCAGCTGTGAGCTTTGCCCTTGTTTTGCAATTCCTAACCCTGCTCCCACCATTGCATCCAATTTTTGCTGTCTCTGATGGATGTCAGACTTCAGGGAGAAAACCCTCCTCCTGGTACAGGGCAAGATCATCCTCCCTGGGCCTCTGAGCTGCAATCCT
Source organism: Hafferia zeledoni (assembly GCA_035583235.1). Taxonomy (NCBI): domain Eukaryota; kingdom Metazoa; phylum Chordata; class Aves; order Passeriformes; family Thamnophilidae; genus Hafferia; species Hafferia zeledoni. Next base: position 17,602,583 of record JAWWEV010000152.1, on the reverse strand, counting down.
AAACAGCAGCTCAGGCTGCATCAGTAGTGTGGAACAGCTCTGCAGCTCCTTGTCCAAGGAGCAGCAAAAAGGAGGGTGGCAATAAGTGGTACCTTTTATTTCCCCCGTTGTGGTTGTGTCTGGACAGGGCTTAGCACTGTCACTACTTTAGTCCTAAGAAGCATCACTGGAGGAGAGAAGACAATTCCACCAAGGGCAAAATGGTTGAATTCTTAACAGTGATTTTTAGGTTGGGTTTGTTTTTGTTTTGTTTTTTTTTTATTTATTTTTAAAAATGTGATACTTGAACTTTCTTCTGCAGTGTTGCTAAGAAACACAGATGACTGGCACTTACCACCACTCCAGAGTTGTTATTAGTCAGCTGCTTTCTTGGAAGAACCAAGTGCTGCCCAAAGCTCAGGAATGGCTTTGTTCCTGCCCTCCTGCAGGGCTGTTTTCCCAGGAGAGGTTCTGTGAGCTGCAGCATTTCCCAAGGGTGAATTGGGTTGGGAATTGCCTTTGGAAAAGCATAATGCTGGAAAATCTACACCTGCCATTGCAGTGGGTCAGATTTTACTAGCAAGGGGTATGAGCAGCTCTCATGGCAGCATTGGAGGGTCAGGAGAAGAGGGCTAAGGGATGCTGGGCCACCTGCAGCTGGATACTCTGCCCATTTTAAACCTGGCTCCCTCCTTCTGTGAAGGAAAACCACCTTGTTGGGTTTTTCCTTTGGGCACCTGTGCAGCTTTATCTGACAGGCCCAGTGGGGCACACCCACATCAGGCAGAAATGGGAACAGGGCAGCCAGTTCTGGGGCAGAGCTGCAGGTGCCAACACACCAACTCCAGCCAGTGCTCAGTACAGACCCCAAAAGTGGAGACTGTGGCTCCAGGCCAGCCCTGGTGTCAAGAAAAATCAGCACCAAGGAGCAGAGAGTCAAAAATGTTTCTGTATTCCTGGAGTGAATTGACATCAGTCTTGTTAACAGCAGGCAGTACAAACCCCAAATATTTAAGCCTCCAGATATGCTAAGCTAAAGGCAGAGTGAAAGGCATTTTTGTACCAACAGCTTTCAGGCTTTCACACTAATTGAAGGGTTAGAGTTGTCTTTGAAAAGTGCATCTCCTGTTCTGTCATGGAAGGCTGAGCAAACCCACCCTGGTGCTACACAAGGAGACAGGCAGAATTCCAAGGGGCAGGAGCAGCTTGCTGATCATTCCCTGGGGAAATCCAGCACTCCTGGCTCAGAAGGCAAATTTTTGCATGCCGGAGAGCTGCAGTCAGAACCCCCCAAAAATAATACAGCAGCTCACAAGTAAAGCCCCACAGTTCAATAAACCAAACTGAGCACATTTCTGCAAAGGTGAACATTAGCAGGAGCTGCTGCAGGAGGGTGAAGGAGAGGGTTTTTGAGTCCTTGGAGGCCTCACCTCACCACCTGCAGCCTCTGAAGTCTACTTGACATGGGGCCAGCAAATATTCTTTGTGTTTCCTGTGTAAGAAGTAAGAATGAAAACAATTCAAGTAGAGTTATACAGATAACTGGAGCACAAGCCCTGTGGGGAGAGGCTGAGGGAGCTGGGGGTGTTTAGCCTGGAGAAGTGGAGGCTCAGGGGGACCTCAGCACTGTCTGGAACTCCCTGAAGGGAAGTTCTGGCCAGGTGGGGGTTGGTCTCTTCTCCCAGGCAC
>JAWWEV010000152.1:17569011-17592074 GCA_035583235.1 Hafferia zeledoni | reverse complement strand
TGGTGAACCTCATCCCATTGGAATCAGCCCATCCCTCCAGCCTGTCCAGGTCCCTCTGCAGAGCCCTCCTGCCCTCCAGCAGCTCGACACTCCCTCCCAACTTGGTGTCATTGAAAGCCATTATTAAACTGCCAAGTTCAATGTACAGAAATCAGGAGACAAACCAAAAGCCGAGCTTGTAACCCTCCCCATAGAAGTTACATTATCTTAAGGAAGAGCACAGAGGGGAAAAAGTAGTTATAAAGGAAACAGTATCTACACCAAAAGTGCTGCATGAATTTAAGACAGAACCGTAAGGAGTCAATTCTTCCCCGTTGTTTTTGCTTTCATGGTTACTTCAAAAGGGTATTGAAGGAAATAAAATTGGTTTTCCTCCTAGTTCTGCAGTTATCCCCTTTTCCTCACCACTTAGCTATGCACAAGAGAAATTTATGTTAAAAAAAAAAATCACTGGACAGTAGGATGGGCCCACATAATTAAGTTTTGTGAAATGGCAATTGTGCCACTGTCTGTCTCTCCATTCCCAGCTACAAACCCACACTGACGTTCCTTATTCTCACACTACCCCTGATGGTGGCTACAGCTGTAGGAGCTTTAAAAACAAGAAAGGAGGCTCAGAATCATCACCAGCTTCAGTTTCTGCTGGTTTCAGATAATTCCTCCTAACCACTTTATATAGTCACTTACCAGTACCTGCAGAAGTTTTTCATAGCTCTGATAACATCTCTTTCCTGGACACAGGTAGAATGTTATTTGAGGCCCAACCATGTTGTGCCTGTTTATAAAAAAAAAAATCTGGCAGATTTCATGAGTTTAAAGAGGTTAAAACTTAGTTGTAACAATGCCAAGGTCATGGGTTCAATCCCCTCTGTGGGCCATTGACTTAAGAGTTGGATTTGATGATCCTTGTGAGTCCCTTCCAACTGAGAATAGTCTGGGATTCTGTGAAAAGTTGCAATTACCAGGAGTTACTCTACTTCACTGTCATGCTGAAAGGTTTAGCTGCTTTTTCAGAGTGCTGGAGCAGCCTTATCCCACATAACTCCATTTCTCAGTCCAGGCTGTGGGATAACTGTCAGGAACATTATTTGCCAGTGATAAATGACCACTCATTTTCATGTGTTCAATGCTTTTATTTTGTGTTGTCAGTGCAAATTAACACCAAAGACCATCAGCATATGTGCAACAGCTTTCAACAAATCTTACAAATATACAACAATATACAACAGATCAAAACATTATTCTTACATTTCCAGTCACAAAACCTGTGCATTATGAAGTCAGACATGTGACCACCAAGGGCAAAGAAGCTTTGGTTTGTCAAATCTAAGAAAGTCAACTTATTTTAAACATTTTTACCCTCAATGACCCTGTGCCCAATTTTTATCTACAGTTTTAGTGCTTCAACAAGAACCAGGTATCAAGTGTTCAGTGCAACCCCTCAGAGATACATGAGAACATGTCTCTAGTGACAGCAGGTTTTTTCATGTAATCCCATTCAAGTTGTGTCCTCTGCACTACAGTTATACACCTTTCCTAATCAACTATAGCAACATCTTGTCAACTACTAAAGCAGAAACCTAAAGAGAAACATGAAAATATGAATGCAGTTTGATCAACTGACCCAGCCCCCTAAGACAGGATAACATTTACAAAATATTAACAATAGTTGACAAACCAAAAATGAGACACCAAGACTGAACTTGCAGCTCCCAGATTTACATTCCTTGGGGCATGCCATGAGGTGCAGGGTTAGGAAAGGCAACATAGCTGACTTGGTGTGGTGCTCCCGAACTCACAGCACTGGCCATTTGTGGTGAGTTGCCATGTGGTGGGTTCACAGGGTGCCAGGCACTGACACAGTGGTAGGCAGGTACCACAGTGCCAAAGCCAGGCTGGCTGAAGGGGTCTGACACCACTGGGTAATACACTGGCCCATAGGACAGGGGAGGAGGCTCTGCAGCTTGGAAGGTGCCTTAAAAACAGAACAAAATGCACACACACAGACTTCAGCCATGGTCACTGGCCTTTTTATGCCAGCTCTCATTACCAGGAACACAGAAGTACTCAAGTACTAACCATCTGCTGGTGCTTCCACGGGAACCTGGACTTCAGCTTGCCCAGCATCAGTGAAAAGCTGAGGTACTGACTGATCCAAGACAGGTCCTGGCTCAGAATATGCTGGATAAACTTCTACAGAAGTTGGAGGCAACACTGGCTGTACATACACCATGGAAGGCCAACAGCTCTGCTGGCAATACTGTAAGGAAAGGAAAAAAACCAAAGGTCATGCATATAACCATATGCTCTTCTCCTCCTTCAAATCACTCTTAGTTCAGCTCTAAAGTGCATTTTTTACCTTTCTAGTCCCTTGAGGTACTAAACAAATCAATAATAATAAAAAAATACAGCCTACCAGAAAAGATCCTTCAATGCCCACAGCAACAGCCAGCTCAGTCCCACACTGCTATGTCAGAAATATTTACTGAGAAAGAAGATTTCCACCTACTGACCTGGTCATATTAAAGAGATTTTTCCTATTTCTTCAATTGCAAAAGCTCACATGACTTCTTTTACTTCCCTGAGCACCCACCTGATAGTGCACATGCCTACAGATGGTGACACAATTCTTGATCAGAGCAAGAGTTCAGCACACACAGCAATGGTGCTGACCAGTCTGAACACAGCTGTACCAGTCCTGGAAGACTCACACCACACATCTCTAACTGGGCTTGGATGCCTTGTCTTAAGTACACAAAGTTTCTTAAAAATGGCTCATGTTCTTCCCCTTACATTCACAATATTTATCTGCCATTCTCTGCAAAAACAGAAGCAAACCCAAACCCCACCATTACAACCCAGAGTAAAAGAACTCAATATACCTACAGTGCTTCACACCTTTAGTTAGAACTTCACCTCCTGAGCCACCCTTTAATCTCCACCAGGCAAGCCAGCCAGTATTACCAGTCAAGTGCACAGGATGCACATTTAGCACACTTAGTGGCCTTAAATACATTACAATATTCACCAAGAAAACCAGCTGTTTTTACAGGCAATTTCCTGTGCTCATTTTAAAAGCACTTACTTGCAATCCCAGATTAAAATAATAGCGCAAGACCTTTGTATCTGAAATTAAAGGATATGACATTCATGAGCAGAGGAACATAAACCAAGAAGCAAAAGCAATTTGCACACATTAAAAACGTTTTAATTTAAGCTACTCTTACTTAATGAATAAGAGTATCTTAGCACTACTTTTTTAGTGGTAAGTTTAAAGGGTAAAGAATGTATCTTCAATATAAGTAGCTGTTAATACTAGCTCATCTCTTTAACTTAATCCCGTTACATGTTTGTGCAATAGTACAGCATTTGTCTGACCAACTTACTATTTAACTTCAAAGACATATTGGCTTTAATTTTGATTTACTCATCTTGATTCCTCAGTGTTGTTACAAGTCTCCATTGTCTAAGCAATAAGGACAAGCAATTCTGGCTTCCTGTTAATCTTGAGTTTTTAAAGGAAAAAGTATTTTCTCAAATAGAAATCTCATGAGTCCCAAAATTAAGTTGGCCACTAAAGGCCCTCCCTTCCTCACTACAGGAATGAGGAAGGGTTTGGAAGCACAGACAGGCAGGAGCAGCCTTCTCATACATCTTTCCAAGACAATTCACCCCCAACAAGAACATATTCCTTCCTTCCCCTTCCTCACATGGCTACTCAGTTCTCTGCTTTCTTGCAAATAGTCCTTTACTTCTGTCTTCCATATACTGAATCATTTGTCCCTGGGCAAGCACATGAAATGCTGGGAAACAATGTTAGATGTGTGGAGGAACTCTGAAACCATTTCAGGGTTTTGAACTTGGAAACATATTTCCAACTGCCCAAAAACAGTGAAGCAGTTTTAAAAACCTGTAAAGTTGACCATTGCAGAAAAGAAAGAAAAAGAGAGTGGGAGAGTTTAGTCCTACAATGCAGTTCTGGAACTGTGCATGAGAAAAACTGATTTCTTAGATTCCACACAGCTTTATTTTAAAGGCTTACATGAATGCCAACATTTTAGTATCTAGTTGAAACTGCATCTACATTTGAAACAAGCTGTTTGGGTATTTTTTTAAAAATCCAATTTTATTCTTTGATTGTTTATGCAAATCTGTGCAAGGCAAGCATAAGAACTCCATTAAACAGCTGTTTCATAGCAGTGATAACAGTACAAAGAAAGAGTTGGGAGACTGAAGTGACAAACTGATATTGGAAATACTGCTGTCTGTGCAATGCTGGAACAGAAGTCAGTGCAGCAGGAAACCAGTTTTTGTTTATATTCCTTTTTTAGGTGTCTAGAAATCAAGTAAGTCTTCAGTAAAACACTACAACCTTATGAAGCAATAGGTAAGCCAAAAGCTGCCCATCTTGACTGAAAATACAAAAGACCCTACTGATAAAAATCTCCTCTCCTGACCAAGTTTTTACTGTGCTGAAGGGAAGCTCTGGACAATCCTGAATGCTGCTGCAGCCTCTGGAACACAGCAGTCTATCAATGGCTCCTTCAAAGACAAGGGACCAGGCAAGGGCAGGACACCTGGGGTCACCACGTTTAAACACATTTCACAAGTCCTTAGTGCCATTAAAACAAGATGCAAAAGACTGTAAAAACTGTAACAAATGCAGATATGACATGTAATGCTAAGGCACACAGCAGGTTTTCTTCCCAGGTCCAGGACTTCAGTCTGTTGCCAAGTCCTGGTCCCACATCTCCACCAGGCCTGCAGGAATCTTCAGCAAAGCACACAGAGCTCTGGATCAAGCACACCCACACCCTTCACCCTTTGCTACCCCACAGCTGCTGGATTTCTTAAAGGCCATTCAGATTATCCTGCAGCAGTCTAACAACGTGAATGCCACATTCCATTAATTAACAACCTTAAGATCTTTGTTCTAGAGTCTATGCCAAGATGGACATGGCCAGTATTATGCAGTAATGGCCAGTACTATCAGCTGCAGAGCTACAGGTGGGGTTGGAAGAGGTTATTAATCCACATCTACTCCAGATTCTTGACAGGACACTTAATGCTCAAGTGCTGAAAGCACCAGTTAAGGACACTCACCTAGACCTGAAAAGCATGAACTGATGTGTGTACAGAACCAGCCAGAGTGATGGGAACACAGCAGGGAAGTGGAAAACAGAATATTCAAGATGAACAAATGTGGGAACTGAAAGCACAGGCAAGACAGCAGAGGAACTGAAGAGCTCAGCAGTAGGACCCTGGAAAGCAGCAGGCTTGGGCTCTGCACACTCTTAAGGGACATTTCATCCACTAAACACTGTCCTAACTGGTGACAGGATGTGACAAGGCTACACATGCAAGTAACAAGCTGACCCTACACTTCAGCCCAGCTTGTAGTACCACAGAATGGTATCTTGGAGCCACAGAGGAAAACAACAAAAATACTCCATTGAACTGTGTGACAGCACAACTTTATGAACACCCAACTCTGCCACAAACCAGCATGTCACAGGCCAAGCACACCCTCCCTTGGCATTCATTTCTTTAGGATGCCATCTAGAGCTGCAGAAATCACATATTTGAGTCAGATACAATCTTTCTATCAAAAAAAAGGAATTGAAATGTTTCAGCATGAGTACCTAAATGTTATTTCTCACTCCCTGTGAGCTGCAAAGAGCTATTTCTTCTCCCTACTGGCATTCTATTAAGCTTCCAAAGAGAACACAAGTCAGAAGTGCTGAAGAGCAGCAGGAGTAAAAGCACAAAATATCATCATTACCTCGAGGCAGATCACTGCCACTGGGATCACAAGAGTAAGCTGGAAGAACAGCACCAGCTTCTCCCACCTCACTCACTGGAGGAAGAAGAGCTGAATAAGTTGGGAATGGCACCGAGGAAACTGCTACAATTGGAAGGAAACAAATGTCACCAAAAAAGTCAACTTTGCCACTGTACGTCAAACAAGCAAGATGCCCAGTTAGAGTCAAGCAGGCACTTTGGCACCTCAATGCCCCTAAATTCAGGCTTTAACAAAATTCTCTTTAGTAATCACTTTAAAAGAAGTCCAGAAGAAATTTTAAAACCAGATGGGAAGGTTCCAGTCTCTGAAGTCTTAAGTCTATCTGCAAGTTTCATCTACCAGTTAGGAAAAACTGTCTTTTTCAATCATTGCCCCATATTAGAAGGTAGGCCAGACTCCTTTTGCATAACTGTCTGCCCCAGAATAACAGAGAACAGGCTAATCACTTCAGGTCATCAGAAGTGAGACAACAAGCCCACAAAAACAAGGCAAGGTTCAAGACACATCAGGCCAAAAATATTTTGAACAGCCTACTGTTAAATATTCATTAGATATGAATGAATAACACACAAGCAGGTTGGCACCAGTGAGCAGACAGCTCTGAGAGCTCTGCTGACTAAACTCTGCATGAGAGCAGGGAAAAAAAAGGTTAAAAGTGAGACAGAACTGAGCAGAAGGGAAGGTGGAGGTTTTTTGGATGCTAAATGAAGAGTTACAGAAGACACGAAAAGTTCTCTTTGCAAGAAGAGAAAAAGTTTTTAACAGATATTTCCAAGAGCAAAGCAGAAACATTTAAGGTGGGAAGTGCATTATGTGACTAACCACAGATCTCATCTCCTTGCACAGAAATAACTGAGCACAGAAGTAGTTAAGAGTCATAAAAATGAACTGGACACTTGTGTGAATCCTGCAATGTCACAGCCAGTGACTTCTGGAAGAGACAGTGAAGCCCCTGGGACAGTATCTCAACTCAAGAGCAAAAATAACTGTTGGAGACAGGAGGTAAAGGTGCTGCCATGAACTTCTGCCTTCTACAAGGAACCTTCTAGCAAAGCTCTTGGCATTAAAGGTGGCAAAGAAGAAACCTCCAATTCCTCTACTAATTCAGGGGCAACTGCCCCTTTCCAGCAAGGAGTCAGCAGTCAAGTTACAACAGCAACTAAGTCATTTTAAGCCAAAGCAAGTGACGCTTTTTAAAAACCTTTTAACATTTCTTTTGGATGTGAAGGGGAGGGAGGGGAAAATGTGACTGAAAACTTAGAAATCCAAGTCCAGGGTCAGTCTGTACACTCTACCTGGTCTCCCCACAGAAAAGGGAGATACAAGGACAGGCTGAACTGCTGTTTGCAGGGCAGCAGCTGCAGTGACACTGGCTGGACTGGAGGCAGCAGAACTGGAAGAGAGGCCTGGAGCTGGAGCAGTATAAACATCTGTGGAGGCTGAAACTCCTGCAGAGTTCACCAACAACTGGAAAAGAGTCAGAGCATTCAGCAGCCTGCCTCTGCAACTGGCTTGGAGAAACACCACATACTTCAACAATTCTCACTTCACATCAATGCATTTTGAAAATCCTAGCTGTAAAAGCAGCTAACTATCCAAATTCTCTAAAAAAAACACCCCAAAGCTTGAAAACATCAGTTTAGAGTTGCAAACACCTGCAAGGTGTTTTGCTTGTATTTGTTGCAGGGAATTGTATTCTCTGCTGTAAGAGGTCCCCACATTGACACTAACGAAGCAGAGTTGTCAGTTCTCCACAGCAATAAAGTACCAGGTACTACCTGCTGGGAATAGGTGTAGGAAGCCCCTTCATCTTGAGAAGACACTGAGACAGGTCCATCTTCCTGAAGGGATTCCAAAGCAAAGCATGGTCCATTGAAGTGGCAAAGAAGCCACAAGACATACACCCCACACCACCTTTTTTAAAAAAATATTTATGGACCCCACCCACACAGAACGTCTTTCATAGCTCAAGTGAAAATTTTATTCTGACATGCACAGGGACTGCTTTTACAGCAGGTGACTAAAGACTTCATTTCAAATTGAAAATTAAAATTCCAAGGTCAGTTCTATAGCACAGGAGATCTCTTCAGTCCCACAGTGGAGGACTAAGATTAACCAGAATACAACTTGAAGGGCAGCATGATAAAAGTAAATGCTGTCTAGAGCAGAGAAAGAAAAGTAAACAGCACTTAAATACACATTTTCTCTTTCACAGAGGGAAAGGTGGAAAATCATTCATGTATCCAGGGCAATTGAGAGTTGACTGCAGATAAAAACCTCACAATTTAGGTTCTTTTATGTTAAGGCTGCATCCAAGGACAGTTTCTATGGAAAAGTGTCACACACCTCAAGGATCCCAAATCTGAACACTGTGACTAAACCTTACCAAGTTTGCTGTGGGTTCTGCTGCACTAAACACTGTTGCAGTTTCACAGTCAGGATCTGGAGGGCACAGGCAAAATTAATTGAAAAGAGCTGCATTAAATCTAATCCTTCAGAAACACATAAAAATGTCTTAATGAGTATATTACATTCATCATTTATTCTATAAGTAAAGACTAAGCTTTTACTTACCTGGAGGTGCATAAATATATTCCTCAGGAAATTTTCCTACAAGGGAAATAGAACAGGAAGCTTTGGTTGAGGGAGGGGGGGGGGGGGGGAAGGAACAAGAAGAAAACCACACTTGGAGTTACCACTACATTTTGGTGCATCCATTTACTAACTCGCTTTCAGTATCATCTTGCTTTGTGCAGAAAAATAAACCCTGAAGATACTTGGTGGAAGAACAAATGGTGTCTCAAGGTTGCCATTACCAAGTTTACACCATACATTTTTAAGCAGCAACTTTGTTTGCTACAAACCTACACTCAAGGGTCCTGGCCCAGGAAGCTTAAATGAAAGAGATACATTTGTATCAGGCAACAAAGAAATATTACGTGTTCACACACATGTTCAAAGCCCACAATAGAGAGATGCTCAGGAGACTTAAGGAACCCCTCTAACAATCAAAAGCACATTGAAAAATCTTCTAAATTGGTTTTATGGCTACTAATCCTTTAGGGACTCACCATTTTCATTTGTTTCCTCCTCCTCCTCTGAGGAATTCAGGGTCTGCTTGTTGGGTGAGAGAGAGTTCTGGCTTCTCCTTGCCACCCAGAATCCTGCTGGGCTGTGGCCAATGGGAGCAGGATTGCTCTGGCTCTGAAAGCAAAGGCAGCAGCATGCATTTAGAAATAATTTAAAGCCTTTCCATGCTCTGCTCAGACACACCCACAGTAGGAACAGGCTGGCAGACCAAGCTTTCTGCAGCCAAAGCTGGAAGTGTCATCCGTTTGTCCATTCCTGCGCACTTGATTGCAACAAAACAGTTGCAGTCACGTTTTCCTTTACCTTTTGTTCTGCCTAGCAATGGGTTTTTTAGAGACCTACCACTCTTCCAGGTCATGCAGTCAAGGTGCTTCCTCCTAGAGCTCAGTCAGCTCTAACAAAGCTGAAAAGGAGGGCACAGACTCCACACAACAGCCAAGACTGTTACCTCCAACATGCACTATTGCACTCCCCATTGTGGAGCATCCAACAGGAGATGAGTTCATCCAAGTGCTCCAATTATCATGGAAAAAGTTTATCTTGAGTCCCCACCAGTGAAACTCATGGGTGGCTACTGGAACAGATGGCACTGCCTCCACTAACTTGACCCACACATGCCAGCCAGGCTGTTTCAGAGAGCAGAAAACACCAAGTTTTCCCACATTTTACACTGAAGTCAGTACTCAGATGCACCACAATTGAAAAGATAAGAGTTCTCTGAAGCAGGAATATGGGATTGAGGAGCTGAGTAAAAGAACTTGATTCACTCTCTTGTGATGGCGAAGGTGACACTCAAAATTCACCTCAAAAAGACACAGTGACTACAACAATAGAGTATTTAGAGAGGCTTGAAAGATTTCCAGAGTTGAAGAGGTAAGTCAGAAGATTCTCCCACCAGGCCTTTAGGAGGATGGCAGAGTTCTCTGTGAGAGGCATCTTTCCCCAGGAAATGTGTCATATTCCTTTAGTAAACAAGACAAGGAAAAGACAGAGAAAAGGCTTTGGTATTGACAATAACAAAGGCACAGAATGAAAATGAAACCCTATTCTTTAGGAGCTGCAGGTACACTCCAGCAACTGGGAGGAAAAGCCAGCAAGCTACATTGATTACCTATTGGAAAAAAGAAATCTGTCCTTATTCCCTGGCACTCTTGGAGAAAAATCAGAACAAAGATTACAGATCTAATACATGAGGGCAATGAAAAAATGACTGCTGCTGAAACAGCCCTAAGCACATTCCCTCTCCCTCATTTAAACACATTTGTTAAATTCACTGCTTTAACACAGTAAAACAAATTCAAGCCTAACAGCTTTTTATTTGTTTTTGAAATATTGCTTTCCTACTCAGATACCTGTGGATCACTTGATTTTTTTTTTTTTTTTTGGTGTGTAGCACACAGAGCTATGGACTATGCTTGGACCAAAACAAAAAGATGCATTTTAAAGTTTAAGAATACACTCTGCCACTTTTTCTACAAATCAGCAGAAAGACTGTTTTAAGAAGTGTCTAGATTCATACTTTTTTTCCTGTTTCTATAGCAGAATAAAGTGTTTCAGGAACAATATGCTAATCCAAAACAACATAACTATAAATTCACAGAACAATCCAGGCTATCACCATCCAGTTCCTGAATCTCATTACCCAAACAATAAATTACAGTGTAGCAAATATGTGAAAAGCTTTCTCCCACAATATTTAGAGTGAGACACACCTCCACAGGAGAAAGATATGTTGCTTTGTTTTCAAAATGCAACAGAAAGGAGAAGGGTGACCTCATGTTAATGAAAATATACTAAATAGAAAACAAGTGCTGCTGGTGAGGGTACAGAAAAAGAAGAGGAATATTTAGAAAAACTGAGGTTTTAAAAGCAAGTTTTACAGGAACTTGACTAATTTCAGTCTTCCATTCTCAAAAACACATTCACTACTAAACCTTATTCCAAGAAAATAAAACAAAAGCCACTGTGTATTTAGGCAAACAAGGGCTGTGCATTTGTACAGTTTTTCCCTCCTCCTGTCTCAGAGGTTTCAGCTTACCCTTTGTTCATAACTTACTGGTAAAGTAGGGAAAGCTGTGTCATTCTCTCCTTCCATTTCATAGAAAATTCCAGTTTCTTCTGGCCCTTGGGGCTCCTCTCCATTCCCAGCCACAAACCCAAAGTGATGCTCCTTATTCTCACCCGGCATCTGACGGCGGCTGCAGCTGTAGGAGCTTTGGGAACAAGAAAGGAGGTTCACAATCACCACCATCTGCAGTTTCACCTATTTTGGTGCTCAATGTTAACTCAGTTCTTTTTGCAGAGCCACAAGAATCCCCTTTGTTTCATCCTGTGCCACTGAAAGCCAGCTGAGCTCTCCATGTCCCACCATCCTCCCCTCCCCACTGCTTGGCTGAGCAAGGTGTGAGAAAAGGCTTGTAGTCACTTCCCAGGACCTGCAGGAGAAATGTTCACAGCTCTCCTTCCTGGACTCAGGTAGATGCTCTTTGAGGGCCAACCATGCTGGGCCTGTTTATAAATTGGGCAGATCCCCTGAGTTTAAATGGGAAAAGATGCAATTACCAGGAAGTGCCTCTCAGGTGGAACTCAGCTGTGGTTTTCCCTATTAAGCAGCACAAACTCTCTCCTAACTAGTCTGCAACAAGAACGAACAGAAAACAACTGGTGACCTCAGATGGTTTTTCGAGCCTTCCTACCTTGGCAGCCCAAATCCACGGTGGTGTCTGTGAGGATTCTGCTGGTGGAAGGGTTTGTAAGGTGCCATGTGTGCAGCCCCCTGTGGGCAGTGAGCTGGAGGGCAGTGCCCTGCAGGGGCACCGTGCTGGAGCCTGGGTGGAAGCAGGGGCTGACCTCTGCTGTAAGCCACAGTCATGAAGATCTCCTTCCCACGAACCTTCTTAAGCATCCTCTTCCGTGACTTCATATCCATTTCTGCAGGTTCCATTGAGGACAGAAAAGAGATTTATACCTTAAACCTGAGCTCTGTTCTCTATCACTTGAGAACACCTAATATTTGGACACATGGAAAAGAGAGAGCCAGTAGCCTATCACAGAAAAAGTGAATTGTAATTATGCAGAGTTCAGGCCCTTCTTTGGAAGGTTCAAGCAGGCATTCTACACAGAATACAAGCAACTTTCCACCTTCAGCTGATCAAACCAGTACTCTCACTATTAACATCTCTTTTTTAATAAAAGAAAGAAAACCACACAAATTCCTCCCAATTAAACAAACAACCCATATTTAATTGGCTGGCAAAGTCCTAGTCTGTCCATGCATCTCTGCAAATGCCATATCAGACAAGCTTTCTACTTCACTCATGCAGCCTCTGTATGTGGTTCTCAGGTGGCAAATTTATTCTCTGGTTTTGAGCAATACCCAATTTGCTCTGTATTTCAATAGATTTGTTCTTTTGCAAAGGGAAATTCATCTCTGCCTGAAAGATAACTTTACATCAAGTTTTGCAGTGACCAAGTTTTATATCACAAGCTGAATTAAGACACTTCCAATATCCAAAGTCTGCTACAGTCACAGATGTCACAAGTGTCTCCCCTACTCACCCCCAGCTCCAGTGCCTCTCAAAACCTTGTACAAACCTATTCCTGAGAAGTGTCCACCTGTTATTTTCTGGTAGGCTCCTCCTCTTCGGTTGTGAGCCACATTCCAAGCAAGGACAGGAGCCACTTGTGTCACTGGCTTTAAGTTTGCCAAAGGAACTGTGTGCCTGCACAAAGAACACCCATGTCAGCAGTGCCCCAGGAGAACTGGGCACAACTGCACAGCAACCCAAACTGAGCAACACCCAGACAGAAAGAAACAGCTTGTGAAAATAACTAACCTGTTTCTCTGATGCCAAGAACAGGTTAGTGCTACTTGGTAAAAAAAAAAAGAGGCAAGCTGGGCTTTAGTCTCAACCCTATTTGCTTCCTGGGTCAAGTCTCTTCCCTGCATTTGTATGTCTGAGAGTATCTGACTACACAGAATTTTTGTGGGATATCATCAGACTGAATCCTAGATTTGCAGGAGGGTGAATGATTAAACAGCAAGGAGGAGAAAGGCATTAGACTCACCAGAAGCGTAAATTATTTCGTTGTTGGGTACAACATAAAAACTCCATCAACAATAGGGGATAATTTGCTATCTGTGAATTAAGCCCAAACTGCAAAGATCACTTTCCAGTGAAGAAAATGCAGCAAGATTTCACCGAAAGCATCACAATAATGATTTTGGTCATTAGAAATCCAAGTGAAAAAAATTCCTGCATCATTTTCTTGGGAAAATGATAGCCAGTAAGGAAGCAATGCCTTAATTTTTATTTAAAAGTACTCTTTTCAAGGTATCTTAATCCCACTTCAAGCATCTGTGAACATACAAACTAAACTAGAAAGAGTTCAAAGTTGGAGTTTGCTTACTTTTCTGCCAGCTCCTCAACAAATACAGTCAATGTGTTGCCATCCTGTCCAACTTCTTGGATATGAGCATTGTAATACTTCTCTCCTGGCTCCAGACGTACCTGGGGAGAGAACAAGGGAAACTCTAAAAAAAACCCTAAACTGCATCAGAATATTGTCTACAAACCACTACAGCAAAGGCTGCTCCTGGCCAATCCTGTGACTGAGCTGGCCCAGGAGTCTCAAAGACTTAAAATTGCAGGAAAAATGAAATCAAATCAGTCCTGTGAGTGACTGAGAGGCAAGATACCTGCTTCCTAACTTCTTTTTATACACTGTGCCAAGCAGATAAGTAGCAAGGAAGACCTCTACCTAAGAGCTTGAGGACAGAAGATAAAACAGAAAATTGGAAAGGAAAGCTCTGCTCAGCAAGAAACAAGTCACTGAGTGAATCATCAGTACTACTTTAAACAGGGATAAAAAGAATAAGCCCTGACTACAACACAGAGCATCAGAATACAAAGAAAACTGACCTTCCTTTCTGCATCTCCTGGCCATACCATGCTACTCCTCCCTTTCTGTTTTATATAAACATTTTGCTACATCACTGTTGAGAAAGACTATCCAGAATTGCTAAAAAAATCTGAACACAACTGCCTCAAAAGCACACCCTGTGCATTTTGAGCTCTCTGCCTTCATGCACAGAATGTGTATGGCTGGTTCACAACCAATTTCCAAACTGCTTTTTCTTCACACTACCCGAAGTTTAAAGGTAGATTCTAGAAAACATTATGTTACAAAGGAAATTAGATTAATAGCTACAAGGAAGAGAATGAGAGAAGTCTTGAAAATTCCATGAAATAAAATGATTCCATGGTTTACCATATTCCATTTAAAGCAGTATTAATAGTTTATCATAACAGTCTCCTTTGAGTACTAACCTGACACTTGTCTCCTAAATAGTACTGTCTCCCAGCAAACACCATGTAGTCAGTTTTTTGAAGCTCTAAAAATAAATGAATAAATAAGTAAAAAGGAAAAAAGCTTTTAACTACTGTTCTTTCTTCCTGTATCCTACAAGTACTTCTGGACAGCATCCAACTATAATTTATAGGCCAACTGAGGAAACATTTCCTATGTATACCTGAAAATATTCCCCATATCAACAGTGAAGTAACTGTAGATGTTCTAGAACAGACCATAACCAGGCTAAATCACAGATCAATAATAACCAGATAATGCAGGAGCAGCACTACCACCTCAACACTGCATTATCTTCTCTGGTGGTACAGAGTTAGTCCTGCATTTAACACAAAGCCTGGAAATGAGAATTTGGGGCATGTCTTGTCTTGCCAGAGTCCTGGTGGCATTTGGCAAAAATGAAATGTCATCCAGGAAAAGCTGAAGTCTCCTTGCTACTGCATTTCAGTGAGTTTGTCTTCATTCCTTGCCTGGATTCTCTACACATCAGGATTCTCCATAGATAATTGGTTACCATCCTCTGTTCAAAGAATTTTAATGACCCACATTACTGCTTACAGAGTTTCAAAATGCTGGGGTTCTTCAGTATGCAAAACACTTCAGGTCACACATCAAGCATCACTTCAAAACTTATCTTTCTTGGTAACTTCTTGCTTTACAGATCAGCCACAGTGTCTGTCAAAATGCAGCCAACACAACCCAAGCCACAAAGACCATGAAATCTCTCCAGAATGTTTAAGTCCAGGGTAGCTGGGAAGCAGGAAATTCATCTCATTTGATAGATCTCAATGCTAAATTTGAGATCTTCATTATTACGTAATTCTGAGGCCAAAATTGTGCTCTAAAAAGACAACCTCACACACATGCCATAACTCAAAACTCCCAAATTTAACTGCTTTTCAATACAACAGAACAGCAACAGAATTGTCTACTTTGCTTTGAGTCCACCTATTTCCTGTACACAGTCAGTAGCAGAGGGCAGATTTTTAGCAACTTGTGCCATTATAGAGAGTCAGAAGCAGCATATTCTGTACACTAAGCCTAGTACAGGAAGAGTGTTTTGGCTTCCCTCTTTTCTAAGATACCTTTTCTACTCTCCAGCCACACATCAAACTCCACATTTCGATAGATGGAAGGGTCCAGTGACTTCAGCACTTTATAAGGAACAGGCATCTTTGGAGGGTTTTCTGAAGGCTAAAAAAAGAGACTTGAAAAGCAGCATTAACAAGTGCATTTCATGTGTTCAGCACCTGTGGGTCATTTTACAGTTTACAGATGCAATTTTCCACTATACTTCCCTAAAATCTAAACCACGAGAATATGAAAACACATTTAGGTATTCAGGTGTTGAACAAGCAGACTTTGGAAAGTAGAAACAGGCTCAAGAGTAACACCTGTCATGTTTATTACTCAAAAAGAATCAAAGGAAACTAACCAGACCAATGAAGCCACGACTCCAAAAGTTGGTGAGAATTTCAGTTGTTATATCCAAAACCCAGCTTTTTGAAGAGTTTCTAGAACTGTTCTAAAGTGATTTATACAACGATCAAGACAAAAGTGAACAAGTTAAACCATTTCTGGGGGACAAACAAAAAACAGATCAGGAAACATCTGCTAAGTTCCATCTTCCGGGGGAAATAAACATCAGCTAGAGAAGAACTAGAGAATTTCAAAAAGGTAAAAGGCTTATCACAATTTAATAGAAACTCACAGACAAAACCAAAAGACAAGCAGATGGAAGAAATAAACCACATTTTTTCAAAAATCCGTTTTCAGAAAGTCAAAAAGAGGGTTTAGCCCTAACAAGGGGAACTTACAAGAGAAAAGAAAAAACCAAAAGCAAACTGTGACGATTTCTGCACTGACTGACAAACCTTTTCTTCTTCAATGCCTTGTCTGAACTTAACTTCCTTTGGACTGTCAGTATCATTGCCTTCCCAGTCTTCCACTCTAAGTAATTGAAAATAAGATTACAAAATATACAACACACCATTTCGAGCCAGGATTCAAATCAACCAACTGTTCATACACCCTGAAAAAGCACCATGGTGCCATCAAGTGGTAGATTTTGCCTTAAACACTACCATGTGCAATGCAGTACAGGACAATCCTTTTCCAAGTTTGAAGAGCAAAACCTTTGCTTGTTCCAACACCCACCCCTAATGAAGGTACTGCTTGTGTTGGGAAAGGATGAAGGTGATCCCACTGAATTCTTGCACTGTCAAGTATAAGACATTCTGTTCTAGGTCCCATCAAACCAATGTTGCCTGCAAGCATTCAGTGTTTATTGGCCAGAGGAGGCTCTCAAGCCTTTCAGAGTTAGAGAGGCTCAGAAGAGCAGTAATTCTCATTTTAAAAAAAAAAAAACCCAAACCAAAAAAAGTTCTGATAAAATAAGGAACAATTTTATTTACAAATAAGCTGTCATTTCACAGAGTAACACACAACACAGCCCACAGCAGAAGATACTCAATTATGTGACAATTCCCAGCTCCAAGGAAAGCACAAAATAAACCAAGTATGTCATGGAAGAGTATGTTTGTGTCATAACATAGGGAAAAAAAGAGTTAATATTCCATAAAAATTCAAAGAAACTTGGAAAAGTTGTCCTCTGCAAGGATTTTAAGATTTTTTTTTTTTTTTTTGCTTCCCTTTTACCAGCTCCCCTTCCCAAAGTACTACCTCTTTTCTGATGGATTTCTGGATCCTTTTTCCTGAAGACAACCAAAGTTTGCATCCTCACTTCCTCCAGGACCACTGTTTCTGTTCTTCTTGGATCCACTTCGAAACACCTCGACTGCAGACCTTAATTCTTCCCCATCCATGCCAAACACATCTTTGTACAGGATCTCATATAACACAGCTGGTCAACAAAAAGCTCAGTAATATGAGATTCATAAGAACTGCTGCAATTTTCAAGACAAGCATTATCTTCAGATACATCTACTGTTACAAGGCACTAGTTATATTAAATTTAATTAAGGAAAAGATCATAAA
This sequence comes from Hafferia zeledoni, assembly GCA_035583235.1. NCBI lineage: Eukaryota > Metazoa > Chordata > Aves > Passeriformes > Thamnophilidae > Hafferia > Hafferia zeledoni. Next base: position 17,574,814 of record JAWWEV010000152.1, on the reverse strand, counting down.
GTAATTTCACTGGAAAAGGGACCTCTGGAAGTCATTTGGTCCAAAACCCCCCTTAAGAGATTGAAAAATGAGTGTATGTTATATTAACATAAGTGAGTTCCCACCTCTCTCCTCCCCGTCTCTAAAAGCTGAAACAAACCTTGCCTTTACATATGAAAACATGTAATTCTCTTCCATAGAAAGATGATTTCAAGTTTACCCTGGCAAATAGCAGCATTTTCCTGAAATTGTTTTGTGTACACAGAGTCATAATGGCCGTTGCTGGAACAACACAGTAAAATCTGGGAAAATAATAAAAAAGAAACAAAAAAAAAAAAGGAGGGCTTTAAGGCTGGAATGAGGTAAATTCAAATTCTTTTTACCTGATATCCTAGCTCCAGATGACATTTTTCTTTCATTCTATAGTTGACACAAACTCATCAAGAAAACAACAAATATTCTCAATATAAATATGGAAAAAGCTGTAGAGTCAGCTTAAAACTGAATCCTAGGTAAGGTCTCTAAATAACTTTGCCTCTCATACAAAACCCATCGATTTGTACATCCTGCTGTGCTAAACATGAAATATGAGTTTGTTTCCAGCTTACCTGCAAGATCACCCATTCCTCAAGAGGTAGAATAAACACAAGTAATTTAATGTAGTACCCCTAAGACACACTGTCCAAGTGGCAAAGGCACTTTTCATCCTTCTTTACCTGAGGGACTAGAGGAGCATTTATTTCTCTAGTCCTCAAAGCCTTACTTTAATCAGCAGCCCCATGCTGTCTTTGGCAGGGATGCACCCTTTGTGCTGGGGATGCACTGGCACCCCAGGTCAGTGTGTGCCATCCAACCCTGCCTCTGCCCACACCCAGAGCCAACTGCAACCAGCAGAGGCTGCCAGGCAGCTCCCAGCAAGGATGCTGCCCAAAAAACCACCAGGAGCTGGGATGCCAGGGCTCTCAGCTCTGTCAGCACCGGGTATTTTGCCAACAGTAGCTCTCCCCTCCCAATGAGGAGGAGCAACATCAGAAGGAGCACAGTGTAATGACACAGCTGCCAACACTGACTGAGAGCTCTGGTGCTGAGGCCTTGGAAGACAAACACACATTTAGACCATCCTGTTGGATTTTTTTAAACTCAGCTCGTTCTGGAATTCAATTAAGCTACACGGGAAACTACAAAGAACAAGAAATAAGTGTGTGGAAACAAAGCCAGCAATACTAATCAGCAGAGATCAACAGCTGCAGAAGCACAGATTCAGAGCAGAGCAGCCACTTGGGCAAATGTAATAGCCCACTCTGAAATCCACACCACAGCAACTTCCCTGGCATCATCACTGAACCAGCCACATCTCACAGCTGCAGAAAACACAAGAGGGCTCAGGGAAGGGAGTACTCTATTTCTCCTTTATCTTCCTTTCTTTTGCCCCCAGCTGTATTTCTGATACAGACAAGGTGTTCCATCCTTAACTGGCAACAATTTGTATGTCACAGAAATTAGTTTTAATAGCTTAATCTAAAAGCCATTAACTTCTTCTTTTCAAGAAAAACAACCTGCACACCTCATCTGACTTCTGCAAGAGGCACTAGGGACGAGGAGAGCACCTTCTCTATGCCAATATGAGAAATGTACCTTGTTGTAACTCAACACATTTCATTCTACACTGTCAGATCATTCCAATTTGCCCTGGGAAGTGTTTTTATACAAAGATTTCAGAAACATGAAAGAATATGCTGGAGTTGTGATGTTGCCTCTTCCTGCCAAAGTGAAACTTTTAAGCTTGAGTAAGAGAACTGCAGAGGAACAGCACACAAATCCATCCCCCAGACAGGAAGCAAAGCTCCTATAACTGATTTAACTGTTGGGCAAATCCTGTGCTTTTTCTACGAGCTGAAGTCAGCTTTGGGGTTTTGTTCAAGTATGCAAGAGCACTTGAGTTTCAAGAACTCAATTCCAGTGGCAAGATTTTACAAATAAGCAGAACTGAAGGTAACCAGATATCAGGGGTAAGAGGAAATTGCCTTCTCTTTACTCACCTTGTCTTCAAAGCCATTGTCTGTAGCACACGTGGGTGCCTTTCCAGGGTGTCGGTACAGAACAAAGTCTCGCCTAGATAAGCAGAGGAACAACAAGACTTTTAGTAGAACCACATCATGAAGAAGTTTGCAGGGAGCTGTTTAAGGAATCCACTGTTGGTCTACAGAAAAATCATGCAAAGTGCTTTTCCTGGTAAGCAAATGCTATCATAAAGCAATGGCCAGATGAGTAAACACCACCCATCTTGAAAGAAAAATTCTCTGTGAAATTTACAGATTAAATCAAAGTACTTATGCTTACAGAAGGATGCTGACATTATTTGTTTATAACTTACAAGTTATGAGACAATCACTAAGTGATTTAGTCACCCTGCAAAAGGACTAGAACCCCAGTACACAGAATTAGTAACTCTTGCCAAACTTCAGTTTGTTCCTTTAGTATTGGGGCAGAACAAGCCCACAAAGGGACAGTTCTTATTCTGTTCCTGGAGATCCAGGCTGCTTGTCACAGGATAGCAGCACTGTGAGCAAGGCAGCAGCACCTGTGCAGGCTTACACTGACCTGTGCAATAAATATCAGGGTTTACACAGCAGGCAGGGCAAGTGTTCCTCATTACTGGTGCATCAAGAACACTTACATGAGTTTTAGTCAAGCTCTCCAACTATCACAGTGTTCCCACTATAGACAGCTCCCTGGTTTTGCCCATTTTCCACCCTTCAGTCAACTAGAAAGTTTAACATCAGCAAAAAGATAACAGGCAAACATCACTGGAAACTAATCCTGCCCTTAACCCACAGGGCTGTCTATAGTGGGAACACTCTGTTAGGGAAGCATTTCTCACCAGCTTTCACCCATTCACACCTCAGTGACAATCAGAGGGTTCTGGGGTCAGAACCCCCACACCATCAACTCCAAAACAAGAAAACTTGAGAAAGACATACTTACTTGTACATCATTGACAAAGCACTTATTTCCAGCTGGCCAGCACTTTCCTATGCAAGATTATAAGATTATATGAGATAGCAGAGGCACCTTCAACACCAACAACTCTATTCTAGCTCTCTGTAGTATTAGAACACCTATCCAAACTCATCAGGTTGCTGAAACAATCAATCAATGCACTGGAAGATGAGACATTGGGATTTGGGGGAGAGTGTAGTGTGGTGTGGTGAAAGGGGCCTGCAAGATGCGACAGCCACAGTGTCCAAAATTAGTAAGATGCAGCAGTTCTGGCAGCAGGTCTTAAACATATCACTCGAGATACATTTATTTTTAAATTAAAACCACATTTTTTTTTCAGAGACTGCTGCATTCACCAAGCTTACTGGTTAAGACCACAGAAATAAAAGTTTGTACTCTGGTATTTGAGCCTGAGGGTAAAGGAAGATGCAGGGGATTGCAAAGCCTGATAAACATTTTATGTGAAGTACACTCGATTTTTTTTTTTTTTTTTGCTTTTTTTCTTCACAGATAAGAATGGCAGGTTTGAGCAAGCTTTTACTGGCTAGCCTGCAAAAATTGCTTTGCACCCACACAAATTCCCCAATAAAACTGGGATTGTTTATCCATGTGCAGTTTATTCAGTATTCCTTACACAAATGACACCCTAGGATTGGGGTGCATCTAAAAAAAGAAATGCAAACTCCAATAACTGCATTTTGAACTATTGCCTAACCACCTTCCTGTTTTAGTTTCTTCAGATTTTAGTCTCTTAACAAGTACCCTATCGGTTCTTACCTGTGGATCTGCAAGTCGTTCTAGGTATTTCTCAAACGAGCCCTCCACATACTTTCAACAAAGAAGAAAACAAATACAAAAACTGCGGCAATTGGCAAGCAAAGGTAAATGTAAACACCACTTAACAGCTATCAGGCCATTTGTATGGAAGGGGGCAGAGCAGGGGACACAGACACCAAATTTCGGACTAATCTGCCAATTCCTATCAGTTTGGGGTTCTGAACGGCTGTGGCCTAACCAGGGGTATGATTTCAGCTCTTCCCTGCCTTAAATCACGGGAATGATTTGGGATACCAATGTGGAAATACCAAGAGATTTGAAAAAATATTCAAAGCACAAGTCAGTGACCCAGACTCTGTGGCCCTCCTAATTTTGATTACACATTTAGATGTGATCACAGGGGAAAAGCACCCAAACAAACAAAACCCTGACACACAACCCCCAGAAACCACACGAACATCATCTGCACCCACACAAAACCACCCAAAAAACCCACCCCAAACCCCACGACCTCACGCAATGATTTGACACATACTGCAAAATCCCCCACCATCATTTGGTATTTGTTCCTTACTCTGAAGTCCGATTTATTTCCTACTAATTCCCGGGATAGCTGCTCCATAGAGATTACACACAAATATCTCCCATCCCGTCATTCCCATCCTCTCACACGTATCCCGTTCTCTGCGCTGTTCCCGATGGTGTATCCAGAGCTGAGCTCTCCCCTCCCAAAGCTCTTCCCACTTACAGATTCGAACTCGGCCCGGTGCTGCCTCATAAAGGACACACAAGCTTGCCTGACTTCCAGGTGATGAATTTGAGTCAAGAACAGCTGGAAAAAAAATAAAACGTAAGCTTTCCCGACTTCTAAGTAATGAATTTCAGACAACAACAACTGGGAAAAAAAAAAAAAAGTTACACAGGAATGAAGGAAAACACCTCAGAGTTTTATTTTATGCTTCGGGCCAGGCTTATTTTACCCGTAGTTTGCCAAGACTAACAGCACCACAAAGGAGACAGTGCGGAGGTGGCGGGCGATCCCCGCGCCGCGGACACGGCGTTCTCCTAATCCAGGGGAATAAATCAGGCTGTACAGTTGCGTACGGGTCATTTTTGCTGATTCCCAAAGTTTACCCCAAGTACTTTATCGGGAACAACGCGGGGGCTCCGGCGCAGCCCAGCCTGAGGCGCCCCGGCTGTCCCGGCCCGGGCTCTGCCCGCGGGCTCCGAGACGGCTCCGAAGAGGTTACAAAGGAACGAAGAACAGCTCAGAGTTTATTTTATGCTTCGCACGAGGCTTATTTTACCCGTAGTTTGTAAAGACTAACAGCACCACAAAGGAGAGACAGCGCGGAGGTCGCGGAGGGCTGAGGGCGATCCCCGCACCTCGGGCTGGGCACGGGGGGCTCCGGCACAGCCCGGCCCGGCTCGGCTGGGCTCGGCTCCTGCCCACCTGCTCCGAGACGGCTCTGAAGAGGCACGAGGCGTCCTTGGCCGTCATCTTGCGGTAGAGCCCCAGGCTGCCCAGGTACTCGTCCATGGCCACCTCGCTGAAGGACTTCTGCCCGAAGTACTTCTTGCAGCCCCTCCGCATCTTCCCGGCTCGGCGCGGGGCGCTGCGCGCGCGGCCGCCGCTAATGAGGGCTCGCTAATGAGGGGCCGCGCTCACCTGTGGCACCGCCCGGCGGGACCCCCGGCGCGGCTCCGGCTTCGGCTCCGGTTTCAGGTGCCTGTTCCGGCCCCGGGCCAGGACATTCGAAGCTGTCCCAGCTGCAGCTCCAACCGCAGGTGCGCAGCCTCCTCCCATTGCTGCCCCTGGCTAAGCTGAACACCCTCCAACTCCATCGCTCGACGCCCCTGACCCGCATAACCAGCGGGAACATCAGTCCAGTTGGTTACTCGGCATTCCCCGTGACATCCCTGTTGGTTACTCAGCATTCCCTGTGACATTCCCTGTGCAAATCAAGTTGGGAGGGCAGGAGGGCTCTGCAGAGGGACCTGGACAGGCTGGAGGGATGGGCTGATTCCAATGGGATGAGGTTCACCA
>JAWWEV010000152.1:17487778-17553206 GCA_035583235.1 Hafferia zeledoni | reverse complement strand
TCTTTGTTAACGGTTGGCTAGGGTCGTTAAGAGTGGCAGGGGAGAGAATTTACATAATAATTCCAAACTACAACAGTCCCCAAGCGCGGTGTGTCTCCGAGCGCAGTGTCCCAGAGCGGGGTGTCCCCGAGCGCAGTGTCCCCGAGTCAGTTGTCCCCGAGCGCGGGGTGTCCCCGAGCGGACTGTCCCTATCGAGGCTCTTCTCGAACTCCCCGTCATCCCGCAAGCCGCGCTGGACCTCCAGGCCGCCAGGGGGCGCCGCCCACCGGAGCCGGAGCTCCGTTCCCACTCGCGGCGGGCCGGAAGCACCGGCCCTTTCCCGGCGAAGCGCAGCCATGGTGAGTTCGCGGCGCGGCCGCTCCCGCCGCCATCCACCCCCATCCCCCGCCCCCGGCTGGGGCGCGGCTGCCCACACCGGGGTGGGAGACGCCGGAGGGAGCCCGGCGCCGGGGCCCGGGTGGCGGAAGCCTGAGGGGGCCGGGAAGGACGGCTGGGAGGGCCCGGGATGGCGGCGGCCTATAACACGTCCCGTTCTGTAGGCTCGCGGGCCCAAGAAGCATCTGAAGCGCGTGGCTGCACCCAAGCACTGGATGCTGGACAAGCTGACGGGCGTCTTCGTGAGTATGGGACGGGGTGGGGGTTGGGGCCGGGCTGGCCGTGGCAGGCGCGGTCGCGTCAGGGGAAGGGCTCGGTGTTTGCGCGGGGTGGGCCCTGAGCTGGGGCAGGTGGGCCCTGAGCTGGGGCAGGTGGGCAATGAGCTGGGGCAAGTGGGCAGCTCAAGGTGTGGTTGCTGTTGGGTCTTTGTGCCCAGTGTTGGTGATCCCCCGTTCGCAGAGGGATGTGATGATTGGGTCAGTTGGCTCTTCTCTTACCTGCTTTTCAGTATTTCTGTTGCTGGGGTGGCACGGATTGTTGTGCTGTGTTGGGAGCAGCTCTGTGAGGGTGGCAGGACACAGGGGAAGCTGCTGCGAGTACCAGGAATAGGGAGGGAGCTGTAGGCGATTGCTGCCTCTCTGGTGGCTGCACTGTGCACCACTCACTGCCTTTGGGCGCTCCTGTGGGAGCCTTTGGGGCCGCGGGTTCCTCCTCAGGGGATGGTCGATGCTGCTGAGCCCCCAGCAGAAAATTTCTGTCCGCAGGCACCCCGTCCATCGACAGGCCCTCACAAGCTGAGGGAGTGCCTTCCCCTCATCATCTTCCTGCGCAACCGGCTGAAGTATGCGCTGACAGGGGACGAGGTCAAGAAGATCTGCATGCAGAGGTTCATCAAGATCGATGGCAAAGTCCGCACCGACATCACCTACCCTGCAGGCTTCATGGGTGAGCAGGGTTGGGGCAGTACCTCGGGCAGCTCTGCACTGGCGGGGGGAATGGTTTTTTGGGCTGGCACGATTTGGGGGGAAAGATATTTCTGTGATGGAGTTGAAAAAAAAGATATTTATAAGCAGTTGTTTTTTAGTTTGGGGTTGTGCACTGCAATGAATACCAAAGCCAGACACCTGTAGCCTGTAAGTGCCTGCTGGATCTGTGCAAATTGCTGTTCAGACTCCACTGTTGGGCAGGTTTTGCTGATTTGAAGTCTGTCACAGCACAAGATGTGAGCCTGTGGTCAGGTGGAGGTCCCAACTTCCTCATTCACATCCAAAGCATTATTCAGCAGTCCCTGGTTCTTTTCAAACCTGAGTTAAAGTCTTGAGTGATGAGCTGATAACAGCTGCTGGTTTATTTCCCTCCCTGCAATCAGATGTCATCAGCATTGAGAAGACAGGCGAGCACTTCCGCCTGGTGTATGATACCAAGGGCCGGTTTGCTGTTCACCGCATCACAGCTGAGGAGGCCAAGGTGAGGGGCTTCGGTGGGGTGTGAGGGCAGGCCCAGCTGGGTTTGGTTGGAACAGTGTTTTCTCCTGGGCGACTTCTGAACGAGAGCTGTTGTCTCTCTTTCCTGACAGCTGAGGCCACGCTGCACTTGAGAAGATCAGGGCCTTCAGGGTTGGGGTGAAGCCTTTGGTGGGGGGAGGTCTCTTGGTGACACAAGAGCACCTCCAAGATGGCTGCAGGTGCACTGTTTGGTGCTGGAGATGATGCTGTTGGCATGGTCTGGGTCACCTGCACAGGGAGCTGTGGGGTGAGAGGTAATCCTTGGTTTTGCCAGATAGCAGTGGTCAGAAAAGTGAAACTGCCTGTTGTGTTAAAGCTTTGAATTCTTTCTTGGGTCAATTATGAAAGAGTTAATACAACTGCCTTCTCATGCTGGGTGCTGGAGAGCAACTCCTGCATGTGTTTCCTTAACCCAGGCATGTTGTTGTTCTGAGCTGTGAGTCCATGCTCTGCTTTGTGTGTCCTTCCTTAGGGCAGGCTGTGCAGGCACAGGGTGATGTGGAGGGCAGAGCTGGCTGTGCTGGAGCTGCCTGTGGTGTGGTTTGAGGCCTCTGCACCCCCTGTGGTGTGCTTTTGCTTCTGACTACCACTCTGTGTTGGCCCATGAGGTCCAGAGTGGCTGTGAGGGAGGGAGTTAGGGGTGACAGTCAGGGAAGTCAGAGTGCCCTGGAGGAGATAATACAGATCTCTCTGGGGTACTGGAGAAAGGCAGCCTCTGCCTCTGCTGTGTGCCTGTGGGCTTCAGGGAAAAATGAGGGAACTGCCCTGGTGAGGGCTTTCCCAGGAAAGTACAGCCAGTGTTTGTGGGGAAGCTGAAGCCCGAGGTGGACAGCTCTTAGAGAGGCATTACGGGGACAGGGAGTTGGGCGAGTCACTGCCTGGGCTTGTGTTGTGAGCCCTGTGGTGTCTGGGTGTTCTGCTGTGGCTGGTGGCTCTCTGGAGGACAAGAGTGCCTTTCTCCAAGGGGCTGTTTGCAGCCTTAGCTGAGTGGTGTTGGGTTCTGTTTGCAGTACAAGCTGTGCAAGGTGAGGAAGATCTTTGTGGGCACCAAAGGAATTCCGCACCTGGTCACCCATGATGCCCGCACTATCCGCTATCCAGACCCCCTCATCAAGGTGAATGATACAGTCCAGATTGACCTGGAGACAGGCAAGATCACGGACTTCATCAAGTTTGACACAGGTAGGTCTTGCATCCCATGTAAGGCATTGTACCCTTCCCCAGTATGGAGAGCAGTGTGGAAGTTAACGCATGCCAAGTGTTTGCTCAAAAAGTACAGAGGCAATGGTGTCAGCTTTGAGAAAGCATCTCCATGTGGAGCTGGAGCAGGGACTCTTCCTATGTGCTGGTAGTGGGAAGCATTGGTGTTGGGACTTGGGGTGAATATGAGGCACCAGGTAGAAGCTGCAAGCTGACAGGGAGGTTCTTGAGCCTGGCTCTTGTGGGGCTGTGATTGGCAAGCTTTGGGCAGCCACAGGGAGATTCCTGTCTGTGGTGGGGGAAGATTTCAGTCGCAAAGCTGTGAGCAGTGCCAGTACGGGTGGGGTGGGATTGCCTCCTTGGTGCTGACAGAACTGAGAACATGGTGGGGAATGTTTGGTATGGGCAGAGAGCCCAAGAGAAAAGGGCTTCACCACAACACCTGGTGCTAGCTCTTGTCACACTTGTATTCCCTCACTCAGGTAACCTGTGCATGGTGACTGGTGGTGCCAACTTGGGCCGTATTGGGGTGATCACCAACCGGGAGAGACACCCTGGGTCGTTTGACGTGGTCCATGTGAAAGATGCCAATGGCAACAGCTTTGCCACCAGACTCTCCAACATCTTTGTTATTGGCAAGGTAAGTCAGCGGGGACACCAGGTGGGGGTTCCCTCTTGTGAGGGGCTGCCGACTGAGGCAAAGAGCCTTGGTGTCTCCTGAGACAGCTGCCTTCCCACACAGTGAAGCTCCAGTGCTGGCCTCAGTTCTGGCTCAGCTCCTTGTATTTCTGCCTGCTCTGTGAAGGTGAAGCATCTGCAAATTTATGAATGGGAACATTTTCAAGAAGCAGCTCTGTGGTTTTTTAAACCTGAGAGCTGGGGGCTGGGCACAGAAGTGCAGTGTGACCTGGGCAGCTGCCATGACTGCGCTTCCCCTGATGCCTCTGCTGTTTTGCCTTGCCTGGTGAGCTCTTTGTCCAGGTTGGAGAGGGATGGCATTTTGGTTTTGGCTGAAGTGCATCCTTCATGGATGAGACTGAAAGAGGCAGCTGTAGGCCTGTCCATCTTGGGCACCTTCCGAAGGGGGCTCTGCTGGGCCAGTGCCACAGCCATGTGTACCCGGCCCAGCATGGGCAGGGATGGGCTTCTGCTGCTTTCCCCCTCAGAGGGAGAGATCTGCTGCCATCTGGGTTTCCTGGAGTGACGTGGCATCTTTTTCCCTTGTTGCAGGGCAACAAGCCATGGATCTCCCTGCCCCGTGGAAAGGGCATCCGCCTGACCATTGCTGAAGAGAGAGACAAGAGACTGGCGGCCAAGCAGAGCAGCGGGTGAAGTCCAGCTTGGGCTGGCCCTGGTGCTGTCAGTGTCTTTATTATTAAACTGTTTACCACATTGCTGTGTGACTGGTTGGGGAGTGTCCTGGGGCTGGGGGGGAGCTGTGCTGCCCGTGCCAGGCCCTGCTGTCCTCTCCAGAAGGACCTGCTCTGGGGAGACTCCAGGCAATCTGAGCAACTGCCAGAGCCATCTTCCAGAAAGGCAGGGCGGGGGGGGGTCGGAGAGCCTTCCGACTCCTGTCCCCAGGAATGTGTTGGTAGGAAGGTTCCTGGATGTTGCAGGGATGTGCTGGAAGAGCAGGGGACAGGGGAGAACCATCTGGGCTCTCCTGTAGGCAGTGGTGCCAGGTCAGCCTGAGGCCCTTGGGATTGTCCCAGCCCTGGGGATGAGCAGAGGGAAGGGGAAGGGGGGGTGTTGGCTCCAGGGGTGCTGGTGCTCAGTGTCCCAGGCCTGGCTGGCAGCTCTGCACTGGGGATGTCCCTCACCAGCTGCTCTTCGGTGCCTTTTCAGTGCAGGTGAAGGATGCTGACAGCCAGGAGAGGAGGCCCCTGTGCTGGGTGTGGCAGTGGTGGTGCTGGAGACCTGGCAGCTCTTGGGAGGGATCAGGTGAGGGGAATGGACTACTGGGGACCCCTAGCACTGGCCTGGGGATGGGCTGATGCCCTGCAGGAGCCAAGATGGGCAGTGTGCTCAGGCAATAAGGGCAGTCCTGCCAGCTGGGCTGTGCCAGCAATGACCATGAGGATGGGGATTCTGTGCCTCTGCACTGTGTTCAGGCAGGGGCTGCCAGGTCCAGGTGGACATGGGCACTGTGGAGTGATGCCAGCAGAGACTCCAGTGGTTGAAAGCTGGAGTGCCAGAGTGCCAGAAGCACAGAAGGGGCTGAGGCCACAATTTCTGCTTGGCCTGGAAAAGAGCAAGGGGGCTCTCCTGCTCTGCCTGCTGGCATCTGTCCGTCTGCCAAGATGGACCAGGCACAGACATGCACAATTGGAAAATTGGCATCTTTTATTTGCCTCATCAGGTGTCCATGGCAAAAGGTAGTTGAGCCTTAGGAAGTGTCTGCAGGCAAGTGTGTTCTGACAAGGTGATGCCCTTGGGAAAGGCTGACTGCCTGTGGCACCATCCATGCCCCCATCCGTCATCAATCATCTGCTCCCTCTGGATGCTGCACAGCCTCAGAGCAGCAGCATCTGCAGGGACTTGCATGGTGTTGGCAGTGGATGCTGGTGCTTGGGCTCTCCTGTGATGCACAGACCCGAGCAGCCAGAAAGCAAAAACCCCCCACATTTTCATGCAGAAAACAAAAAGCAAAAATCTCATTTTTATGTTGTGGCAGAGCTCCAGAAAACTGCCAGATTTAATATTTTGAAAAGTCAAAAAGTTGTTTAAAAATTGTTGGAAAAAGCAACGATTTTTATATAGGAAAAAAAAGCTCCAAAACCGTCTAATTCAGGGAAAATTTGGGAGTGAGATGCTGTTTGGGGATGGGCACTCCTGTGGATTACCCAGTGTGAGTCAGCTGGAGCGGACTGCCTCCTGTGGGTTATCCCAAGTGAATTGTCTGCTGTGGATGGCCCCGGGTGGACTTGCTGTCTCCTCCGTGCGTTCTCCACGCGTGTCCCGCGCCCCGCCCGTGTCCCTTCCCCGCGTCCCGTCCCGCTCCCGTGGGTGCTGCCCGCTGGTCAGTGTCTGGTACTGCAGCCGGGAAAGCGACCAGCGCGCTCCCAGCTGCCACCTGCTGCCTGAGCCGCGCAACTGCAGCTGTGCGGCGGCGCCTCCTCCGCGGGCGGCGCTGCGGGACCACCGGGACCGGCTCTGTGGGACCACCGGGACCGGCGCTGCGGGACCGACTCTGCGGGACCACCGGGACCGGCATCGCGGGACCGCCGCTGCGGGACCGCTGGGACCGGCACTACAGGGCTGGCTCTGCGGGACCGCCGGGACCGGCATGGTGGGACCAGCATGGTGGGACTGGCATTGCGGGCCGCAGTCGGTGCCGCCCCACGGGCACGACATCGGCGGCGCTCGGAGTGCAGAGCGCTGAGCGGCCGCGCCGGTGCCTCCCAGCGTTCGAGGACGACTCTGACCTAACGAGAGGGCTGCTCTAATAAACTTGGTTTAAGCCTTCTCCACCTCCCCACGACACAGGGATGTGGGGACTGTGAGGATTATGGGGACTATAAGGGCTGTCTGTGATAGCTATGGGGACTAAGGATTATAGGAGCTGTGGTGTTTATGGGGGCTGGGAAGGCTGCAGAGGCTTTGAGGGTTGTGCGGTTTGAGAGGGCTGTGGGGTCTGTGGGGGCTATAGGAGCTGTGATGGCAATGGGGCTTCGTTGTGCTGTGGGGGCTATCAGGACTATGTGATCTGAGAGGGCTGTGATTCTCTGGGGGCTGTGGGGCATGTGAGGGCTCTCAGGCTATGGGGGCTATGATGGGTATGAGGGCTTTGGAGGCTGTGAGTGCTGAGAAGTCTGTGGGTTGTGAGGTCTCTGAGGTCTCTCAGGGTTATGAGGTTGTTGGGGGCTATGGGAGCTCTGACGGTTCTGAGTTCTGTTGAGACCATGGGGGCTGGGAGGACTATGGGGTCTGTTGGGGCTGTGTGGTCTGTGAAGGCTGTGAGGGCTATGGGGGTTCTGAGGGCTAAAGGATATGGGGTCTGTGAGGGCTGTGTGGGCAGTGCCTCCTCTCAGCCTTATTTTTTTCAAGACTGAACAATCCCAGTTCTCTCAGCCTTTCCTCATACAGCAGGCTTTGCTGTCCTTGGATCATTTCTGTGGCTCTTCTCAGACTGTCTCCAGCTTGCCTATGTCTTTTTTTTGTAGCAGGGACCAGAACTGAACACAGTATTCCAGGTGGAGCCTGACAAACACTGAGCAAATTGGGATTTGGTGTGCTTGGTCCCTTGGTTTATTGCAAAAGCTGAATTGCTCAGTTGCTGGAGGCAAACAGGTGGCCTGCAGCACCCAAAGGTGCTGTGTCCCCTTGGGGGCCGAACTACCTGAAGTCATGGAGGTGTTGGACCCTCTGTAACTCCCCATATCAGTGTTGGATGGTACCCCTGTCACAGCTCTGATTCTGCAGCCATTAGGACACAGGTGTAACCCCTGGACAAGTTATTGTTGCTCAGCACAGAGCAGAGATTGGCCTGTTGTGTTTCACAGGACCTGGATTTGCAGCTCAGGCTTGTGATATTGAAAAAGCCTGGTTCAAAACCTACTGGTAGTCAAGATAAGTGTTCTTAAAAGAATGAACAAACCTTCTACAGGGTCATGAATTGGTTTAGTTCCTCCAGTCTGAGCTATCCCTCACTGCTTTAGCAGTATTCATTCATGCAAATACCCTGCCCTACCACTTCAACTTCTTTCTTATTCCATATAACTCCTTCTGTACTCTGTCCATCCATGTCCTTCCCAAATCATTCTCACCACCCCCAGCCCACCTCAGGCTCTCACAGAGTTTGTGGGAGCAAAGTCAATTCATTGTGATGTTTATATTTCAGTGAGTGGGTTACACTGGACAGGGCTGCAGTGGAAAAGCAGCAGTGGGCAGCTGTTTCCCATTTATTCACATGTAACCTCCACAGCGCTGTCAGCAGAATGTTAAACAAGGTTTTAGCATCTGCTTTTTTTTATTGGTTGGGTGTCAGCCAACTGCTCCTGAATTCTGAGATTGATTAAGTATCTGCATACCTCATTAGCAGGGTGAGCTAATCTTTATCACTCACTACCACAGCAAACCTCAGCAGCTCTCAGTGGCTTGGCAGAACATAATTGTTGTCTACAAGTGTTCGAGTCTGGTTGTTTCTATTGCCAAGACACAGCTTGCCTTTCCTCTGTTTCCTAGGCATTGTAGGAAATCTCCTGGCTGTACTAGACTGGAAAAAGCTGGTCACCATTAGGACAAACTGTCCAGCCCACAGCTGGATAAACACACCATGAGATGGGTGAGCAATCGGCTCATGGGTTGAGCATAGAGGGTGACAATGACTGGGGTGACATCAGACTGGTGAGCTGTCAGTAGTGGGGTTCCACAGGGCTCTGTCTTGGGCCCTGTGCTCTTCAACATCTTCATCAATGACTTGGATGCAGGATTGGAAGGGACACTGAGCAAGTTTGCAGATGATACAGAACTAGGAGGAGCTGTTGACTCCCTTGAAGGCAGGGAGGCCCTGCAGAGAGACTTCAGCAAATTAGGGGGCTGGGCAATCACCAACCATAGGAAAGAGAACAAGAGAAAGTGCTGAATTCTGCACCTGGGATGGGGCAACTCTGCATGTACGGACAGACTGGGAATGAGATGCTGGAAGGCAGAGCTGTGGAAAGAGATCTGGAGGTCCTGGTCAGTGGCAAGATGGACATGAGTCAGCAGTGCTCTGGAGCCAGGAGGGACATCCCTGTCCTGGAGGGCATCAGGCCCAGTGAGGGAGGGGATTGTCCTGCTCTGCTCTGCACTGGGGTGGCCTCACCTGCAATATTTGGGCAGTTTGGGGCAGCACAATATAAGGAAGATATTAAGCCATTAGAGAGTGTCCAAAGGAGGGCAATGAAGGTGGGGAAGGACCTTGAGGGGAAGAGTGTGAGGAGCAGCTGAGGGCACTTGATCTGTTCAGCTGGACTTCATTGCAGGTCCACCTTCCTTGTGAGGGGCAGAGGAGGGGCAGGCACTGATCTCTGCTCTGTGGACAGGGACAGGACCTGAGGGAATGGCCTGAAGTTGTGTCAGGGCAAAGTTATGTTGGATATTAGAAAAAAGTTCTTCTCCCAGAGGGTGGTGGGCACTGAATAGGCTCCCCAGGGCAGTGATCACAGCCCCAAGCCTGCCAAAGCTCAAGAAGCATTTGGAGGATACTCTCAGGCACATGTTGAGACTCTTGGGGATATAAGATACTTTCATTTTTATAAAATGTACAGTCACTTTGCATTGCATGACCTATGATATAGAAGCTGTTTTCTCTCATAAAATATTTCCTGTAGGCAGGAAAATACTTTTGAAAAAAATTAAGCCAATAAACATGGCAATATGGAATTCTTTCCTGCTTGTTGTTCCAGAAAAGCACAACCTCAAACCTAATAGTAAGACAAGGTCCACAAAAGAATAACTCTTCTCAAAGGAATCCTGTGTTAATAGGACTGGGCACCTTGGTCTCTACATTCACACATTCCTGTATGTGGAAATCAGGACTGTCACCTTTGGAGACACATTCTGTTCTTTCTGGTAGTGGGAGATTGAGGTCTTTCACAGATCTACTGACATGTAATGATTCCCTTTGTTGCCCTGCTTGTGACTGTCACAGCACATCAGATTCATTGCCAGCTGAGGTAAGACTTGTTTTATGAGTCTGACAAGAAATGTTGAAGTGTCTGAGGTACTTTGGATAATTCATCCGAGAAAGAGGGTGAGTTCCTTGCACAGGAAACAGGTTAATCTGCTGGAAAGAGCTATGGAGGTGCAACTGAAGGGAGCACACATGTACAGAAGAATTCCAGTGCCACTCATCCAAGCAAGAGCAGCATTTTAGTTCCCCCACTCAGGTCATGCTCAGGTCCCCATACACTAAAATACCTCCTAATATTCCTAGTGACCTGAGCACCATGTTCATTTCCTGATGTACTATGAAAGATTCGTTGTCTTCTGCTGCAAGTAAACCAGTGTGCCAGAGAGGATGAGGCAGTTAAAACAGTATCCCTGCTGACAGTGCTTGGCAGTGTGACCAGAAGCCCATTTAAATACCTTTCTCTTTGTCTGTGTCCAAAGTCAAAGGGTTTATCTTAGCAATTAGATGGTTTACTCTTGACTTGCACCCACAATACCTTGGCAGCACATTGGAGCAAGGCCAAGTTAGAGCCTTTTCAGAAGAAATGGTTGTTTAAAATCATGCCATAACCTTCAGCTCACTGGAATAAAGTGTAGATAAACTGAGATTACATTTAAGTGGTGTCCTGATTATTGTCCCCTAAAGCTAATGATGGGTGCAGCCTGGTTTAACTGGTACATAAATCTGAACTGAGCTCAGTTCCTGATGTGGATACCAAGACTGGAGTTAGCTCCATCAGCCAGAAACAGCAATGGTAACAAATTCAGACAATAAATTCAGAACTGAGCTGCTGATGCTTGGCAACTATAACTGAGATTTACTATGGTTTTATGCAGCATAACAAATACAAGGCTGAAAATCTCTGGGCATGGGTGAAAGGGAATGTGACTGTACCAGCAAGCTGGGCTTTTGGTATCAAAGCTCAGGTTGATGGTTCATGATCCTTTCCCCTGTGAATGAGGCTGGGGCATAGGTCTGATATACTAAAAGAGAATAGATAATATTGGCCTAGCCATTATTTTAATCTTTTTTTCTGCTTATCCCTGCTGTTTCTCCCAGAAATGGATGGGATGCTGCCAATTTTCACTCTACAGTTAAGAAGTTTAAATATGTTTTATTTCCCACTGTTTTTTGACTCTGTCTTGCTACTAGGCTGGTGCAGACCAGTTTGCCTACAATTGCCTTCAACAACCTTCATCTTCCCATGATGCTTTAAACTGGACCTTCTGGATGCCTTTTAACTAATCTTGCAAATACCCACTCATAACTTTCTTTTCCTAGAAATAGTTCCTATACTTGGTGATGTATTGAGGGTTCAGTTTGAGCATTGTCTTAGATTTCTCTCTGAGTACTTGGTTTTCTGTCACTCAGATAACCACTCCTGAAATGAGCTGAATTCTTTGCTCTCCCAGCTTTCTGTCTGCTGTGGTTTTAATATGCACAAGAGTGGCTCGCTGTGTTTGTTTTGGGGTCAGAAGTGACCTTCAGTGCTCAAAGCATTTACTTGAATACTTTGATTTATACATTTATTTCTACATGGCAATACATATGGCACTTCATGGAAAGGTGATGCTTGGCAATGCAAACCATCACAGATTATTGCATCCTGTCACCTTCCCTTAATGACCTTGGCCTGACACATCCAGGTGAAGGATACAACTGGCAAGGTGACATTTCCCTCAGGAAATGCTCTGTCCCTCTTCTGGTTCCTCCTCTCCCTTCATTTGGAAAATATTTGATAATTAAATCACTGAAAAGGCAAATGATCTGGTGTTATAATTCATTTGATAATTCAGCCCAAGCCCCAGGTTTCTCTCAGACAAATGAAATTAGCTCTGTTCATGACAGACTGGGTCCCAACCTACCTGCTTACCCACACAATCCCTTTTCTAATTAGATGGTTGATACCAGCAAAGCATGGCCTTCTTCCCAGTACAGGGAAGCAAAAAAAGTGCTTTTCATTAGGGAGGTCCTGGAGACCCTGCTGTAAAAGAGAGAGAGATATTAATTTCTGATTTTTTACTCTTTTTATCACCACTCAGCTATGTTTCCTTTTCTTTAGTGGGTTTTTCTAAAAGAACTGAATGCAGTTTTATTAAATGCATTTTTGAAGAAGAGCAGCATCCAGGAGAGCTCAACTTTTTCCCTGGCAGCTGGAAGAGTTGTTCTGTAAGTGCCAGTAGACACTTTTCCCCATTGCACAGTTCAGCTACTCCAGAGGGATGCAGCAAGTGCAGGCAGGGTGCCACTGGAAACAAAACCCATGGAAATGCTTTCTATTGCTGATGTCTATGGAATAAGGTTGAATGTTTTTCTAGTAGAAATCATGGTGGTGTAATGGCTAACAGCTCTTCATTCTTCCTCCGAGGCAGGTGATACCAAACTGCATTGTCCAACCAGGAATCCCCAAGTCTCTCTGGGACTGCAGCAGATAAAAGTAATCATCTCCATAATTAATATGTTTGATAAGTAACAGGCAACTAGTTAAAACCCATGAGATGTAAGTAATGGCAGAGGTAGCTGAGGATGACAGTGAGAGAGTGATGGAGAGCAAGAGCCAAGCAGGGAGTAGACTGGGATGGGAACTGCTTGTAGCTCACTCAGTGCAGATTCACTGTGACTCTCCAGAAGAAAGGGCAACTGAAAACCAAGACCCCAAAGCTGGTAGCTGACATAACAGGGTCTTGCTGCAGTGTCAGCCAAACCTTTACAGCATGGAACAGCCACCAGCCATCAGAGGATGGCAAACAGCCTGAGAGTAGGTTGTTACACAAGCCTTACTGCTCAGGTTTCACAGCAGGTTCAGAAGCAGCTATCATGCTTTGCTCCTGACAAACAAAACCAGAGGAACCCTGATCTGATATTCCTAGTTTGTGGCTGGCTAAATCAGTGTTAGCTTCTGGTCTCCTGATCATTTGGTAATACAACATTTCCGCCTAGAATCAGCCAAACTAGCACATTTTAATTTTGGGGAAAAGGCAAAACTATTTGTCATGTTTCACTAACAAAGCCAGCTTGTCTATCCTTTACAGGGAAAGCTTTGTTCTCCTGTGCTTCCAGTGAAAGGGACACCAACTCTGCAGCACAGCACTGCTGCACTGGCTCTCTGCAGGTATGACTCTCACATGTGGTTTTCTGAACAGTGAAACACTTTTCTTTAAGGAGCCTGAGGGAATAAGGAAGAAGAAACAGGGAAAGCACCCACTGGAGATTTTAAAGAGGAGAGTATCACAGGCTGATTGAAATCCTCATGCCAACTGAAGGCAAATCCAGCTTTCCTGGCTTCTGTGTTCAGATTTTAACTGTAACCCCTGGCAGCACAAAGGGCTTAGACTTTTAAGAGCCCATAATGACAGAAGAGAGAAAAAAGCATCTTCTCCAGCAGGCTACTGCAAAACTGACATACTATTCAAGTGGCACAATTTCTCTACCGCAGCCTTACCATACCAGTATCAGTGACTAACTAGGAAAAGAACAAAGAAACCATCCTACCCCATTTACTTTAAGTACTGTCAATGATCAGACCTGGCTTTTGCTTTAGCATCATAACATCACTGAGGTTGGAAAAGACCTCCACTTATCATCAAGTCCAACCTTTGGCTGAATACCATCATAGTAATGGCTTTTTAACCTGGAAAGGAAAAAAATTCTCTGGGCTGTGGAAAAGGTCTGGTTTCACTTGAATTCTTTTTGTGCTGTAGTATCAGAATAAGGCAAGGGAAGCCTGTGTGATGGCTTGTGCCACAGATGCCAAGCAGAGTCTACAGAAAGGCTAAGTGTTACAGACCCTGGACTCCCTTAGCAAGGGAGGCACTCCTTGTGTCTGCAAGTATGGCAGAGAATGGTGGTGTGATGCCCCTGCTGTGGTTTTGGTGTTAAGGTCAAGGTATTTTCAGTGCTTGGGGATTTTCTGACTCAATGCAGTGGGTTAAACACTTTCCTGAATGGCTGCTTTTTTCTTCTCTCCCCTTCACTCTTAAATATTGCTCTCTGATTAGCTCACCTCTTCCCCCATCTTCATGCTTAGCAAAAAGACTGGAAATAATGTTGTTTCCAACATCTGCTTGCTCTTAGTTAGACATCAATTTCACACTTTGTAAGAGGAGTTATCTCTTCCTTAGTTTGTCCCTACATGTTCCTTCCCTTGCTCTCCCTTCTCTCCATGCTGTGCATGTGCTCCTTGCTCTAACTCTCCCCTGCTCACCAACTCTTCCCCAGCATCAGAGCGATGCTGGCAAAGAGCCACATAACACTCCAGATGGCTGGCACTTGCTGCTTCTGCCATGGGCTGAGGCAACGAGCTAGTTATTCCAGAAACAAATCCAATGCTATTTACTTCAGGGAATAGTTATACTAGAATGAGTTACTGGCTGCTTCATTTCTGAAGGATGTATTCACTGCTAGTTAAGACATCTTTCTTTAGCATCATCTGAATCTGCTCCAGGACTTCCTGAGTGAGGCATGGAACAGACTGCTTTCTAATGAAGGTGTAGTAGCAGCTCTCCCTCCTTGCAGTTCTTGGTCTGATGATGACTGTCACTTTAGGACTGCTTACCCTTGTTTTTATCCACCCCACAGCAGTTTTTTCCCAGCTTGTGTGCAGAATATAATGGAACCAAAAGCTCTTTTTGCCAGGTGGTATGATGCAACCTCTCCCAGCTTCTGAGCAGCTTGTTGGTGGTTGTTTGGAATGGTATTACTTTACTCACATTGTGTTCTTTCTTTCAGTGCTCTAGAAAAGTTATTTCCTTGGATTTAGGGCTTTAGGTCTTGTATGTCATGATTTGGCTCATGGATCCCATTGTATACCCTCTGGAGACTTTGCAACACCAGAGACTTTACTGTAGGTAAATGAGTACTTTGCTTCTGCTGTGGCTGAAACCAATAATGGCCACTCACAGTGAAAATGTTATCTTAGAACCAGTTCTTATTGATGGGAAAGTGAGTGGAAGCATGTGGAAAAGTCAGTGCATGGGGGTGTGTGGGGAAACTCTAGAAAATTGTGCCTCCTCTGGGATGTCTATATCCAGCTGGATTCTGGCTGAACTGGAGAGTGGACTTTGGGTGGGGAGCAGCAAAATTACAACTGTGATGGGTGGTTGCTTCATATCAGCAAGTATAGTTTGAGTTAGAGCTCTCTATAGTCCTTTGGGACACAGAGATGTACAAAGGTGTTTGGGAAACAAGACAGAGAACAGTTATTATGCAAAGGAGAGGCTCAGAGAGCCCCCAAAGAAGCACAGGAAAAAGCTGAGATCTACCTCCTCTGTTAAGGAGCAGTAATTTGATGTTAGTTTGAGAAGCCAGAAATATGAAAAGCCTAAGGGATTGAGAAAATGACTCTGTGTGGCAGCTGCTTATGAGACATCGTGTGTGCCTGTCCTGGGACTTGTCCAGCCCCTATCACTGTAACAGAAATGCCACAGATATGTCACCTTCCACAGCACACAGCTGTGAGCTGGCACCCATCCTGTCACAGCACAGGCTCACTCTGCTCCAACACCCACCTGACCCAACACAACCCCTGCTCTGTAACAAATCCAGCATGTGCAGTGACATATCTGACATCCACATCCTACTAAATCCTGTAGTGGATTAGAAATATATTTATAGGAGCTGAGATGAATATTAATAAGCAGTTCCTCTGAAATCTAAATGTCTCCTAAAATCACAAGCTTTTCAGCCAACATAAATTAACATAAAACTACTGCTAATCTCTGTCCTGGGTGAGGGGGTGGAAAGCAGCCCTCCAGCACATCAACTCAGTGTCTAATTAAAAGGACCAGTTCAATCAGTAGTTCAGTGGCACCTCCTTTCTCCTACCCTACTAATTAGCTAGATGTTGCTGTAATCTTATCCCTCACTAGACAGGTCACTCGTATCCCCTTTAATGAATCCAAAATGGTCATTTCAAGTAGTCCTTCCATGTATGTTTGCCCTGGTAGTAAGTGTGCTGTGGAGGGATATAATTCAATTTTTCATCCTTTCTCAAGAAAACTCATGTTGGTGAAGCTTGTGCCTGGGTTTGAGGTTTGTTCGAGTTCTGGGAAGACTGTTCAGTCTCCTCAGTTTCAGATCCCAATTCTCCTCTTTGTAAATGTAGAAGCAGAGGCTCAAGACTAGTCTGGACTTTAATCTGAGCAGGTATTTCTCATGTGCTCTTGTGTAGGCCAGGCTGGTAAGGCATAGTCAGCAGGCAGGCACATTGTGCTGGGCTCTTTCTCAGTACAGAGCTGAGCCAATGACAGAAACATGAAGGAAAAACATGTGGGTTGTGGCCTGTCTGAATTTGTGCTCTAACTTCAGTCCTTGGAGTTCTAGTATGTCCTTAGGCACTCCTGTGGCTCTGGACAAGACCAGCTCCTTCAGAAGAGGGAGCACATCAGCCCTGCAGGGACCATCAGACCTGCAGACCTGCTTCCTAATAGCCTTTGCAAATCCAGGAAGACTGAATGCTTAAAGCAATATTGGAAATGATTTCTGCATGTAAACCCTAATTACAAGTTGTTGGAGGAAGAGGGAAATACACTTCAACAGCAACTCACTGCAATTCACTGTGTAAAGTAGGAGCTCTTCCTGAGCAAGCCAAAAGGAAACCCTGGGCATGGGCACTTAAGAAAATGGGCTGCACATGGGTTTATGCTGTGCTTTGAACAGCACTGCTCAAAAGAAACCACTTGCATCCAACCTTCAGCAAGGATGTGGAAGTGAAGGGGGAGGCTCTGACAGTGACCATGTGCATCTGGTGTGAGCATCCCCTGTGTTAGCACTGCATTTAACTGCTGCAGACCACAGTAGCAAAGGGGACACTGACAAAAGGGGATCAAAAAGGTAAAGTGCCTGATAATCTGTTTTCTTCAAGTGTTTTATAAGACCTTCATCCAATTGTCTGCAGACCCTGCATGAAAGGGAAGAAAGCTGTGTTGTCATTTAGGGAGACTATTCCTGATATCTGTTCCAATTTGAAATGGTTTCTTGCTATCATCCAATGTGCCACATGAATCAAAATTATAATTAGCTCTGCAAAGCCTTCAGTTGGTCTGACTTGACTCACATAAGCTGCTAATGTTTCAATGCAATATTGACTAAGATGAATTTCCATCTTGGGAGCTTGTTTTCCCTGGAATAGCTCAAATGATAAGTTAGTATGGTTCAAGTGAGGGGCATTCTTCTTCTGATCCTGTATGGCAAAAACAAGAGTATGTCTGTGTCTCTTTTCCCCTTTAGGGATGGGAAAACGCAATGTGTAAATAGAAAGGTGTGTATGATCTATCTGCATCATTGCCAGGAAGCAGCAGTTCAGGTCTGACTAACCATTCAGAATTATTTGAGAGAAGCTGAGCAGGGAAAGAATTATAGGACAAAGGGCTCATGTGTTGAGATAAGAACGGGGAGATCACTCAGGAATTACTGTCACGGGCAAAACAGGTTCATCTTGGGGAAATTAATTTATTATCATCCAATCAGAGTAAAGTAAATAATGAAAATAATGAAAAAGCAAATAATGAAATACCTTCCCCAACCCCTCCCTTCTTCCCAGGCTCAGCTTTACTTGTGATTTTCACCACCTTCTCTCCCTGAATGGTGCAGGGGGATGGAGATTGGGGCCTGTGGCCAGCTCATCACACACTGTCTCTGTTGCTTCTTCCTCCTCACACTCTTTCCCCACTCCAGTGTGGAGTCCTTTCCATGGGAGACAGTCCTCCACAAATTTCTCTGTTCCTCCTTTGGGCACATCCCCCTGCTTCTCTGTGAACCCCCATGGGCTGCAGGGTCACAGCTGCCTCACCATGGGCTGCACGCAGAGGCTGCAGGGGAATCTCTGATCAAGTGCCTGGTGCTCCTCCTCCCCTTCTCCCCCTGCAGGGCTCTTTCTCTCACATATTCTCACTCCCCTCTTCTGACTGCTGCTCGTGGTGTGTAGGTTGTTGGGTTTTTTTCACCTTCATAAATATGTTATCCCAGAGGTACTAGTGCCATCACCAATGGGCTCAGTCTTGGCCAGAGGTGGGTCTCTCCTGGAGCCTGCTGGCATTGGCTCTGTCAGATATGGGGGAAGCTTCTGAGAGCTTCTCACAGAAGCATGTGAGAAGCCCTGTAGACCTCTGTACCAAACCTTTTCCACGCAAACCCAATACATCTATGCTGAAACTTATACAAAGAATAATGAAATTATAGGAGTTGGTTGCTAAGGAGAAGTTGAAATCTAAGACTATCAGCTGTAATTCCTTTTAATTAAATCCTTCATCATTAAATAATAAATGTCTTGTTCAGGTTTACCTGAATTTCTGATCACAAGCGGTCACTTTGCTTCTGGCAATGTGATGCTGAGCAGACACTGTATGTTGATACAGAACATACACAGCTGTCAGTTCTGTGGCTGGGTGAGGGGAGACCTCTGCTGCCAAAAGGAGGTGATTGTCCACTCTGCACTGGTGTGGCTTTACCTTGAGTATTGTGTGCAGTTTTGGGCACCATGATATAAAAAAGACACTAAGCTATTAGAGAGCACCCAAAGGAGGGATTTGAGGATGGTGACTGAAGTCAGACCTCATCAGGGTCTTCAATATCCTCTCAAGGGGAAGTGGTGGGGGAGGTACCAATATCTTCACTCTCCTGACCAGTGACAGAACTGGAGAAAATGGCTGAAGCCTCAGAGGGTGGTTGAGCACTGGAACAGGCTCCTCAGAGAAGTGTTCACAGCACCAAACCTGTCTGATTTCAAGAAATGTTTGGACAACACTCTTGGGAACGTGGTGTGATTCTTGGGGTGTCCTTTGCAGGGCCGGGAGTTGGACTCAAAGATCCTGATGGTTCCCTTCCAGCTCAGGATATTCCTGTGACTTTATGATGATTCTGTGATTCTGTGATTCTACAGCTCACAGGGTTGGGGGCAGTGGACATGCTTCAGAACCCACTCTGTCCTTGCCTATCACCAGCCCAAAAGGTCAGGATCTTTCCCAGCTTCTTGCTGCAATGCCAAGGGGATGAAAGAAGGGGTGGCTAATTTCTTCCTTGCCATAGAAATTCATACATAGATGGACTAACAGTTGTTCCTGCAAGTCCTTCCTTGGGATTTCGTGGCCCACAGCTACAGCACTGCTGCTGGCACAGCAAGGTGTCTGCTTGTCATCCCCACGTGTTCTTCCTCTCGTGTCCAGGAAACCGACAGCACTGCCGTGAGCAGCAGCTGCTCCCAGCTGCTCAGCACCTGAGATGGGATTGCTGTTTCCAGTCCTGCTGCTCAGTGTCACCACAGGGTGGCATCGCTGCCGCCTCGCAGACACCCGTGGCACAGGGAGGTGGCTCCCGGCATGAGCAGGGCAGGTCCTGTAGGTCCAGCACCCGAGTTCATATGGGCTCTCCGCGGGTCTGTGCTGCTTGGCAGGGCACAGGGGAGGTACTCTTTGGGCACTGAACTTACACGGCATTGGTACCTCACAAATATTTCCTGTCACTTCTGCCAAACTTAGAGGGAACTAGCGACATGCAGTGATGTCAGTACATCGGTGAGAGTGAGGTGTGTGCGACGTGATTAGCACTGCAGGTAGCACAGCTAAACCTCTCTGCAGGTCCCCTCTCTATGGAAGGGGCAAGGAAGGAAGCCTAAAATTTTCCCACAGTGAAGAGAGGGAAGAGTGCCATAAAGAAGAGAATGAAAAGATCTCTGGCATAACCAGCCTGGAGATGGCTGGCGTGGGCTAGAAGTGAGACAAGCACTGCCTTTCATAATTCCCTGTCAGGGTTACGTCCACAGCCTTAGCCCACAAACCAGCGATTTGGGCCAGTCAGCAGAGCTGAGGGCTGGATTGCTGCAGGGTGACCACAATGAAACAAGTCATGGACCATGCCTGGGGGACGTGCAGACTCTTCATGTTGTGTGGGCCTTCAGCTAAACTTGAGCAGGGGTACTTGAGCAGAGTGCTCCATGTGCTTTCAGGGTTAATAAACATAAAGAGCAAACTGAAAATATTTGTTTGGTTGCCTAGAGAGTGGAAGTCATCTAATCTGAAAAGCAGTTTGGATTTCTAATTGGAAACAGAATAAAACTTTAACTCGGAGCAGCAAAGCCTTTCATAGACACAAAGAAGAAAACACTGGCCTGTCAGTATTTACGGCTGTACCCAGTTCTTGTAGTGGGGCTGCAAGAATCAGTCAGCTGATCTGCCTTTTCCTGGCAGCCAGAATAAAGCAGGAGATGGGCAAAAGTAGTGGCTGTAGCAATTGTGTGGTAATATACCATCATTCCGTGGTGTAAAGGTGGGATGGGGACATTCTGCTGGGACTTAATGTACACACAGCAGTGGGGGCTGGGGCCTGTTGCTGCAGGAGGGTCTTCACCTTTGTAGTTCAGCTGATGCTGATGGAAGGGGGGACTGTGGTTGCAGCCCACAGGGCCCTCGGTGAAGTCAGTCTGCTACTTGATATCCTTTCTTCAATCCTAGTTAGGATTGAAACTGATCTCTATTTTTTTTTTACCACAGCATTTCATCAGTTGATTTTCTGACTTGAGCCACTTGCCCCATGCATTCTGTAAAGACTGTCCTGAAATCCACGCAGAAGGGAAGAGCAGCTCCCATTTACACACTACACAGTAAGTGGTTCTAGATCTTTTTTCTCTGGAGTTGAGATCACAGGACACAGTCATATTACCCTGTGGCTTGCAAGGAGCTGAAGTAGCTGCCTTTTGGCTCCAGTTTCATGGTGACAGCTCGGAACTGAGTTTGAAACTGAAACCTGCTTTACCTGGTGCCTGA
Source organism: Hafferia zeledoni (assembly GCA_035583235.1). Classification (NCBI taxonomy): domain Eukaryota; kingdom Metazoa; phylum Chordata; class Aves; order Passeriformes; family Thamnophilidae; genus Hafferia; species Hafferia zeledoni. Next base: position 17,532,714 of record JAWWEV010000152.1, on the reverse strand, counting down.
ACACCTGTATCCTTGCTCAGTTTGAGTGTTGTTGAGTAGCCTTTCTTGGAGCTCATGGAATCAGAAATTTAGTTGATTGCACCTTCAGACAAGACCAGGAGTTTCTCTTTGATCAAAACTTTTGGATACTAGCCCTGATGTTCTGACATGGTTCTCGTTCTCCTGATTAAATCTAGTGTGGTTCACAAAGTTTTCCAGGCTGGGAATTTCATCTAAAGAGGAAGAACAAACAACCTGTGAGCAGTGTGTAATACCTTTTTATCTTTTGAGTGTTTCAGAATGAACAGAACCTGCATAGTCTGAAGATAACATAGCATCAGAATTGGTTTCTGGTGTCAGCTTTTTGTCCAACAGCCTCTAAATCATCATTTAGCACTCCCTTGCAATGTTAAAAAAAACTTTACTTTCAACAAGCTACAGATGTTCAAAAGATAAAATGGTATAATTTTTTTTCCTAAAAAGGTGAGTATCAAAGCACTTATTGTCTTCCTGCTGGATGATGCTTCTCTGCAGTGAGTCTGTTCAGGGACATTATTGATGCCCCACGCTTATCTCTTGATGGTCACACTGTAGACAAGGAGGAGAACTTCTGCCTGAAGCCATCTCTCACTTGGCAGCACAACTCTCGTATGCATGGAGGGAACAAGGCAAGAGCTGCAGAAGTTCAGATCAGAGTTTCAGTGCTTAAAATACAGCTGTTTAGAAGTCGGTGTCGTGCAGTGTTTCCATACTGTGTTTCCACACACTTTGCTTTAAAGATAAAACACACACAGAGCCCTTTGTAGGTTCCCAAAAAGTATCTAAAACCCCTGAATACCTCAGTAGCTGCTCGGGACAGGACTTGGCATGTCAGCACATATTGGGAACTTGTATCTTTCCTATACCTGCCATGCTAAAGGTGCCTCATGCCAGAAACAGAGGATTGCTGGCTGCTGTGTGTGAGTCTCAGCTTTACAACACCTGGCAGTAATTATGGGAGAAGTATCAGTCTTTGTTTAGTTTGAGCTAGAGGTTGCAGTGTGGGCTTCTTGTTGGAGAAAGGGGACTGAAGGTGTCAGTGCTGACCTTGTACATGACAGTGTTTTATCATTTTCTGTTCTGTCTGATAAGTCTGTGTGTCTCTGGAGTCAGAGACTGCAGCAATGCAGACAAGAGATCCCAGTTCACTGATGTTTAAACAATAGTTTTTCAGCGTGCTTCTAATTTGTATGAGGCTTTGAGCAGATAGGTTTTTCTTTTAATGTAGCTAAACAAGTTTTTTCAATGTTTTAAATGTCAATACAGATGCAAAGCAATGATTATCAATAGTTTAGTGCAGGTAGGTGACATGAACAAGAACAATAGTAAAATAGCTAAGGAATATCTGCTGCCATGAAAAAAATCACGATCTATTACTGTCCTCTGTGATTTTTTTAGGATAAAATAGATTGGAACCATCCCCAGAAAACAGTAAAACACAGGCACAAAGACATTCTTTACCTACTCTGCTCTCTTTTCTGGAACACCTTTGAGCTGTCTCTCTCTCTCAGCTGTTACTGCTGGTGGAAGGAGGTGACCCAGCTGAATGACAATTATTCCTACTGTGGAGCTGACAGCTCAAAGCTTCTACACAACAGCTGAGCTCAGCCAGAATCCACACTCTAAACACTGATTACTCATATCCTGCCAAGAGACAGGTTTCCTGAGAGCCTTGCAGCTACCCTGGGAGTTTTCCAGCACCCATGCTCTGCTGCCAGAGGCCAGATGTGCTGGCATAAACAGAGTCTCTGCTGAGTGTGAGCTTTCTACCAGGAAGGTGTGTGTGCTCCAACTGAATCACAACTACTGCTACTATGGGCAATGTGTTTGGTTTTGTACATCTGAGAAATGCTTGTACTTTTAAAGTTAAAAATGAGTCCAAGATAGGGTGTGAGAACTCCAGGCTGGTGTAATTTACTCTCCTTTGGCCTCTAGCCTTTGTCTGATATCATGCAGAATATCAGAGCTGAAAAGTTCTTAAGTCTCCTTAGGCCACCAAAGACATCTTTTGGTCTTCAGTTGGGAATGCCTTCACTCTTTGGTAATGAGTCAGTATTTTCCTGCAACACTGACACGGCTAAACCCACATGCTCTGTTGGGCATGGTTTGGGAAACATTTTCCAAGTGTACTGAGTGGAAGTCTCTCATGGAAAACAACTTCTGAAATGGTTTATTGTTGTGATTTCTAAGCTTGTAAAGATGAGCTGCTTGGTTATCTTCCACAAATGCTCCCCCAGTGTCACCTGACTTCACTGTCACTGCCTTCAGAGTGACGGAAAGGATCTATGTTTGAAAGAAAACAGCTTGCATTTTCATCTTGGATGTGACATGATCTCCCATGATGGCTCTGATGGGATTTTCCTTTCTATCACTTAGTATTCCATCAGGAAAGTCCTTCAAGGCAATGTTACATTCAGCAGGCATTTTGAGAGAGGTTGGCAATCAGGTATTCAGTTAGAATTACTGTATAAAATTAAATTATCAAGAAGTTAAATTCTTGGTCATGAGTCTCCTAACTACTCTGATGGACAACCTTAGAAAAGGCAAACAACTGGATTTTTTGGTTGTTCCATTTGTCATGACCCTGGCTGGGACTCGCAGTCCACACATCATCCATAACTTGGTCAGCAAAAATGTACTGACAACTGTAGTGGGGTTCTGCATGTCCTTCAGGGTACAGGCAATGCATGTGGCAGGCATTGCCGTGGCTTTCTGAAAGCTTTGCAAACTACTGTTAAGGGAAAACATTGCCACTGAACTGCCACCAGAATCTGGCTCATGGAACTCACTGGGTCTGGCAGTGTTAACCATGGGGTGGAGGTGCTTTGTTTTCTTCTATCACTTCATTTTCATCTGGGAAAGATTATTGATTGTGGTGGTTTGCTTGTAGGAGGAAGGGGATGGAGACAGAGGAGATCTAGAGAAAGAGGTATTTTTCTTTTGGATGAGTGTTGTGGGTTTTAATGCTTTCTCCTGTCTGGATGTGTTGGGAATTTCTTGGGTGAGCTCATTGAGCTGCATTGATTCCAGATACTTAGCACAGGGAATGGCCTTTTCACTTGCAGCCTGCTTTCTGATTCCCTCAGGGGATGTAAAGGCCTCTGTCTCCCAAATTTCAGAAGGAGCTTATCTGAAATCACCTGCTCAGATTGAAGGCATCTGCCAAGGGTGTAGGGCTGCAAATGCACTGACTCAGCACAGCCTCTGGGGTCTGCAGAAGTTACAGGTCTTACCCAGGAGACACTGGTGCTGTGAGGCAGAGTCCTGCATTGGCAGCTGCTGGAGGTGGCCTTGGAGCCCAGCATCTCTTCCACCCTCTTCTTCTGCCCCAGACTGAAAACTTTGCCCCTTCTTCCTGGGTGTCCTAGTTCAGCAAGTGGGACCCATTTATCACTGTGTGGGTGTGATCAAAGCTGTGTATTCTAAACCCTCTATGCCATTTCCCAAGAACTGTTAACAATGGACCATTTGCAGCAGCTGCCCAGGGCACACCTGACCCCTCAGGATGTAAGCTGGGTGTGAAAGAAGCCAGGAAGTTGTTAGCACCTTCACACCCAGCCTGAGGTGTCATGTCTGCTAATGGGCCATCAGAGATTCCAAAAATACCCCATGACTCAGAGTGAGATCACCCATTGTGGAACTCCCTGCCCTGCGGGAGGTACTGGGCATTCCCACCTGGACCTAAGGATATATAGTCTTGGTATTTGGAGACTTCTGGGACCACTTGTCAGATCCAGAGGAGGAGCAGAATCTCGACAGGAGGAGGCCACCACTCTCTACCAGACTGTGACCATCATCTGCACCAACAGGTTTTTTCCCATCTGTTTACTCTGGACTTGGGAGAACCATGTGGGGCTCAGCACAGGGGCCAACAAACCCCACTGTGTTTGTGCCCCAGGGTGCTGGGTTGCACTTCTGGGTTTTGTGGGTTAAAATCAATTTCTCTTTGTATCATTGCATTTATTGTAATATTTGTATTAAATTGTAATTCTGACTTATAATCTCTCTTGAGTTGGGTTCATTTCTCCTGCTGTTTTATCTTTAAACCAGCACACTGGTGTTTCCAGTGATTCAGGCTGTGAAAAGGGTCCAGTGGTCTGAGTTCAATGTTTGAACAGCCTCTACAAATGGTTGCAAGGCTTGGAGTGGGGAATCTGTGCTCTGGAGGTGTTCCTCCACCCTTCTCTTCCCTGCAGCTGGGCTGACATTGGCTTTCTAGCATTGGTATTTAAAAGACTTTCAGATGTGTGTGGTCCCTATAAAAATAAATCTCCAAAGGAAACAAATGTTATGTGGTGAAACTCTGCCAAGTCCCCCTTGCTTATTAGCTCATAGTATTATATAGGAGAAACTTAACTGAATAGTCTAATATAGGATAATTCTTCAATGAACTCTCAGCTCTTTTGCAGATTCAGATTTAAAGGCTGTTGTTCTACAGGGTTAAGACTGAGCCATTAGCTTTATGAGCTTTCAGTCATCAGTGCCTGGACATATTCAGCAGAGCCCTGAAATAGTAATTTTGTAATTTTGGAGTGTTTTGGTGCGTAAGTTCACATCAAGCAAGGCTTTGAAAGCCGTGATCGGGGTTGACAGTTTCAAAGCAGTCCAGAAGAACAGAGGTTAAAATAAGAAATGTAGTTAAACGTGCTTCTAAATAGTCTAATTTGTAAAAATGTTGATCCAAGACTTCCTCCAAAAACAGTAATCACTTGATTTTTTTCCCCCAGTTCTCATCTGTGGTACAGCCAGACTTTGGCTACTTATCACCCTAACTTATATCCTGTTCAAAAAGGGTTCTGGGCTATCAGATGCATTTTTTTATAGAAGCTAGGAAGCTGCTTAACAAAGCAACTGAGCATTAAAATATAGAGTCCTTGACACTGCACCTTCTAATGATGCTAGAAACTGGATTTTCTAGATGTGTATGAAGAAATTAGCACAAAACATTCCCTTTTACCTGTAGTCTGCCCCTTTCCAAAGTGTCACAGTTGCTCAGCAGTGTCAGCAAACACATCTTTATATGGATTTAGTTATGCAGGCAAAAGCCTAAATGTTATATTCCTGGAGGAAAGATGATTTGCTTGACTTAAAGCTGATATTTTAATCTGAACAGCTAAATTTATTCTTTTCTTTACAGCTAGATGAAATTATTGATGAGAAGAATTTGCCTTCCAATTCTCAATTCACACATATGCTGCCTAAAATTGTTTAGAGTATGGTGTTTCAGAGGGTGAGCCTCTTCTGATATAAATAGGTTTTGACTAGTGTTAAGTCCTTAAGGCCAGTGAAGAAGCTCTTGTGCCTGACCAACAGAAATGAAGTCAGGAGCAGGCCCTTGCCTTCCTCAGGAAAGAGCTGCTTATTTCTGTGCCAATGTCTGTAGCATGTGGTGATCCTGTCCACACTTGAAGAGAAGCAAATATGGTGTGTTTTCACTGAGAACATGTGAAGTCAGTCTGGCTCTGGGCTCTTCACCTCTGACGAGGCTCGGGCTGCTGAGATACTTCTGGTCTTGTGGCAGGATTAAAGAAAGACAAATGTACTGAAGGTGATTTGGGCATCATTTAGGAGTAATTCAAGGCTTTACCCAAGAACATTACCATCCTTTGCTATAGAAACCTTATCCTTCAGTTGGGGACAAATATCAGTTCTTTTGTTGGAGTAATTCTGCTTTTAAAAGGAAGTGCCCATGCTCCAAAAAGCTTCTGACAGTGTCCTGAGCAGACATGTCCATACACATGTGCTGCACCTCACCAGCAGATATGGTCTTGGATGTAAAAAGAAGTCAAGAGCCATCTTTTAATGCTGTTTGACACTCATTGCTCTCCTCAGAACTTTCCATATAAAAGTCAAACTTGGGAGATTAATACATTGTGGTACAATTCCACTGGGTTTACGTCATCTTGCCAGGTTATTTTGGGGTAGTACCCAGATCCTTAGACATCATCCCAAACATTGTGCTGCTTCTCTGTGAAAGCTCTGTGTGCCACTGAAGGCTGAACTTGGTCTCCTTTTCTCTCTTTTTCCTATTACTGTACTTGGCACATGCATAATGATTCATATCTTTGGCAAACTTTTAAAGCATGGATAAATTTATATTTACAGTAGTATTGTGGTAAAGGAAAAAAATTGTTATTCCTGGACAGATTAAGCTCACAGTGATGAATGGCCAGGAATTATCTAATTTGGAATAGAGAAAGTCTGAAGTCCCACATACCTCTTGCAACTGGGTCCAAAGACCTACTGGAATATGACCTGGAGAGCACAGACCCTCTTCTTCCTTGTGGTCCTCACAAGTGCTAATTCCTGAGGAAAGAGAACAGATCTGTGGTCTCCTCTGCAGCAATCCCACCACACACATAAGGGAGCAGCCAAGCGCTTTAGCAGAGGATGCATGGGAGCCTTTGAATAAAAGGGTGGTTTCCTGGAATAAGAAACTTTTTACAAATGTCATGTGTGAAAGCTGCTGGCAGACAAAGACAAGCTCTCAGTGGGTTTGTGTCAGTGTTGCCTGGACTATCATGTACAGGGCAGACAAAGCTGGAATAAATACTAACTCCTTCTGTGTAAATGTGATACTGCTATGATGTGCCAAAATGACAACATCTGATGTTTTCACTCAAAACAGACACAGCATTGTTAGGAAAGATTTCCTTCTACAGATGGGAAGACTCTCATTTCCAAATCCCATTCTTTTCTAAAGTAAAGATGGGGCCAGCACCAGTGGGGTTGGGAGCAGGGTTAGTGGTGCTGCTCCTCCAGTTGCACGATAGAAATCTCCTCCCAGAAATCAGGTGAAAGATTTTGCTGTCAGAGAAAGAGCTCAGTACAATTTTGTAACAGCTGGGTCCTCCTGCAGTGGAATCAGAAAATAAATTTCTCAGATTTTGGGATATGAGCCACACTGGATCTGTTGGGTTAAGCTCATGTCAAATGACTCCATCCTGAACCTCCTGGGGATTTGAATGAACTGGGATTCAGCACTCTGGCTTTGGCTTGCATCCAATGTTCACAGAGGAAAAGTATTCAGGGGCACCTCATGCAGAACCACCAAGTGAGTCCTCCCTTTCTGCTTGCCAGTGTAAACCAGGAATGTTGTATAAAACCAGTAAGGGAGCAGGACCGTGCCCAGTTCCATCGGTCAATGATTTTCTTAGTTACCTTCCTAACGCACAGGAGTCTTTGTGCCAGCACTGTATCACACTGCAGGATTGTAGCCATGACCCCCCTCTACTGCTGATCCTGTAGTATTAGGGCATCAGTCGAATTATACTTTTTTTTTTTGTTTGGGGTTTTTTTTTGTTGTTGTTGTTGTTGTTTTGTGTTTTTTTGGGTTTTTTTGGAGCTGGGTAAATGCTTTCTTTGGTGCAGCTGCAGCCAAGGGGAAATTTGCATCCTTCCAGATATCATCCCCCAAATTTTCCCCTTTAAAAATTTTGTTTACCCATCTGTTAACCTATTTAGAGCTGGAATGAACACACCCTTTTACCCTCAAATACAGATTACAAGCAGACGACTGAGGGCGAGAGTAAAAATCACTGAGGCAAAGTTACCGTGAAGGGATGGAACAAGGCACTAGGACCTAGGAGGCGTCTCATCCACCCTGGCAGGAATTTCTTGCTTGGAGCTCAGACAACAAAGGCATAGTGATCCTGGTTTTCTTTCTCTCAGCATCTCCACCCTGCGCACTGAAAACCGGTGAGTAGAGCTTTTTTGAGTGACTTGCATGCAGAAAAGTAACAGAAAGGAAGAATCTTTCCTTAGTACCTTACAGCATCTGCAGTTCATTTTAAAATCAAAACCCCTGCATCCTCTGATTCATTCCCGAAGTTGCTTGGATGTTTCATTGTTCAGTGCATGACACCAGACCTAATCTACCCCCACTTGGTATCGTGGAGGAAATGTTCCCAACTTGGGGTTTCTCTGCAGATTGGCTGCATTGTCGTCTGCTTCACTGCAGACTGGGGACAATGATTTTTTTCTTGCACAGGTCACATTGACATTGTAAAATACAGGGAAGGAGCTTCGTTCTTGCACATGTAAGGGGTGGGGAAGAGATAGCAACAGCTCTTCCTAGATTTATACCTGGCTGCCAAGTGCTGGGGTAAACCCCCTTTCAGCCCCGTGTTAACATGCAAGCAACATACGTGAGTTGCATATTCCTGATTGTGCTGAGGGAGTGGAAGGGTCTCTATTGCAGGGTTGGGGGGTTCCTTCTCCTTTTGTGCTGGGGTTTGGTGAGGGAGGAAGGTTGTTCCTGAGCATAAACTAGAGATTGTGCAAAATTCTTGCTTGCTGGGTGCCAGCTCCAGTCTCAGCTTTTCTGTGCTGGGAGCCCCCGTACGCAGAACAATGAAAGGTGAGGAGCAGGGGCGGCGTGTCCCTGGGGCACGGGCACTTCCAGCAATTAAATCACTTAGGGCTGGAAGTGGGGGGGGTGGAAATAGCCCCTTAATTTTCTCCTCCTCATTAAACGGGAGCAAAAATGCAATTCAGAGGAGACTAAGGCTGAAAAGAGCTTACCGAAGCTGCGTTTCAATGACAGATTTTTCTTTGCAGTCATTTCTTCTCAGAGATGTAGGCTGGTCCTGGGAATTGATTGATGGGCTAGGAGGGGGCTGCGGATAGGGGGAAGGGTGGGCTGGATCTCATTGCTAACCCTTATTGAACAGGCTGTCACAAAGAAACTGCTTATTCCCCAGTGACCATTCTTTCATAAATGACAGTTTATTCTAATGTTAAACATTCAGATGCTCTGAGTCCTTCCGTGATTCGACAGATTGAAGGGCTGACTTACTGGGATCTCCTTGTTTTCTGTTGCCAAAGGAAACCTCCCAGGGCTCAGAGGTTTAATTCATTGCCAACTGGTGTTTGGATGAGTTTTTTGGGGCCGAGTTGTGATTGCCTTTTATCCCTTTGGCCTCAAGTCCCAGTGTGCTGTACTTTGAAAACTCCCAGGTGCAGGGAGAGACAGCTCTCTAGAAACGTGCTCCCTGCCCCCAGCAGTTGGATCCCTTTCAAAATGCGAGGAGGACCCCTCCTACTCTCAGTCCCCAGAATCGATACAAATCTGGGTCAGGGGAGGGGACACTTCCCAAATGCATCTGTCCTGCTCCACACACAGCCTTCGCATTAGTGTCGGTTTTCTCTAAAATTTGTGGCTCTGCTTGGTTCTAACCCATCCCTTTGCACTCCTCTCCCCATCTCGTTCCTGCCCAGCTTCAGATCTTTAGGGTTCACCAAACTATGGAACTTGATTTTGGACACTTTGACGAAAGAGACAAGGCGTCCAGAAACATGCGAGGCTCACGTATGAACGGGTTGCCAAGCCCCACTCACAGTGCTCACTGTAGCTTCTACAGAACCAGGACCTTACAGGCACTGAGTAACGAGAAGAAAGCCAAGAAGGTGCGTTTCTATCGCAACGGGGACCGCTACTTCAAGGGGATTGTATACGCCGTGTCCTCTGACCGCTTCCGAAGTTTCGATGCCCTCCTGGCTGACCTGACCCGGTCCCTGTCCGACAACATTAATCTGCCTCAGGGAGTGCGTTACATTTACACCATCGATGGGTCGCGGAAGATCGGGAGCATGGATGAGCTGGAGGAAGGTAATTAGCATCGCTGCCTGGTGCAGTGAAGAGGAGGGGTGGGAAGGGGGCTGCACCACTCGGCTCTGCCGAGAAGGTCACATATCCCCAGGCGAGCAGGGATGCTTCTGCCCCGCTGTGCCGAACCTGCCCGCTCGCCTTCCCTCCCGAGCGATGCGGGAGAGGGCGGCAGTGCGGGGGTGACACCCCGCGGTGTCCCCAGCGCGCTCGTTCGGCTGCAGATGTGCGGCCAGAGGGGTGTGTCTACTCGGCTAGACATGTCTGTGTCCGTGGCTCGGGGGCTATATCCGGGCTGGGGGGCCGGAGGGTGATCCCGATGGGTGCAGGGGGTGGCTGGGGAGGGATGTGGATTTCCCACGGGGATGGATGGGGTTGAGTGGAAAGGCAGGGGATGCTGAGGCATTCATGTAGTGAGTGTGCAATGGGTGTGGGAAGGATTTATATACGCTGTGTATAGGGGTGTTTTGGGGGTATTATGCACACAAGGTGTGTGTGCACACCCCACAGGGGTGTGCTCAGGGCCGTGCAGGGGCTTGGGTGTATGTGAATGGGGTGTTCGGGGTGCAAGCACTGTGTGTATGATGGGTGTGTGGAAGGCGGGGTGTTGGAGGTTTTTAGTGTTTGGAGAGTGTGTGGAAAGGGGTGCTGGGAGTTCACAAAGCATGATTAGAAAGGGGAATTAATGAGCAAGGCTTCTGTATGGAAAAGGGTGTTTGGGCAGGTTGCATTTGGTGAAATTTGAGGGTTTATATGTTTGTCTGTGAAGGGTTAATTGCAGAGGTGGTGTTAGGATTTCTTCAGGGTGTTCTTGTACAGGGTGTGCATTGGGGCTTGTGCTCAGGGAGTGTGTGGACGTGTGTTGGGCTGTGTGTGTAAGGGGAGTACTGGGGGAGTCTTGCACAGCGATGTGTGTGGAGAGGGTATTGGGAGTTCATGTGCTGCATCATCTGACTACGGTCCATGCAGGGTTTGTGTGGAAGGGAGGTGCCTTGAGATATTGAAATGGGTGTGTGTGTGTAAGGGGTTGTTTGAGGAGTATTTCTGCAGGGACTGTGTGGTGGGTGGTTGCTGTGGTAGGTCAGGGGGGCAGTGTGGGAAGACATCCCCTGCATGGCAGGTCTGAGTGTGCAGGGGATGCTCAGGGCGGGTCTGAGTGTGTTCCTCTGTCTAGAGGGGCTGTTGGTGTGCAGGTTCTTCTGTGTATCACTTGGACTGTGTGATGAAGAATGAATCAAAAATCAATCCTTCTGCTCAGAAGGGGTGACCTGGAGGCAGGGTTGGTCCTGTGGAGCTCAGCTGCCAGCTGTGTCTGTGCCTGGGTACTGCCTCTGCAACAGTGGGTGCTGCCTTTCTCGGGGTGTGTCAGGAGCACCCCAGGGATGAAATGGCTACATGGCCAGTTTTGCCTCCTTAGCCAAGGCATGACCATGGGCAAGCTCTGCTGGCAGCTCAGCCAAATTGGGGTGCACAGAAGGCACCCAGAGCCACCCTGCTTTTCTGTTGCCTGAGCAATTCAGACATTCCATTCATTGTCTGGACCTGGAATATCCTGAGTATTCTCTCACAAGGGAGGAGTAGCTCTTCACTGTTCCTCAATGTTTTCCTCCAAGCACATGACCTGGCTGATTTGGTAACTATTGCAAATCCACAAGGATTTTGCCTTTAGTAAAAGACAATGGATGTGAGCGTGTAAGGCATGAACTGCAGGGGCAGCCTCAGCAGAGAGTCATTGTGTGACCTTGACTAAAGAATCACTCCCTAGAATTCCTTGTTTGTCGAGTGGGATATTCATTTCCCCAAAATACTTTGTGGGGACAAGCACACAGAAGAAATACTGTTTTCCACAGAGGAGTTTTCCTGGAAAGAAATTTCTCCCTTTCAGAGTGATGATGCATCCTAGTGGAGTTATTCTCAGCTCAGTTACAGCTGTCGAATGGAGGTGTGGCCTCCCTTAATTTTAGAGATTCTGCCATGTTTCATTCTGGTTTCCTAATATGGCCACAGCCTTTCTCTAATGGCAGCTCTCAGTCCTGCCTATCCCAGTTTAATGTAAATCTTCAGATATAACTCCAGGAGAAAATGCAGTTCTTTATTCTCTTTTTATACTCTTCGTCCTCTTTTGTCAGTGAAGTTAAGAAACCTTTGCTGCAGGTTAGAAGGTACCTAGTTCAGGAAAATATTTTTTGTTGGTTAAGGTACAGTCAGGTGCAGGCATTTGGGTTCTGGCTTTGTTCTGCCAAAATGGTGTTTGGAGACAGCACTGCAAGAAGAGGCATTAAAACCACACCAGGATTGTCTGTGTGGCTGTGTCCTCAGCAGAGCATCAGCTAGGAAAATATAATCCAAGCAGAGTGAAAACAAAGGAATCCAGTGCTTGAAGATTCAAAAGTAAATTTGTATGCTGTTATTGACAGTTTAATGATGACATTGTTCCCATATTTCTAGGGATGACCTACACATCTATTGTAGAAAAGCAATTTACAACACTATGGTTGCAACCAACCTTGTGGTAAATTCTGCTGTTAGTGTGGGTGTTTGCAGAACTGTGTGCTGGATACACACATGGAAAACCAGAACCTGGGAATTACACTTGACTCTGACATACAAGAACAGTGTATGTCTGTCATACATTAGCTTTCTGGTTGGAGACTGTGGGTAACTAAACTAATTCTAGTTGTTATAATGTGATTAATTTATTATTGTAATTTCCAATAAACAAGTAGAGCATAGGAAAAATCATCAAAGAGACTCATCTCAGTGGTTTACATGCAAAAGCTCATGAACTACTGACAATATTTCACATCATGTTTTAAGTACGTGATTTCTCCTGTATGTTTTAAAAACGTGCTTATATAGTGTAGTCTGAATGTAATTCTGGAGGGTAGAGAATGATATTGCACAGTACTGTTATCATAGAGACAGGCATTTCAGGTGAACAAAAACCACATGGTGTGCTGCTGATTAACTGGGGCTTGGAAAAAACTCTTTTGTTCTCCAGACCCAGAGCTGGTAGTCTTCTTTCCTGGCATCCATGGTTGTTTTCATGAGGCTCTGGATGGATGTTTTATCATAGAATCATAGAATCAATTGGTTTGGAAAAGACCTCCGAGATCATCAAGTCTAACCCTTGGTCCAACTCCAGTCCATTTTCCAGATCATGGCACTCAGTACCACGGCCAATCTGCGTTTAAAAATCTCCAGGGATGGTGAATCCACCACCTCTCTGGTCAGCCCATTCCAATGCCTGAGCACTCTCTCTGTAAAGAATTTTTTCCTGATCTCCAACTTAAGTTTCCCCTGGCAGAGCTTGAGCCCATCGTGCCCCCTTGTCCTATTGCTGAGTGCCTGGGAGAAGAGACCAACCCCCACCTGGCTAGAACTTCCCTTCAGGTAGTTCTAGACAGTGCTGAGGTCACCTCTGTGCCTCCTCTTCTCCAGGCTAAACAACCCCAGCTCCCTCAGCCTCTCCCCACAGGACTTGTGCTCCAGTCTCAAGTTACTTCTCCAGTTACTTCTCAGCCTGTCCAAGACGTAATAAGCAAAGTCTCTCCTACCCTGCTCACATCCCTCCTAGCTGCCAGTTGGGGTGTGTCTCTTGGTCCTTTCCTGTACTGAACCCTACTGCCTCACGTTTTGGAAGCCCACAGGACTGTCTGACACAGGTGCTTTTTGCTGCCTGCTGAGTTCTTCCTCAGCTGTCACAGGCTGCTTTTTCCATACTGTACCAGTGAGCTGTCTGGTCTCCCAATGACCTTCTCTCAAAATCCACCTGCCTGATCATTTTTCCTCCCTCCTTTCACTCCTCATGTCTGTCTCCCATCATGGTAGTCATTGTCTTAAACCTGACTCCCTATTTCCAGCATTCAGTGTTAATGTACTTGTAAATAATGCACATGCTGCCATTGATTAGGACTGTATTCCTCCTTCATCTATATGCTGGTTAAGTGCAGTACAGCATCCTGTTACTGCATTATCACAGATGATCCTGGAGACAGGTAAACTGCTGACAACATCTCCCACTTGCATGCTGTCTTGTCTGAGTCAGGGGTGGATTCTGGGCCCAAGTGCTGCTATTCATCATGGCTGGTTTAGTCAGTAAGTGAATCTTTTGGAAAAGAGCACCCAGGTGATCTTTATTCCCATTCATATTATAATTGGTTCCAGTGACCAAGGCTTCAGGAAGTCAATATATGAAGCTGCATTTATTAGTGAGTCACTATTGCAACTGTGCCTTGTGCTGTGATAAAACTTGAATATGAAAGATGCTAAAAAAAATCATATACCATCCTTTCCAGCTGTTCTCAAACTGATTCTAGAGCAGCTCATGTTGTCATTGAAATTTTTGCTAAAATCTAGTTCATTTGACATTTGGGCAGGGTGGTTTGTTCCTTGGTTCCATTTGAGCCTCTGTGTTCTTGTAGACTCAATGAGATGAGATGGAAATTCTCCCACCTCAGCTCTGATTGCTCTTTGTCTTGGAATGGAGAGCTGGGTAAAGGTGGAAGCTGATGTTGACCATTGACTGCAGCAGCAAAGATGGCTTAAGAAATGTTGCTCTTGGCCACATGTTCTGGTCCCCATTGTCCCATAAATGACCTCTTTTTGGGACAATAGATTTTTTTAGCCCACTCCACAATTTTGCTTCTTTCCCATGTAGCACAATAGCAGCTTCTTGACATAACGAAAGGAACAGTGAGGCACAGCCTGACAGTGAGAGAAAGGCACAAGATGGACTCTTGCCTACTGAAGCCATTGCAGCTCCCACTTAACCTCAGTACTGGTGGAAACTGATTTGTTTCCCCTGGGGGGAGGGACTGACACTTCCTCAAAAGCCAAATTTCTCACTTATAAAGCTTGGACATTCATCACAATGTGTTTAGAGGCACCGACCAAACGGATATCCCACTGTTCAGGGCCCTGGCTCAGTGTGCAATGACAGACAGCTCCTTCCCAGACGGATTCTGGTCTGAACATGTCAGGGTGGAAGAGAGTCTTGTCACTGATGGGAAACTGAAATGCAGAAAAACAATTCAACTTGTTTGTCCCAAGTTCATCAATGAGACAAAGATGGAAGTCAGAGCTCTAAGTTTCTTTGTTTGTGTTCCACTCTTGAGCCTTTTCCAGGGTCTGGTCAGTAGTTTGCAGGTAATTACATCTTACAGGTTTTCTGTTTTAAGTGGAATTGTGACCTTCTTCTAGTCACAGGCTCATTTCATGTGAATTAAGTGCCTTTTGCTGTGCATGGTCGAGGTCAGAAACAGATGTGGAAATAAGCCCATCAAATACAAATATAGCATGGATTAGACACGGGCAGCAAAGGTAGAAGTGCAGACATAGATTAAAACTAGAATTTGAGCGACTCAACATTTAGTTGAAGCTGTAGAGCTCCTCCCTGAGCAGTTCCTGGGATGCCTGGGCTGGTGGGAAGGGCACAACCCCCTTTGCTTTGTGGTCAGAGGGCCCATCCAAAGGTGGATTTATGCCCTGTCCTGGGCTACTTGTTTGAAATTTGCTCCTGCTTCAGACAAAGCACTAGAAAAATCTGAATAGGATTTTGTTTTGCTCAGTGTGCAAATATTCTCAGGCTGTGTGAGATGTTCCTGAAAGTGTTTCCAAGCTTTTTATATCTTGTCATGCCCTTGGGAATATTTTCCAAAATCTCATCCAGGAGTGTTTAAAGTAATCATAGGAGGGGCTCCACCCTGGAGGAATTTATAGGAAGCATATTGGAATCTCCACCCAATGTGTGTGTGTTCCAGTTTGCCTGGAAAAGTGTAATTCATGTAGTGCAATATTGAAACCTGGGTAACCTGTGCAATTGTTTTCTGTGGCTGTTGTCCTAATAGCTCAGACAGTTGCATCCTACATAACAAAATTTACCCTTGAACTTCTGTTTCATTTGCTTTCTCATCCTGGTTGTTGCACTGGATCCAAAAATTCTTTACAGGCATCATGTGGTTTTGAAAGTGATTTCTAATCAGGCATTTCTTTCAATTCTTCAACAGAACAGGAGGTGCTTCTCCTCATGAGAGAGCATCCTGTGGAAGAGCCAAACGAAGGAAGCTCTTCCAGAGTTCATTTTGCCATGGTGGAGTAGGCCTTTTTAATGCATAAAGCATCAGGAAGTTCATACATTTGACACTTAAGGGCTACTTCAACACCATTTGGAATTAACTCTGCAAGGTGTTAAGTCCACTTAATTCCTGTTGCAGTGGCAGTAAATTCCATGAAACATGAAAGTTGAGCACAGTAGCAGAATCTCAACTTTGCAATAGCAGAGTTAGCAGCCAAAATGATTGACTGCAGCCCAGAGAGACTGGTTTTGGAATAAGTGTTAACGGTTACACTTTCAAAATGGCCTCGATCCAGCTTTCCTGATTTTTTCTCACAAGGCTTCTGCCCGCATTTCATTATCCTTGGAAACTTGCTGGTGTGTGCTGAGGAAGCACAACTTTTTCTGAAAGAACAGCCTGTCATTTTTAGTATTGTCACAAGGAGATGCTGTAAGAGGGTTGAAGGATTAGCACTACTCTGGGGCTTAGGGTTTTTCTAAGGAACCTTCTCTAAGGCAAACCTTATCTTTGCTGAGATCATCCCTTCTTTAGGAACTGAATAATCGCCTTGTGCTTCTGTCAAATTGGTAGCACAGGAATGTGTCACGCACTTGTAGCCAGAGTAATTCGGTGTGATACGAGCCATGGCTTCAAATGGCAAATATGATGATCATGACCTAAGGTCAAAGGTCTGCAGTCAGTTCATTTATTGCTAAGGGCAGGACAGAAGGAATAAATAAATGGCTTGGCTGGTTTGGTGGCATGATAGGAATTGTGACACCTCTGGAACACACTGGCATGGTGACAAGTGCACATCATCCTGCAGGGCTTTGACTCTCCAGTGCAGAAAGGAAATCATACACTGACCTGGCCCTGCACTGAACAAATGCTGTCCTTGATGCCATAGCTGGTGCTCAGCAGCAGATTAAATCTTGTCAGGATGATGCTTCCCACCCCCAGTGCACAAGCCTATCTTTTTGGAGCTCCCATTTGGGGTTTTGTTTGGGAGTAATGATGTGGCTGTTCATCATACCTTCTCATGGCTTACAGCTGGATTTCTGCATGTGTGTGCAGCTGCTTCCTGGACCAAGATGCGTTCCTTCAAATATTTGTACACAGATTTTTGTGCTTATGTATTCTTCTTGGAGTTGTTTCTTTTGCATTTCACAAAATCTTGTATTCACTTCCCATTCCTTCTGTTATGCTGTGCACGTCTCCTGCAACCACGCTGTGTCTGTCACTTACAAACTCTGACTGGCACAGTTGTACACCTTGACTTCTCATTATAGGCTTAGCATAGAGAGATGTGGCAGAGAAGCCAAGAAACCACTCCTCCCTCTGAGGTAGCAGTATTCCCCATAAGATTTCTCTTTTTTTTGCCATGATCTCCTGGCCACAGTATGCTTGTTCAAAGCTGGAAAGTTCACAGGTCTCCAGCCCCTGCTCCAATCCTGCTACCACCACAGTAAGGTGTGGGTAAAACTCCACAGTAGGAAGTGGAACAGCATGTGTTCCTGGCTGGCAAATGGATGTGCTTCACTGAGGAACCTGAATGATAATTTTGCTACTATTTGAGGGTCATAAACTGAGTTTAGGAATATATCAGTGGAAGTGATTTTAAAATTAAGTTAAAGCTTCATGTTAAGTCTTTGCATCAGGGAAGAAGGAAAGAAAAGCGCCTCTTCCCTGGAGCTGTACTGCTATGACTACAAAAATGACACTGAGAAAGGTTGCTACTCTGAACTGCTATCCTGAATTGTCACTCCAAGCAAATTTCTTTCCAGTTTTAGAATCCAATAAAATGTTTGCTGGGGTTTGTGTTAAATGGAATGGAGTGAGAAAGGGCAGAATCCATTTTCTGCTTGTGACTGTGAGCACAACTTGAAAGGGCAGTGTGTAGGTCTGTACAACTACCTAACACTGCATTTGAGGGGAAAAAATTCTGCAGGAGTATTGTCTTCATGGCACTATTGCCTTTGGTGTACACTGGTGTAAATACACTAGACAGTTGTGGTGTGCAATATGAATTTAAAACGATTCAGCTGGAACTAAGAGTAATAGCACTGTACTAAACAGACTAAGAATCCCTTCTGCTTGCTTTAAAACATGGAACTTATTGTCTATTAGACAATACCTTCCACCACCTCATGTGTTTATGGAGCACAGTGCAAATGCATACTCTCTTTCATTGTGGCATCTTCTATCCCAAAGTATTACATAGAGGTGAAAGTCAAGTCTTGCATTACTTCAGTGGCTGGCATTGCTACTTCTGTTTTTCAGGTGGGAAAGCAGAGGTGCAGGTGAGGTCAGGAGCTTCCGCGGGGAAGCCTGGAGCAGGGGTGACAGCAGTGTTCAAATCACTTAGTGTTGCACTCAAACGGAGAAATCCATGTTCTCAAAGGATAATGCACAGTTCTGTTCTGAACACACTCATAAAGGCTCTGCCACACAGGGATTATGGGCTTGGGAGGGCTCAGGTTCTTAGGACAGGGATAATTCCCTGTGAGCATTCCCAACTCCCTTGGCTGCCCTTCACACTCAGCTGTGAAACTGGAGAGAAGCCTGGACCCACCCCATGCCAGGTGTTACTTGGCTGAAGCAGATGAATAAACCACAACTTATCACTTATTAATCAGAAAGATCTGAAGTAGTCAATGCTCCTGGAAAATGATCTCTCCAGGGGGAATTCTTTATAATGTATGGTACTCTGTGGAGTATATTTAAGTTTCTATTGAGTCAGATTCATAAAGTGTAAGGAATTAAGGAGCTTCACCCATGGATACTACTACATAGTCAGTTTAATGAGGGTTTTTTTCTGACAGGAAATACAGATTTTTACTGTTTGGACAAGCCAACAGAACCTCCAGGTGGGATTGCTGCATTAATTTGGGGTACACTAGTTGACAAAGTGCCCAACTGACAGTGTTCATCATGAACCTTGTCAGCTCTCTTCTCCCTTCTGTATTTTTATTGCAACTTTAGAAGGGAAAACAGAATATCTGGTTCCTGTTGATAAAGGATTTTGGTCATTTTTATGCTACTGATTGAGAAGAGCTGCAGTTAGAGGTGTAAGCATCATGAGTGTGCATCACTTTGTGCCAAATTTGTTGATGTTAAAGTAAGTTAATATCCTGCATCTTTTCTGTGGCTGCTTGTGACATCAAACTCTTAGCAGTAATAGGGGCATAAATACTACACAAACTGTTGTTATAAGCCTGTAAAGTCTTCTGTTCATTTTTTATTGCCTGTTAGTGGTCTCACCATGTGTTCAATGAAGGGACCGTCTCAGTGTCTCCATCAAAAATGCAGTTTAGTCAGCAGAAGGGTGACTGTATGAGCATTATACTGGGTACATTGTATGCCTGGGCTGAGTGGAAATCAATGGATTGTTTGGAAATCCATATTTATACTCTTGCCACTTGGATGTCAAATCCTGCCCTAGAGATCCTGAAATGGGAAGCCAGACTCAGCTGTCAGGTAGGCTTCTCAAAGATGCTCAGGTCCTGCATTTTGCAGGGACAGATATGGAAATGCAGCCAGTCTGGTTATGTGAAGAAGGAATTCTTTTTTCTCCTATTCAAAATAGTTAAATCTATATTTTGATTTCAAACCTTTAAGTGAAGAATTTAATTCTGTAAGATCAGCCCAAGAAAACACCAGACAAAACCCTAAAACCCTACAGGTTATGCCCTCAGTTCCTATTAAAATTTTATATAATGGCAAGACAAAAGCTTCTTCCTCTAGCAGTGACTGACTTTTTTTCAGTGCATCTTCAAGTGCTCAGCCTGAGTCATTTCAGACTAGACAGCTACATTCCCTTAGGGATACTGGTTTACAGTCTCATTCTAGTAATAACTCTTCTAGCATCCATCAGATTTGCAGGCCCCAAAGAAGATCCTACAAATCCTTTAAGGTGCTTTAAAAACCTTAGATAGACAGGATCCTGTAAATTACCGACAAAGCTTGAAACTAATTTTGGGTGGGATAGGGAAGGGCTTTTTATAAATTACTAACAAGACCATGTAACCCTTCTCTACTATGTCTAAATTTGGATTTAATGTATTTTTGGTTGGTACCAGCCATATGAAAGCACGCAGTGGTATTTGGTGCAGTGCTTAATCTCAGCTGCCACTAGGTCTGTTCTCTAATAAACCACTGGTGCTTTAATAGAGCATATTTTTTACGCCTGCTAGATTTATCAATGCTACTTTTAGTAGAGACAATTCAGTACAAGATTTTCACTATTTTTCATGTATGATGCAAAGGTACTTTTTGGATGAATGTCAATGTCCTCTTGGCAGGGAATGACACACTGAAGTAGTAGCCAGGTTTGTAAAGATGGAGAGGAAGCTGGCAGATTTACAAAGTAATGGAGGTGGTCAAATGAATCTGGTGTTTTGAAGATCTTAGCTTAGTTGCATCTTCAAGTACCTAAACACTGTTATAACTCAACCTTTTTTAATGCCTGGTTCATGTGACTGAGTGCTTGTAAGTATTGGCTGATGCAAGTTACAGTTGACTTTCTTACTTTGTGGAAATACTAGTCATCTTGTAAATAATCATAAATATAAAATTGAAATAAGGCAAAATGTTTGAATAACAAACTATCGTGGGAGTGCTGATGAAAACAATTATTGATGGTTTGCATGAAAGTAGAGTGGGGAAAGTACAGTGTCTGTTTTCCAGCAGCCTTTTAGTAGTAACTGTAGAATTTCATTTCTTTCAAAAGGGGAGAGTTATGTCTGCTCATCTGACAACTTCTTCAAGAAGGTGGAATACACCAAGAATGTCAACCCCAACTGGTCTGTCAACGTGAAGACATCTGCCAACCAGAAAGCACCTCAGTCTCTGGCCAGCAGCAACAGCGCCCAGGCGAAGGAGAACAAAGATTTCGTGCGTCCCAAGCTGGTGACCATCATCCGCAGTGGGGTGAAGCCCCGGAAGGCAGTGCGTGTGCTCTTGAACAAGAAGACTGCCCATTCATTTGAGCAAGTCCTCACTGACATCACCGAAGCTATAAAATTGGAGACAGGAGTTGTCAAAAAGCTGTATACCTTGGATGGGAAACAGGTAGGAGATTTTACAGATGTTACATCTTTTTCTTTCTCTTACCTTGAGGCTTTGCTGACTCAGAGCAATTTTTGAAGCCTAAAATTAAGGCAAGATGATCACTGCCATCTGTTCTCTTAGAAGTAGGACTTCTCATGTCAGTGGTTAAGTTACTAAATTTTCCCTGATATTAATATCAAGTAAAGAATGTAGCCAAAGGTCTGAGTGGAGCAGATGCTTGTCTTGTGTGCCGGCATGCGGTGCGTGTCTTCTAGACCAGCTAAATAAATAACATGACTCACAGCCAGCAGCTGATTTGGGTCTGGAGTAACTGCAACAACTCTCAAGCTTTGGCTTCGCTCAGTGAAAATGTGTTGCTTGACTTTCCTTGCCCTCTGATGAGGGCTTGCTAAGATCAAGTAATTGCTCCAAGCATGCTCTTCTGGTCAGCAGGAAAAACATGGAACTGTGTTGCATCTTCTTGACTAAATGCATGAAGAGATAACATGCAGAAAGAGTCAGAAGTATTTAGTGGGTCATCATAATGTGCTTTATGTCTACATGTTCCTGGAACTGAAGGAAACATCTGTCTCTTGTTAGCAGCTACACAGCAATGAGCCATTTCATATTGCTGTATCTATGAGAACCCTTTAAAACTGGGAAGAGCTAGATTCTTCAAGCACAATTCTGAGCTTGATTTAACGGTTCTGTCCTCTGTAATTGAGGAATGATCTTATTTTTGTCACTGTTTTCCTTGCTCCAGATTCTGGAGTGAGGCAGTATAGCTCTTGTGTGGATTTGGAAACTGGCTATTCTAGGGATTGATGCTATTGCTTTAAATTAACTCTTTGCTGTCTCTGCAGAAAATTATTCAAGTGCTGCCTCTGTTCAGTGAACATTCAGACTTTACATATGAAAATGTTCACCCTTCTAACCCCAAATACAGGTTCATAAATTGTCCTGCACAGTCCAGATGTGTTGCCTGGGACCTGAAAGTAGAATGTCACTCTACCCTGTCTGACCTTTTGGTGCCCCTGACTGTGGAAAGGGGATTGGAACTAGATGATCCCTTCTAAACCAATCCATTTTGTGATTCTATAATTCTTGCTTTTTCCCAACCTCAGTATCCCACACATTAGTTAGTAGCTGGTTCTAGCTTCAGATATACAAAATTCTCATCTCCCTGTCAAAGCTTTCCTTTCCACTTGTCTCCACCCAGCACTTTTCCTTCCTAAAAGGTATAGTTTTAACATGAACAGGTGACTCTCCAGCTACACTATCCATAGATACAGTGGCATGCTGTAAAAAAGCAGTGATACAGGGAATGTACTGGAAACCTTGGAGAGAGTCAAATGACCTGCCCTCACAGAGGAAATCATACAAAGGCACAGGATAGTGCCTGTTGGATGACAGCAGATTTACAAAGGGTTTAATAAATGGATCTGGTCTGAGAGCAGCTCCCTGCTCATGCTGACACACAGAGTACCTTTGCTCTCACTGCTGGGAATGAGGATCTTGATCTGAATCTGTGAGTGGCCTCAGTTCTTTGAGAACAGCTGGCATTTGGGAGGTGAGATGTTACTTTGGATGGTGTGCAGGAATAGGGATGTCCCATAAGCTTTAATCAAAGTGTTCTCTTCTTCCCATTTTAGTCACAGGAGTAAGTGCTGATTCCCCTTCTGGCTGGAGAGCATGATCAGCCCATAACCTGACCCAAGCTTGTGGCCTGGTGCCCAGCCTTTGAAATTGTGTTAATTCCCAAGGGGGGATTTGGGAGATGCTGCTTTCTCTCAAGTTACAGATTACTGGAGTAGTGCTGCTGAGGGTTAGCAAGGGGTTAGTGCTGCAATCTGTTTTGGGAGAGACTGCCTTGGACAAGGCTACACCTGAGCAAAGATCTCCGCAATTTAGCAGTTCTTACTGCAAACTGTTCTCCATTGCAGGCACCACAGCATACATGACTCTTCTTGAATCAAAAAATAAAAGGCAATCTGGTTTTCCTCCTGTCAGACTCTGACACCTCTACAATGAATGAGGCCTTAATTCAGTGCTGGTCTGGCTGGGGCAACTTGACAACTTCACCAGTTTTTGTTGCAGAAATGTGATTTCGAGTAAAGTCTTGAGGATGAATATCACATTCAACTTGTTTTGCTGGCTTTATAGTTCACCATTTTATGAAATGTGATATTTCATTGTGTGTTGGAGACACTACTGGGAGTTTCAGTAGTTTCATATGTACACCCAGTATTGCAGTTGTTGAAAAGATTTTGTGATTTGACAATAAGGGGATGTTTGATATCTATTTGCAACATCAATTACTGTTGAAGCTTTCTGAACCTCTTTCACCAAGGCTTTGTTTTTATTGAAAGGTTTCCTTCAGTGTTTGTTTTTTATTATATCTAAGCTTATTTGAAATTTTCCACCTAAATGTGTTCATAGAGTTGAGCTTCTGCTGGGGGTGCAGTACTTGCTGTCAGAGTTTCCATGACACACTGCTCCATAAAATCTGACCTCCTGACATGACATTAGGGGGTTTTTATGCATCTGATTCTGACATTAGAAAGAGATTACTGAATGCATAATTCTGACAAACAGTACTTTATTTTAAGGAGAAAATATTCATGCAAAAATGCAAGCTGCTCGAAGCTGAAATACTGACAAGAATCCTGACAGTCTGTCTCTTTGAGTGTCATCAGAGGCACGTTACTCCCTCTGTTGTGAAGTGATAGAATTTACAAAAGGAACGTACAAAGGAAAATCATCCTTCCTCAGTCCATGAGCTGGAACTTGATGAGGGGAGATGATTATTTTATTTATAGGCATTTACATAGTGCTCATCAGCAGAGTAATCAAGATGCTTTAGAAGTACTGACAGTGGTGGCAATGGCAGAGTAGTGTGTGAATAATTACTTTTCTATGCACTGCAGATCTGCTGCAGTTGAAGTGAGAAAGAAGCTAATTGAGAGCTGGTTGGCTGTGAGATTACATTATCCTAATAAAATTTTGTTTCTTTTTATGTCTTAGGTTGGCTGTAAAAATATGGCCCCCAAAACTGCTAAATTAGCATCTTGTGTTTAAGGAATTTATTTAAGTTGGTCTTGTGCATATTTGTACTGCCTTGTGCCTGACTGTACTCAAGATCCTTCCCGCCTTGGAGCATATCATCCCCTCCTCATGGGCACCCCTGAACTCAAAAGGGGTTTCAAATGATTGACCAAAAATGAGTTGTGACAGAGAATCACAGTAGAGATTTAACTTTGGAACTTTCATGGAGATATGAGTATAGGTCATGGTATAAGTCAAAGAATTCAGTGCATTAAACAAAGGCCGTAATGGATAAAATTCAGTGGTCGGTTCCACAACTACAACTGTTGTTGTGCTGAGATGGGTAATATATATATCATTAAAATACACATATGCAGGATTTAGTTTGGTCAGGTCTATGGATCATATTGGAAAGCAGTTGTTTTGGTACATTCTATGTCCTTTTTTAAACTCTTAGTTATATCCAGTGTCCCAAATGAGTCTGGATTCCTGAGAGCACTGGCTGCTTTATAAACACATTATGACGTTTCTGCCTTGTGTCATTAAAAAACCAAATTAGAAAACAGAATTTGAGACTGGGGTGAAGTTGCATTTGGTTATTTTGAATGCATAAGTCTGAAGTAGACTTTGCAAATGTTGTATAGATTTACTCTCCTGCTCCTGCTTGAACTTTTTTCTCAGGATGGTGTACAATAAGTCAGTGTTTTCTGGCAAAGAGGATGTTGTTTCATCACTGACAGCCCAGTGCCCATCTGCTTTCTGCACTTGTTTTGTAAGGTGGGGTCTGTCTGCCTTAATTCCTACTTTTAAGAAACTACCTGTAGAAGTTTGTGTCTTCTGTACACACTGAACTTTTTTTCTGCATTGTATTTTATTCCAAGATCTATGAGTTGTTCAGCAAGTATATGAGGAGGTGTATAACAAAAATCCCTGTTATACTCTGGAGTGATAAAAATCCATCAGGTGTGTTCAGTTGTACTTTAATATTAAGATATTTTTTGTGGTATGAAATTCCAACTTGTTCTCCCTCTGATGTATTTCCATGTCTTAATTCACTAAATACCCCATTCTATGACTCTTCAATTGGCATCACCAAATAAACAGAATAAGGTGGTGTTCAGAGCAGGGAGGGCTCTTATGCTTCAGTTCCACATGAATATAGATATTCTGGTCAACAAGCAGGGAACAGACTGTGGTTTTAGCCATAATAACATGCAATGATCTCTTCTGGCCTTTGAAATCATCAAGCACAGGGAGAAGTCACACATGCACTATTCATTGGCTGTTACCTATTCCAGACAGAGTGCTGCTGTTCCATCTGAGTGTTAGCTGCCTCATCAGATGAAATTACATACATTTCCATATGTCAGGGTATGCGTGACTGTGCTCCCCAAAGAATAATAAAATGGTCCCCTCTAGCAGCCTTTGCTTTGATAAGGATATCAAGTGGCAGGTGATGAGTGAAGTTCATTCTCTGTTTGCAAAGCTGATGCCAATTCCTCAGGGGCCAGCCCACCTCTCCTGGCCAGGGAAGAAATTGCCATTTCATTTTATATTTCTTGCATTGAGGAAGGGCAGTGGCCACAGAGGGAGAAGCAGGATGACTAAGCTCACAAGTTGAAGGTTGGGACTTTGTGAGAAATAAGTTGATAAAGCATCTCCTAAGTACTGTACTAGCAGTAAAAATCTTCCTTAGAAGCATCCATGCAAGCTACACTGAAGAAACTAACCAAACTTTGGAATTGCTGCACTGAATATAAGCTAGTCTTTGGAAATAAAACTATTAAAAATTCAAGTCTAGATACCAGCAGTGGCTCAAACTCTGTCAAGACTCTGTCTATTGGTTATATTAAGGGAATTGTACCAATGAGACATAGAACACGGTTTGTACCAAAATATAGAAAAATACCTCTAATGGCTGTAATCTGTAGTTGGTGTTCAAGAAGGTGAATACCTCTGTGATGTACCTAAGTATCATCTGCATTGCTGAAAGATCAGAGGGAAACTATTCCCTCTGGAACCCTGGAGATAGTTAACTTACACCCCGAGGCATGAGGTTTAAGGGTACAAAGCGAGCAAATAGGTTTGAGTTATTGCACATGTTGAGGGGGATGATGTCAGAACTCCTCATCCTTGTAAGACTGGTAGTTGACTGGCCTTTGGGATACTGAAAAAATACATTGGAGTAACTCCAGAACGAAGTGGTTTCATGTACTTGTGTAAAGCTGGAATTTAGCTGCAAAGCAAATGGGAGGGAGGAGCAGGAGATGGGTGCAAGTGTGTTTGGTGTCCCACCTTCTCAGCCAGTGCTAACAGGGAAGCAGCAAATCCCGTCTTCCCTCCCTGCTGCAAAAAGCCATAACAACAAAACTTTATCTGGTTTGGATCTCTTTCTCAGTCCTTTCCCCTCTTGTTAACTGCTGAGATTTGCCAGGCCTCACAGAAACCTCCCCTTTTGATTCCAAGAGGACAGGTCTGCATCTGAGGCACTGGCAGGGGAATGGTGCAGGCAGGATCTTTGCCCAGAGCTGCCTTCCCCAGCAGATCACTCAGAATGGGGATTAATTCCCAGCTTCACTCCTGCTCAGGGCTGTTGCAGACTGCTCCAACTAAGAGTGTTTGCGTGAGATTACCCCTCTCTAGCAGCCATGTGTCATGAAGGAGGATTAGTAATAATGTATGGACTGAAGAACTTCTGAACCCAAGTCACTTACAGCACCAGACAACACAGCCTAGTTCTCTATCTTTAGGGAGCTCTTAGTCTAAGCTGGAAGTTCAGCACTGTCTTATTCATGCAGTGACTAGACACCAACACAGACAAAACCAATTAGTCTGCAGGTATCCCTCAAGGATTTTAGCATTCGCCGGAATGAATAAGCTGAGCTTTCATGAATGTGTATCTAAGTACTTATGATAAAATATTCAGAAGACTTCCTGAGATGTTATTCAGAGACCTTATGCCTATTATTTTCTGTTTCCTTAGGTGTGTGGGCCACAGAATCTGGGTGAAAAGGGGTCTATCTGGAACACTGTGAATCCTAATTCCTGTACTTCCTAAAGCAGAAGCAGGCTGATCTCAGCAGCTAAACCTCTTCTCTTTTGAGCATTGAGACTGACCTGGTCACCATCAGTGTGGTCTCCAACGAGCTCCCCAACACATGGAGTGACAGGACAAGGGGAAATGGCTTTAAACTGTTAGAGGGCAGATTTAAATTATATATTGGGAAGAAACTCTTTACTGTGAGGGTGGTGAGGTCCTGGCACAGGTTGCCCAGAGAAGCTGTGGCTGCCCCATCTCTGGAAGTGTTCAAGGCCAGGTTGGATGGGGTTTGGAGCAACCTGGTCTAGTGGAAAGTGTCCCTGCCCATGGCAGGGAGGTGGAAAGAAATCATCCATAAGGTTCCTGTCAACACAAACCATTCTGTAATTCTATGCGTGGATCAAGGGGGAATAGCAGAGAAGACCATCACGTTGCAGACTTTTCTGGCTTTTTTGCTATTGCTTTTCCTCAGCCTCAGTTCTGGGTGAGGTGTTGTGGTCCTGCCTGTCATCTGCAGGGCTTTGGTGCTGTGCATTCATTGGCATGTTGCTGTTATGCAAATACTGACTGTGGTGAAAATCTGTGGTGAGTTTGTTGTCCTCTGAAGGCAACCAGGCCACAGTCAGACTCCAGAGTTGTGCTGCTGCTTGCTGGGTACTGTTGATTTTCTAGTAACATGAGTGTTGCTAGCAGCCATGTACTGACCAAGCCCCACATGAACACCTGCTACTTGTGTCACAGATGGCAGGCTGTCAAAATTATTGAAAGATGCAGTCAGATCTGACCTGGTGACTTAGAAGTACGTGGCCCCTATTACTGCATCCTGGTGCTATTCACACCCTGAAAGAGACGTATGCTAAAAATTCAAACCTCACTAGAATCTTTATTTTAGCAGCTCTTTCTGTCATACAGAGTGACATGTTCCCTTTTCACTCTGAATCCCAAGAGAGAAGAGGATTATTCACTGTAGAGCCAGAGGGTTTATCTAGGAATAAATGGGCTGAAAATGAGCAAGGGAAATAAGGCTGAATGTCTGGAGCTAAGGGCAGGCCAGGAATGCCTTGTAGTTTTGTTTTTCATTCTGTTTGTATCATCATGCGAAACTCAAGTTTCTGGTTCCTTTTTGGTGCTCTGGTAGCAGTTCCATGAGTGCGAATGGGAGTCTCTCCTGCTCTGAGAGGGAGCTGGTTACTCTGAAAGGGTTTTGAGCAAGTGTCTACCTCAAGGTGTGGACTCTAGTAAATATCTTATTTCTTTTGATCACCTAAAATAATCAAATATTTGTATTTTCCCTGTTTGTGATTGGGGAATACCTTTCCTATTCTGTTGTGTCAGGGTCCTTAGTCTTAGGCTGTGAGTGGCAGCATGTACAGTATGTTTGCTCACTTCTCCCTACCTGCAGTAGCTCACAGAGTGAGTGAATATCCCCCTGAATTCACCTTTGTGAGAGACCTTGACAATCTCATGGTGTTTGATCCCATATTCCACATCTTGTTGCAAGTTCCACTTGTTCTTCTTGTCTGGCTGAAACCACTTCTTCTTTTCCTTTCTTGGCTCTTACTGGCCTTCAACCAAAAGGCTGTTTTCACTTGGTAGCAGGTAAGTTATGACACAGCTCATACTCACACTTTTCTCTAGGAAGAGCCTGTACTAAGTGAGGGTAAAGGCAAAGAGCCAAGTGACAGTCTGGCAAGAAATGGTGTGCAGAGCTGTCATCCAGCACAAGAGTATTTCCTTCTTTCTTGTCCCTGAAACTGCCCATGGAACTGAATCAGTGATTATTCATTTTTGTGTGTAGTATCTGTATCTTGATGGAGCTTAAATAATAAGGAAATGAATCCATCTTGCGAAGGGCCCAACCTCAGTGTGAGAGGTTGTCAAAAGCCTCTTCATTTTGTCTTTTGAATCTGGTGCCAATGACAGTCAAAGGTCTCTGGGACAGTAAGGGAAGGAGTGATAGCTTTGCTCATGTGCAGAGGAGAATAATCTCCTTCTACCCTCAGTGCTGCTAAGGATGACAAAAGATCCTGGCACAGAATTGTATATAAGTGTGTATAAAGGAGTTGAAGAGAAAAAAGTTGGCTTCAGTCCATCCAGATTTTTGGAGTTGGCTAAGGTAGACTTACATATGTGGGGAGGTGCAGAGGGAAGACAGGAAAGCTGAGGGCTATTTCAGTGTTCAGGGCTCCTCAGGCTGCAGCAAATCGATTATCATACAGAGCTGGAATTGCAGGCCTGCTCCTGGAGATTTGCTCAGACTGAATAGGAAAAAATAAGCAGGGCTAATAACCAGAGCATTCACCGCTCCAAGCCATCAGACACACCCTCTCCCCTGTGAACATGCAGCCAGGCCTTGCTGAATGTTAGTAGATGTGTAGTAGATATATTTTAATAGCCTGTACTAAAAGATATAGTTGTGGTTCCCTGGTTGACAACAAGCAGTGTGTACAAGAGTCCACACATGTAAGTCTGTATGTATAAAGACATTTAACTAAGTTCTGTAGAACACAACAGCTCAACTTGTTGTCTAAGCAATCTAAACTCTCCCCTTAGTTAAAAGATCCCAGGGACTATATTGCTCTGACAGTGATATCCGTGAGTCATGTTATTTTTTTTATTTTCCTTACCCTAATAAACCAGAACCAAAGGCACTCCTTACTACTTTTACCACTGCAGTCTTGAACTGCACTTTGAAAATATTTGTTTACTTTTAAATTATTCTCTGAGATAAATACAAATCTCATTATTATTATTAACAGTGTTTAAATTGTTCACATAATCTAAAATAAATAGATAATTAGTATGTATTAGCTCATAGTGTTTTCCTCTCATTTTTTATCTTGAAAAATACTTCACATCTAGTATTTTTCAGATGAAGCAGGTATAAGATATATTCTGCCTTCACTGATTTTTTTTTCCCAAGTAGGGGACTTAGTTATGAACAAAATGGACAAAAACCAGACATGGGGAAGATGAGATAATATGTACCATTCATTAGAAGGATTTTTCCAGGGGATTTTGCTTCTGTCAGAACTGGCATGAGAGGTCAGTCCTGCCAGTCCTCCAGGTCTGAGCTCTGTTATCTGGAGGACAACGAACACAGCAAGCTTTATTGGCTCCACAGGAGTAATTATGCAGCCAGTGAGCCTTGGGGGCAGCCGGGGAGAGCAGGACTCCAGCTCCTTCCTCATGCTCCCCTGCCCCCACCATCTGCTCTGTGCTGCTGATCTGGTGCTCAGTCCCCTGCGGCTGCAGGACCCACAGCTCTGGTTCTGCCACTGCCTGGCTGTGGACATCAGTCCCTGGTTGTGGCAGAGCAGTTCCAGCCACCACCTGAAACACCTTGCCGTGCTCACTGGGAGAACAGCTTATGGCTACAGCTGTTTTATTCAGGTTCTCTGAACAGGAAAGAATAATTGGTTTAGGAAAGCACTTTATGGTGTGTGCTTGATTCTGTGAAAAAAGTATTTCCTCAAGTTGTTGCTGTGCCCCTGAACTCTTGACATAATCTCTTGTGCCCTTCCTCACTCCCTCATGCCCATAATAGTGCTTAAAGGGGGCGGAAATGGTGATGGATGGTACCTGTTCTCTTCTGTATGTCTGGCAGTGAAAATACACCAGGAAACTCAGCCTCTATACTAGATCAATCAGCTGAGAGGAGAGATAATATTGTGAAAAAACAACATGTCATAACAGGGTTATACCATGCAAAAAACCTTTTCACCCTGCTAATCTGTATGTATAGAATATTAGAACAAATAAAATCATATATGGGAGACAGCTAGTGGACATTTGGACTTAAAAAAATCATGAGGAAAGAAAGGCTCCTTCAAGAACCTGTGAAGGAACCTGAAGTAGTGATAAGAAGGAAAAATATTATCACAGGTGGGAAACAGGCTTAGGAGAAGAAACTGGGGTAAAAACCCCTTATCAGATTAAAAATTAAGTAACAAGATACTTGATCAAAAATTAAGTATCAAATAATTTTTATTGTCTTCTTGAGTGACCTGGAGGTGGAAGCTCTTGGTGAAGATGATGAAAGAATTATGGTAATAAAGAAAGTTGGGAGATAAGTGAGAGACTTGCTGAGATGAACAGGTGGTGTAATGGATGAATGTAAATGCAGAGCAACATACACTGGAAGAAATTGCTCTTACACTTATTTTTAAATTAAAAATAACTATTCTGCAGAGAAAATTGGTCTTGCTGAGACAGGCTAGTAAATAATATCTTAGCACAGAATCAAAACACCATGCTGAAGCATATGGTATGCATTCAAAATTCACACAGAAAGGAGCAACTTTTTAAAATATTGCTGTATTCCATTTACCTTTCTACTTCAACTCTGCATTTTCAGATGTGTCTTGGAATATGGAAGCAAATAAGGATCTTCTCCAGTGACTGTGCTGCACTGCAGCCCTCTGCAATGCTCTCATCTTCTCCTGAAGCAGATAAAAAGGGTGGGGTAGCTCATGCAGGTGCTTGGTGATTCTTGTTAGTGTGGTGTAACAGGGAATTTGGTGAAGCACAAAGCAGGTTACAAATGGTTAGAGTGTGTATACTCTGGACTGTTGAGTTCCAAATCACCCAGACTTAACCTGGCCCTCCATAGCTGCCAGTCTTGGTATGGTTTTGTGGCTGCAAGTGCAAACCTGGGAGTTTGCCTGTGGCTGGGATATGGAGGTGACCTGGCACTCAGGTGACCTTCCTTTGGAGGTCCCAGGCATATAGATATGAGAAGATGTTGGGAGAAGCTGCAGCTGTAGCTCTGCAGATGGGGAATACCCTCACTTCCCACAGCCAGGTGACACATTATCCCACTGCATGGGATGTCTTAGTGCTGCCTTTTGGTACTTTAAGGGGATTTATAAGAAAAATGGGGACAAATTTTTAGCAGAGGCTGTTGCAATGGGACAAAGGGTAATGGTTTTAAACTAAAAGAGAGTAGATTTAGATTAGATATCAGGAATAAGTTTGTTATGATAGGTGTGGTCAAACAGTGGCGCAGGTTGCTGAGAGAAGCTGTGGCTGCCCCATACCTGGAAGTGTCCAAGGCCAGGTTGGATGGGGCTCTGAGCAACCTGGGCTAGCTGAAGGTGTTCCTGCTCATTGCAGGGGAGTTGGACTAGATGCCCTTTCAAGGTCCCTTCCAACCTAAACTATTCTATGATTTTATGGTGGAACATTAGAAATGGATTTGTCAGAACTGCATGGAGTGATCTTACTTTTTGCATTAGGGACACAAAATAGAGTGCTTGCAGAAGTTTTGCTTTTGATGTGTATATACTTGTCCATTCTTCAGTCAGGTATGTTGTGCTGTAGAGCCATTAACTCGGGATTTGTAACTTCTCTCAGCCACTTTTTTCATATGCACTTTTGCAGTCTTTTTATCTTCAAAATAATATCATAGGAGTGGAGAGAAAAATATGCCCCTCACCATTCTTCTACACCACCCAGTATTAACAGGAGCCCATAAAATATTTTAATAATGGAAAGAAGCAAAAAACCAGTGCAGCCATTTCAACTTTGTCAAGAATTTTAAACTTAACAGATAAACTACTTGCAGAGAAATTCTAAGAAGAATTTGCAGACAAGCAAAAATCTGTGTGAAACCTTAAACCTGAACAGGCTTCCATCACGGAGCTCAGCTTTAGCCCATCATGAACTAAACTTCCCTTTCTCAAATGTGCAGATATCAGGAACCTTATCAACTGCTGGCAGGCTGCAGGATTACATGTAAATTAAGTGTATCAAAGAGTCGAGTTAGATAGCCAACATTAGGAACTAAGAATGTTATTCTTGCCTACTTGAAAGCCCTTCATAATGGATTAGAAACAAGAACTTACATCTCTTAATACTGATGCTGAAAATTTTTAGTGCTGAAATTCAAAGTGTCTTTTTACTTCTAGTGAATTTTAATATTTTGGGAGTAAATGGTTCTGGGGATTTCCTTCATTTTAGACAACTCTAGCCACAGAGGGTTGCAAAATGATGTGTACATTTCACAATCAAAATGAAAGCCATAAGGCAGAATTTCGTATAAGAGACTCGACAGAGTTGTTGACAAATGTTATTTTTAGCACTGTAGAGCAACAGAGATCTTTACAATCTTGGCATTTCTTGCAGTTCTAAAATGGAGAACAGCTCTTGAAATGTCTGCTTTTATTTGAATTTTTATCAATATCATGAGCTTGTTCAGAAAGTTTTTGCACTGCTCTTGGCAGCAGGTACTGATTTAGTGCCCCAAAGTGCAGAAGTTCTCCATTTTACACTGTTCCTGCACTAGGTTTTTCTTCCAGAAAAGAGATGTTGTAAAAAATGCAATCTGATCCTAACATTCATTGTTTGGGTTGTTTCCAGTTGCGTGTCTGAAGCATTCAATGTAGTGTACAATGGACAGCAATAAGGAAAAATAAAGTTGGGTCAAAAGTGCACTGAGCACTAATCTACAGATCCCATAATGTTAAATACCAGTGAAAACCAACTTATTTTTTCTTCTAAGCATAACACACAAAGACCTTCTTTCTCTCCAAACCAGAAGGAGGTAGTTGTTACAGGAAATATCTTATGTCACCGATGAGAAGCAATGTGCTTCAGGGATTGCAGAGTGGATCTCGAGGCTCCTGGCATGAATCCTGGATTCAGCTGCAGTACGGGACTGAGGGTGAGGCAATTAATTTAGTGTTTTCAGGCAGGGGTGCTGTGACACATTTAAACTCACAGGGAGGATAAAATGAGTTTGTCAATTTGTCTTTAATGTCCAAGGCAGAAAGGTTTTCACACATCTATGTCTTAGCTGTTTTTTGGTAAAACAGAGGAGGCCTCTTTTTTAAGACAGCTGAAAACTGGAAGGATTATACGGCTCAGGGATGGTATCAGGGTTTTTCAACCTTCCCTAGATTCTGCAGGAAGAATATCTATTACCAATTTCTAACAGTTTTCTAAGAGCTGGCACTGCTATACAATTAGTAATACAAAAAGCACAATTTGAATGGTCATTTAGCTCTCCAATTTTCCCCTCCCATTTTATTCATTCCTGCCTGTGTGGATGGGGATTTGCCTGTTTGCTTTGCTTTCCTTGCCATATTTTTTCAATTATCAGACAATCTTTTTTCACCTCCACTTGACTTACATGTGGGTTTTGACTTAAAACTGGGACAATATAGTCATTCTGGCAGCTGTATCAGGGGCCACCTTCTGCTGCTTTTTGGACCACCAGCTAAGGTTGATGAAGAATACTAAATCTCAATAGCATCATAACAGGCTGAATCTCTCTTCTTTTCATTGCATCCAGATACAGTTTACAGAATATTTGGTTTTACTCCTGCAAGGGTCTGCCTTCTAAAACAAAATAAGCATCCAGGTTCTGCCCCCTCAGTGGGAGAGATCCGTTGAGGGTGATCTCTGGTGCCATATTTAGGCAGGACACAAAGCAGAGATTGATTTAGTCCCAACCTTCACATGTGCTTCCTTTCCATAAGTCATGCTTTCACTTCTTTTTTGTAGACTGGCAGCTGCAAGGGCTGGTTGCTTGGTGACGCTCTCAGCAGCACAAAGAGCTCTCAGCTGGGAGGCTGGGGCTGTCCGCCACAAACAGCTGGGATAATTTTATTTGTCTTTCTCTTGTTCCTGTTAATTGCAGGGACCTGAATCAAAGTCAACATAATGGAAAAGGAAGCACCAGCAGATACTATTTATGGCTTCTTTAACATCTACCTTTTTCTTTCTGAGTCAGGGAAGCGACAGCAAGTGCCTGAAATGGCCTGTTATTTCAGAAATGCAAGAATAAAATTAAAAGACATGATTTCCACTGCTGGTTCAGGCAGGTTTTACCAGGTTCTATATAAAAGCAGCATGTGAGACAGGGATTTGGATTTATGAATCATTGTTCCTTAATCCAGTGTGTGACTGCCTGCCTGTTCATTCTTTGTAATAATCCTGTGCTGTGCAGGTCACATCTATGAAACAGCTATGAATGACTTTTCTATCTCAGAAGAGTACACTGCTCCTCAAATATGTCATTTCTATTCAGGAGTTAACTGGTTTTGGGTAGTTTAATTATGCAAGAGGCTACCTGGTAACCAAACAAGTAAACCCTAACACTGAATATTTCCAGTGCACTGATGAAACACACACTAACATGGATAAAATGATGTATGAATGTACTAAGGACCTGCTGTTAAACTCAGAACCAGAAAGTGATGTTGGTTTCTGCATTTTCTTCCCTGATCAAAACCCCTGAAGTACAAAGAAGTATAACCACCTTTGGAGAATTTGGGCTGCTGTGTTCCTAGGGCTAAAATCAAGGAAGATTGAAGAATTTGAACTGAAGTGGAAAAGTGTCTGCCTACCACAGTGCTAAACTCTGCATGCAGAGCTGCTGAGGGAAAGGACTAAGCTGGTGTGATCTGATCTGCTTGTGAGCATGAGGACTCAGAATTTTAGTGCCTCACATTTATAAGTTGTCTTAGCAGGGTTGTAAGAGACATTTGGGGGTTTTGGACCTTTTTCTATGTCAACATGTCTGCACAGGGCCATGTTACATGAACCAGTTCAGTGAAGGGACAGCAGCCCAAGTGGCATTCTTTGTTAAAAAACACACGCTTGAGCTCTTTTTCTGACCTAACAAACATTTTGTCACTCTAATAAAGATACTTATGTCATAGTTTCATCACTGAGCTGTTGCTTCTCAGGTAATTTTTGTATGCATGGGTATTTACATAGATTTTGTTGATTCCAAGTCTAGCAGTTTTCCTCCCCGATGACTTTCCAAAGTGCTGCCTCAGATGTAAATGTATCGAGACAATAATCAGGGCAATCCTGTAGCTCATGCTTTGGGGTTTAGAGTGATCACTGAAGGGATCAGGAAGGAATTGGCCTTTTTAAGCAGCATCATACAGAAAGATGTAAGCACATTTGTGAAGGAGGAGCTTCCCTGTCTCCTGAAACATCAGCTATTAGCCCCTCACAGAGTCTGCATCAGCCTGAGCACACCGACCCACGAACTGATCCTCTGTGTCAAATCCTTATGTAAATGCAACAGCCTAATCCCCTCGCCCTAATAGGAATTTCACACCTTAATCCTTGTAGTGTTCAGGGGCAAAGATGTTCTTACTAGGCAGTTTGACGAGTCCTATTTTGAGAAAAATCGCAGTATAAAAGTTTGTGAAGTAGTGAAACTGTAGTCTCTGATTTGTAAGGGAGACTGAAGCATGTCACTAATAAAAGTGAGGGGATTATGATCCTAAATTGTTCCTGGATTTCAGAGGATTTGTCACTCCAAATGAGACTATTAGCCCACCAAGTCCTTGATTTTGTCCCTGTCTGACTCTTTCCTTTAGCTGAAAATGCTTTCTGGGCAATACAGTTGGGTCTGTAGGAATGGGAGGAAAAGGATTCCCTGCTGGGCCCTGCAGCAATCCAGGCTGTGCCTTCCAGCTGGGCAGTGCTCACTGAGCCCTGGGCTTCCCCTGCCCAAGCTGGAAGACGTGTTCATCAGTGCATGTGGTGTCATTCTGAATAAACCTGTAACTTACATTATTATGTAACCTCACAGAAGTATTAAAAAGGCTGAGGTATCCATCCCAGGGCCTGGGAAGTGCTTATCCTGTTCTACACAGATATGTATTAATCTCTCAGTCATGGAGACGTATTTCCTGCCAAGCTACAGAGCCTCATCCAAAGCTCCCTGAAGTCTGTAGAACATTTCCACAGGCCACAGCCTCTGATGGTCCAATGCATCCAAGACCTTCCATGACAAGAAGACCAGCACTGAATTGCCACCTCTAAAAATAAGGATGCACCAGGGTGTTTCATGTCACAGCAGGGAACTAATTGCATTACACACAGAGGCTCTTTTTCTCAGCCTCAGAAGGCCCATGTCTGTATCTCTTGTGCTCCTGGTTGTGCAGGTAATTGTGGGTGCAAATCAGGCACCTGGATGAGCTGCTATTGCCTGTTTTGAGATGACTCTTCATGCCGGCACAGACAGGGTGGATCTCAGTCAGCTGCAGATTAACCGCTAACCCAGAGCACAATGTGTGTGCACAGCTACACAAGCAGCAGTGGTTAGTTGGCCATTTGGAAGAAATCTGTCTCCATGTGTCCTGTTATTTCCACTGCCAAAGCTTTTCCAAGCCATCCTTTTGTTGTAGTTTATTTCTCACTGCAGAAGCTTCTTGCTCCATGCCTGCTCTCCTGTTGCAGCTCCAGCCCCTCTTGGCTGCTCTTTGTTTGCCCTGTTGTTACTTGATGCCACAATTTGGACTTGCTTCTCATGGATGCACCAATGAGGCTCTTCAACACTCAGGCCTTTATATCTATTCAATGCAGAGTCCATTCTACTAGTGCAGCCCTTGGAGCATTTGCATCCAAAATGCCAGTACACTGAGTCAAATCTGCTGCTACACAAGAGAGTCTGCACAAAATAAGCCTTGATTTTATTTTTTTCTCCAGGCCAGCTGGCTTTGGAAAGTTTTGTTCTTTGTAACTCTGAATACTTGTGTTGTTTTTAGTTGAATCTGACTGTAGCTCACTTAAGCTTTTGTGGCTTTTCCTTAGGAATGATATCATTGTCCCATCTAGCTCCTGTGGAGCAAGGACTGGAAAACCCACTTCATGATAAACTGTAATTTAAGAGTCAGCAATGTTTGATGTAGCCAGAAGAGCAATTTTGGAGGGGAAACTGTTACCCTGTTATTTAAATGCTTCTGTCATTTAGAATAAACCACTCTATAACAGCAAAGGTCACAACATCCCCAAGAGCTACTTTTATTTTGTATTGTTTTACTCATGTCTAGCATGGAGTTAGTGACCTGTGTGCATTCAGCCCCACAGAAGGGCTGTCCTCTCATATAGATGACCCTGACCTGGCTTGCTTCAGTTTGTGACATTAAGGAGTCCCTGAAAAACCTAGAGGCTGTGGCAATAGTCAAGTCTCTGTGTGGATTCCTTGCAAATGCAGCCTTTTACTAATGGTTTTGATAATTGCATATCATTTTTGCAGCCTGACTAAAGCAATTCTGGTATTTCCTCTTTCTGATGCCCTGTGTCAGCCTTTTCTGATACTAAAGGTGCCTAAGCAGACTGTTTATCTCACATTCACCATTTTATATTTTTACCACATACCTAAGCCAAAAATTTGAAATAATTTAACATAAAAATTATGAGAAAGGAAAAAGTACCTCATTGCAGGTCAGGCAGAAATGACAAACCTCAGAGGTTTCTTCCAGCCTTACTGGATCTTGAACAGAGCTCCATTTCATCTGTCCCACCAGCCTCATCAGCCAGGACATAAAGGAACTGGACCAGCATTTCCTCTCTCCTGCCTTTCCAGCTCTGATCCCCCACCCAGCACTTCACCAATGCTGCTTTCTGTTGCCCTGTGCTGTCTCAGCACTCTCTACTTGTTCTCCCATAAAAATAGTGTATCCTGCTGTTGCCTCTTCCCTGTGTCATTGTACCAGATTTTAAATGGTATTTGCAAGACAGAAAGTATGTAAGCTTGGGGAGAAACTAAGCTCTGTGCCACTCTGCAAGTGAAGACTTTGGCCCAGACTGGGAACATCCCCGGAGCCACAGTGAAACTTCTACCTCTGTTCACAAATGTCTTAATTCAGCCACCAGCCAGGCTTTGACAAATTCGGTGGCCAGGCTAAAGCTTCCTACCTTGGCTGTCAGATGGAAAGTTAAACCAGTTGCAAATGCTGATTAATATAAAGGATATTGCAGGTAGTACCTGACTGATTGTGGGTTTTGGTAGTGTAGTGGTATTACCAACATGGACCACACTGCAGCAGCTGCTCAGTGTTGCCTTGCATTGCTTCTCTGGACAGAAATGTGGGAAATGAACATAATAATTACAAATAACCTCAAGGTTTTTATTGTTTCTATTAGGCTACCATGCAGCTGTGAGAGTAAAGAGGGGTGTTGAGCTGGATTCTCAGCCTATGCCCACTGACCTTGCTCTCAGTACAAAGCAGTTTGAGCTCCGTCCTCGCAGGGGGATCCATAGTGGTATGTGTGCTGACAGCAGCTCCCAGGGGTGGTGTGCCCCAGGCAGGTGCAGTGCCTCTGACATCACTGGGGCAGCAGATATTCAAATAGCCACTGCTGCACTGTTCAGTGGGACTCAGGGCACATCTTGTGCCTGCCAGATGGCACAGAGCAGGTCCTCATATAGCCCCCACCACACTCTCATCTTCTTCAGCTGTCTCCTTTCCATGTTGTATTCCCTTGGTCATGGCACGACAGTAATGCTGGTGTCAGGTCACAGGGACTCTGACTGGTATCATTTGGGTACCATGCCTCAATATTTGACCCCCTTCCTGATCAGCTACCTTTGTGCTGTTAACAGGGCTAGACTTCATGTGAGAGATGGGAGGCTGCATCCTCAGCTACATCAATTACCAGTTAAGTCGATTTGTAACACCTAGGCATGATACTATAAGTTTTTATCCCATTTCCTCTTTTCAGCTGGGAGGAAGATGCTGAACTCTCAGTGGAGAGCTGTAAAAGAATTACTTGTGGGCAGCCCCCATGTAATTGATGGCACAGTGGTAGAGATGCTATTTCTGATGGCACTCAAACCAAACATATTCCCAAAGCACAGTGCATGCACATCTTCAGCTTGCAGAAATCCATTAACAGTATGAGAGTTGTCTGGCTGTCACATTTTGGGTTACGTTTGCAAGAAACCTGTTTGAAAAATAGATCCTTCTTGACCATAGGATATTCTCAAAGCAAGATTTTGAGATGCTGTAAATGGGAAAGTCTGAGGTGCTATTTCCAGGTGAAGAACTGATATAAACCTGGAATGCTCTATTAAAAACAGTGCAGATTTATTGACTTACACTGGCTGATAATCTGTTCCTAAAGCTGCTCTTAAAACTAAAGCAATGTAGCTCATATTGTTTTCCCTTGTCCTTTCTAACGGTGTTACTTCTGTCTCTTGCTTAAGTGCTAACAGTTTAAAAATGTATTTGGACAGGGTGTTCAGAGGATTTTGAACATGATACTGTTATTAGGAGCATTGTTCTGCCAGTCTCAGAAATTACCCAATTTCCTCTTAGGCAAATCTGCCATTTATCCACCCAGTCACGAGACTTCACCTTGTGAAACAATCATTACTATTTCTCCTTGCTAAATAATACCCAGCATCTGAGCTCCAGGCGGTAGCTTCAGTATCTGTCCTCTGCAGAGGAAAAGCAGAATATGCAGAAGAAAAATATCTTCTGATTTATCCAACCTGAGCAGCTCAGAATAATTTCTAAGCAGCTGCACCCCTGTAACACACTTCCCTCAGCAGAAGGAGAGGTGAGTGCAGTCAGGCTGCCCGGACTGACCCGTGCAGCATCTCCGTGGAAATGCAATCACACATCCCCTCCCCAGCCAGCGAGAGCCGGCAGCAATGATGTAACCGAGCTCCCAGCACATCCTTTGTTTGAGGAATTGCTTCAGCTCAGTGGAAAAGCTGAGCCACTTGTGCTGTGGCAGATGAGCAGCGTTTCACAGGAAAGAAAAGAGCTCCAAGAAATAACTTCTCCTGTCTGCCTTAGAAGGGAAATTTTCCTCAGAGGTGCTTTCCTAATTATCTTGTTTTCGTTCTGTTTGTGCTGTTGGCACATGTCAGAGCTGGACTGTGAGCCATTCAAGCTCCTTCTGTCCAGAGCATTCCCTCTGCCAGGACGCAGCCCCTTTTCTCTGCTGCATCAGCCGAGGGTGAGACAAGCACCTTTTGAGATCCTACTTTGCCTCATTAATTTACAGGGTGTTTACTATAATGTACTAGACACAGACTGGACTGGTGAGGCAATACTGGGGGTTGTATCAGAGAGTCTGTAAGCAGAACTGGACTTTATCAATCACACTGTTTGACCTTGTAGGTCCCTTCCAACTCAGAATATTCTGTGTGTATGTGTGATTCTGTGTCTGTTTACGCTCCAAAAGACAAAAGAGACTTCTCATTCCAGGTTTCCCCCACTCCTTTGGAGGTAATTTATAGACCTTTTCTTTTACACACTGGGAAGGGTCTGCTTCAGGTTGCACTTGGCTTCTCTGCTGTACAGAACTCATTAGCAAGTGTGTGTCTTGGTGGCAAGTGACAGGTGAACTCAGCCTGGTCAGAGGTGGGTGAGGTAGAAATCCTCTTAATCTGCTGAAAGCAAAACAGGAAAGTGGTTGACTAGAGAGGATGAGGGTACTGTATTGAACTTCCAAATGTGGATATGTGTGCACCAAAAGGCTTCATGTGACTTCCCCACAGCTGTCACCTGTAGCATCAAGCGCTGCAAATTGAGGGCATGGCCCCATTTTGATTGTTTGTAAACTTGACACACTTGTAATTTAGCCAGAGATTTAATCCTATTAGTGGTGGTACTTGTTTATTGCTCAGCTGTCCACAGAACCCCTGATTTTTCTGTCTTCCTTTGCAGCCTGCCCTCACTTTATGTTGGTGTAAATGATTGATTAAAGCCTGGGGCTGCAGGCAATGTGGTTTGAGAAGGGTGCTGGTGTTGTGAGATCCTCAGAGCTACAGCAAATCAGAATTGAAGCCAATATAGGGCTCTTCTGCCTACCTATGGTAGAACTGCTCTGGAGATAGCCTTGATTCACACAGGCAATTTCCAAGATGCTGCACCAATTTATATTAGTATGGTTGGCTGACAGGTCAGCAACAAAAGCTTCCACATGTGGCTATGGAGGGAGACAGGTATGGAAAGACACATTTTTGCACACCCCAGTGGGCAGAGAAGTAAAAC
Organism: Hafferia zeledoni; assembly: GCA_035583235.1. Lineage (NCBI taxonomy): Eukaryota > Metazoa > Chordata > Aves > Passeriformes > Thamnophilidae > Hafferia > Hafferia zeledoni. The sequence continues at coordinate 17,491,140 of JAWWEV010000152.1, read as the reverse complement.
ATATGTCTGCACGGGTGAATGAAAGGGTGCTTGGAGGTTATGCTGCCTCCTTCTTGCAAAAAGAAAGAAAAAATTTTAATGCTCCAATGGTCTAAATCCAGCATGGCCAATGCGTGTGTGCTACACTGGAAAAGTTCATCTTTTGTTTAGCACAGGAGGGGCATCAGTAGGGTCCAAAAGTTTATTTCCTTGATTATAAGAGGTATCTAGTTTGATTATTATTTCAGCCATATCAAATAGTTCACCTGCATTTACTTGCTACAGCACATCTCAAGTCTGAAGGGACTTAGGCAAAGTGAACACTTGCTCTGCCAAAGGCTTGCTCACCAGAGAGTAAGGAGAGTCAGCACAGCCATTTTCTTTGTATCTGTGTCTATGGATCTGTGCTGCTCTAAGAATCATCACAGGAGGAATTGTAACAGATACACCAGTTAGAAAAAAATCTGTAGGAGGCAAATATTCAGTGCCTTACTCACCTAGTTTAGTGAATTTGGCCAGATTCTCCTCCCTCTTACTCCAGCATTTATATAAAATTTGTGGACTGAAAATTAAGCTCAGATACAATTTGACCCTTAAACAGCAGTGATGTAGTTCAGTTGTATGAGAGAACCCACATTTGCCCCATGGGGCGATTTTATAACAACTCCTCTTGCTTTCTATCCCTGTCTTTCTCCCTAGAATGAGTATGGATATTCAAATACACAAGTTACCAGTGCATGGGATTTGGACACTTTTTTTGGTTTGTTTTAATATCTCTTCAAAAGAAAAAAAAGTAGTGTGGGGAGTTGTAAGTAATGCAAATTACAACTGAATGCAAATTAGTCTTGTTTATTTGCCTGATGTAATGGAATAAAAAGTTCAGTGCATCTGGAAGGCAGCAGTGTGGAGACAGAGTATTTGTAATTAAACTCGCATATGGCAGAAGAAGTGTTATGGAAATCTGTGTCAAAATAAGGGTGGTGTCAAATTGGGCTCAAATTCAGTATTCACAGGAGCTTATGGATGAATTTAAGTTAAAAATTCAGAATTGTTGTGATTACTGTGGTTATTCTGGGTTCCTTTTTCAGACAGTCCCAGCAGGCGGCATGAAATTTTAAAAATATTAGTGTGAGGACACTGATGGAGCTCTGTCTCCTGCAGGACTCGAGTGGGAAGTCCAGGGAATATTGGTGAAATGGAGAAGCACTTGTGATGCAATTCAATATAGGATGCTCTGTGAGTTTTCCAGCCCTCAAAAGCTGAGTGGTAACAGATTAGCACATCAACAAACTAGACTTACTTTGGCCGAGTGTACCTTTTAATTTGGGGGAAAAAGAGCACCTTCCAAAACAAGCAGTTAGTCAAGCATAAGAATACTTTAGGCACCTCATACTTGGTTAAGCAATTCAAGGGTGAATGAGACCAAAATCCATGGACATCAAGTACACTTGGAGAATAGTGTCAAAGAGATCTTGGTGCTGGATGTGGGAGATGTTGCTGCATCCTCAGGAAGCATGTTACCAGTGCAGCTCAGGTACATTACAAATGACCATGTTTTGTTGTCCTTGTTTTATGGATAGGAAATGCTCACAGTGGTCCTCAAAGTGGTCAAGAGCCCTTCCCTTGTTAATCTCTCTTTGCTTTACACCCTTGGCTTGTTGAGGTCACCCAGCAAGTAGGGACAGCTAAGAGAGGACTTCAGCATCCCCCTTCCTCCTTCCCCAGCTGAGTGATCCTTTCCTACACCTGCCTCACTTCCCCCACTAATGTAGTCTTATTCTCTACAGTACTTGGAATGTTTATTTCTATTTTTCCTTGTCAATTAAACTAAACTCCCAACAGCATTTTCTTAACTGCTACACTGTGTGCACTCCATACCTGTTCAAAATTGCTCTTCCTGGACAAAGCATGTAGGCAAACTTCATTTATCAAAGTAAGGACTTTGGGGAGAGCACAATTAATCTTCACTTATCCCTGGAGAACCTCAGGGTGGAAATGGGTCTGTTAGATGCGAACAGCTGAAATAACTTGATTTTTTTCACAGCCCTAAAATGGACAAAGAATTTCTTGTGGGAGAGATGCATGGGGAGAGTACAAGATGAAAGAAGAGGGCAGGAAACAGGCTGGTGACCTGAAGCTTGGGGTCATTTCTTGCCCCAAGTGTGGCTGGTTAGGAGACCCCCTTTATCATTAATCTGTCACAGGGTACAGAAGGATTTAAAAGAGCTGGATGAGGGAATTAGCTAAAATGGAGTGAGTAGTGCTTTGTCAGCATCCTTTGCAAACATTGGAGCTTGCTGTTCATCACAGAAGAGTACTAAAAGATGCTGTTCAAGCTGTTTTGGTGATTAGATAAGTGGCATAACCTGTTATTGGGAGCATCTGGAATGCACAGGGAGTGTCCTGACTCCCCTGATCAAGCCTCCTGGCCACTGGAATAGTGGATGTCTGGTTGGTTCTCACTGAGGCACTGCCTGTCACCTTGCAGGGGTGCTCAAGAGGACACCACAGCACAGTGTCTTCATCCTTGAATTGTTGTGATGCATGTCTGGAATCTGGTTTGTGTCAGTCCTCCTTAGTGCTCTGCAGGTCAGGATGAAGCAGGGGATGGTGGGGAACAAGCTGGGTTATGTTGCCTTCAGTAAGATAATAAAATGCTTTAATTTAGCTCAATTCAGTCAGTTTAGTATCTGTGCTTTCCTGGCCAAAGACCAAACTGGCTGAAGCCCACCCAGGCAAAATTCTGGCTGCAGTAGGGTCATGGAAGGGATCTCAACCTGTTCTCCATGTGCTTATCCCAGGGAGCAGGCTTTGATTCTTGCTTTCCACATGAGGTTTGGTGTCTGTGATATACTATCCCAGGGGATTTCTGTGGCCATCTGCTTCTGGTGAGCTGGGTCTCACTACTCTAATCCAGCCCTTTGGAACCTGTGAACCTTTGTTCACTTGTGTTCTGCTAGGGAACATCACAAGGAAGGGAAAAAAATGCAAGACTGTTGCTTGCTACAACACTTTTTTCCCTTTTTTAAATTTTTTTTTTTATTTTCCCCTCTCCTCTGCTACATTTGGAGTGCAAATTTGGGGTGTAGACTTGGATTTTCAAAAGTGCAGACAGTTTGGGGCATGAGTTCCTAAGAGGGCTTCTGTTGCCTTGAGTGCTGAGGCACCAGCAAGGATCAGGCAGGTGCCCTGAGGGCTTCCTAGTCCAATACCTCAATGGTAACTTTACACTGAAGGTCCTCAGTTTTGGAAACTGCCTTCCCAGTGGTCCAGTCATGCCTGGATTATATTGAAGAAATGTAAATAGTGCTATTCATTCTTGTGTTTCCCTGGCCACAGTTGGATGTCCACAAAGAAGGAAGCTTTATAATACATACTTTTAT